>OY756256.1:945554-1545554 GCA_963576845.1 Megachile leachella
CGTGCGTTTCAAGCTACTCTTCTCCCGAGCCCTTTTACAGTAAACTCCGTGGAAAATGTAACACAGCCATCGTGTTTTTATCCCTTTGCTATTCGGAGTAACGTAGCTGTTCGTTACGATCGCGCAGCACGCGATGCATTCTTCTCTCGCTGCCGAACGCGTTCTTCTCGGGTCTCGTATCCGTTGTTTGTCTGCGGACGCGTGTCCGTAGGTTCGTCGCGAACGAGATCCGTTCGAGTAACGGAAACGGAACATCGTTCGGAAATTGCTGGCGTCGGCGGTTCGTTTGTCGGTATCGGTGGTCGGAAGACGAGAACGAGAGGGAAATGTCGATGGGTCATAAAGGATGTCGTTTTTCGAGCCGTCGCCGTGTCGATTGCATCGACATGCTGCGCGTGGTTCGGCACAAAGATAAAAATAGGCGACTATGAAGTACAAGAGAAATTGAACCGTCGTCGGGCACAAACGAGGCAAGCTCGTTCTTCTCGTTATCGAGCGTGCCTCGGGCCAAAGAGGATCTCTTTCTTCGCTTTAACTTCGTTTTCTCTATAACGTATCGCGGATAAATCTCGATAGAAATCTCGTTGGCGCTTCATTCGTTCAATTGTTGCGTCGTATTCGAACCACCGGTTACGTCGTATTCTCGGTCTTTTATACGGTTCCATCTTCGTTCTCTTCGTTTCCGAATAAGATTTCCCTTATTCGCCGTGTGTTTCGTATCGGCCACGCGCCCCCTCGTTTTCTTGTTCGTTCTCCTCATCGTTTCAGCGACCTGCACGAATTTCTACCGAGCTGAAGATCGAGGTAGATGCATCTCCTTGCGAAAGTTGGTCGAGGGTGAACGAAAGAAGTCCGCGTTTCTTCTTTCTTCGACCCTTTTCTTCTCTCTCGGCGAGCTAAGGGGGGTATTTTAAAGAGGGCCCGGAAGTGCCGAGGGGCCGGCGTTAGATATTAATTGATTCCTAAGGCCACCAGAGTGATTATCTCCTTACAATCGTTAACTAACACGTTTAACAATTTGCATTTCTTCTTTTGCTTCTTCGCGAGCCGAGTAACACAGGGTTAGTAAAAATTCTCGTACTTTTTTTTTCATCGCGCTTATTATCGTTTTCGCTTTCCTTTTCTCGTTTCTGTAACGCATATCCGCCGTCTCGTTCATTGGTCTTGCGCGACGGTCAACGATATAAAACGTATCCACAATGAGGCACTTTTGAGGCCCAAACCCAGCTCTTCCGAGTCCGACGAGTGACGCTGCGTCGTTTCACGCTTACTCGACGCCACTCGTGGCAGGAATCAACCCCAACGTTTCGAGATTGTTAGCATCGATAGGCAACAAGAATATTTATTTTTCATCGTCTATCCACGACTACTAACATCACCTAACGATCGATGGGTACATCTAGGCTAAATAAATTAGAACGTTTCTAATTATTCGGTATCGTCGTTAGTTACTCTTCGGGTATCCTCTCTACTACGCGTTCCTCGGTTGTTTCGTACGTTTCCCACCTTACGAATCGTACTTGTTCCCACGCGCTGTCTCTGGTATCGTCGTTTCGTTTTCCTCCGATTTGAACTCGTCTAATTCGTTTCGTTCCTTTCGCCTCTCGCGCGAGAGGACACGGTCGATTTCCGGTTCGCTTCCTCGACACGTTCAGATTTCCCGGTTCTCGGTTATCTCGCCAGGCTCCTTTTCTTTATAGACCAGCAGAATTCGCGATCGTCCCGATACAGAACTCGTCCCTGTTCCTTCTCCGGTTTAGTAGTCGTCGCTGCTTCGTCGCGCTTGTCCTCGATCAACGTGATCGGCATTATCACGAGTTCTTCACCGGTTTTCGGCGCTGTTTTACCCGCGTTAACGGTGGTGGTCCGCTGTTGATCGCCGAATAAAGGGCCAGAGTTACCTCTTCCGGATGCGTGGACGTCACTTGGCGTATCGCAACCAGTTTCGTCCTTTGTACTTCGGATTCCAATACCCATTCGTCTGGCTCGCTAATCAACGATATCGTACATTAGAATTATTTGTCTTAACGCAACGAAAGAGTGAAACATCGATCTCGAAACACTTACATATCCGGAGGATACCATCGTAACAATACTTTAGTCTTCCCGTCCATTTCTACTCTTCGAGCTAATACCTGCGAACAAGACGCAATTATTTCTTTCGCGAACGTGTTATTAAGGTATCCGGTATCGTTATTATACTGTCTTTGAGTGTCGTCTGTGCTCGAAAACGGGCGAACTTACTTGACTAGTTAGGGCCATCGAATTTCCTGGTGTCTCTGCCAGTCGATCTTGCGTCCTCGATTTTTCCAGTTGCAGTAACCTGTGCTGTAGACCTTCCATAACACCCGAATCGAAGTAATCGAACAGTCTCGCTGCGAAAGAGAAATTAGACGACGTCAGAAGAAGAAAACGTCGGAAGAAGAAAAGTGAAAAGTCTGTTAATAGAAACGGTTATTTACCGGACCAAGGTTGTCGCCTGTATCGTAGCCTTTTCCCGTTTCTTCTCATCAATTTTCCTCCGCTCTCGCAGCTCCTTTTGGCATTATTGTTGCTGGTTTCCGGTTGGTTGAAGTGTCCGTTCACGTGCCTCTCCAGAGCGGTCTGTAAAGCGAAATTCGCCATTCAGAACCCTAACTTCTGACACTTTCCAGGGAAAGCGTCATGATGTTCTATCGTTAACGGTGGAACTCGACGAAATAAAATGTTCCAGAGTTACGACGATCGTTCGACATCTCGTTACGTCGTGAGACGACGTATTCAGCTGATACGTTTTGTTACCAGAATACAAGTGCGTGATTCATTTTCATACGCAATACTTAAGGAAGAAAGAGACAAAACAAACGCAGCCTGAGATCTCGACGCGAGACAGACAATGTACCGGCAGGACAGATGCGTCAGCTGTCCCTGGAAAATGCCAGCTTTTCGAAGAATGGCACTCGAGCCACTTGTCTTTGGCCATGAGATAATGGTTAAGACAAAAGATACTAGCTTTACCTAGGTTGTAATCGATCGATGAAAGAACAAAAACCCGCAAAGGATGTGTCCGAACAGAATTATTCTACTAAAGCGTTCGGACCAGCATTGACGTACTTTGGTTCTCAACCGACACAGCCACACTTACGTTCCATGAATGTCAACCGGACAGTGCGTCGGTTTCTTTAACGCGATTTAACGCTTTCCCGATACCCGCTTTACCCCTTACAGTTTTTTCGGTTCAGACTCTATTTTCGCTGGTTCCAAATATTCCTCCGTATTCGTAATTTCGTAAGTTCGTCGTGTACAGTACGATGATTCTGATTGTATCGTCGTGGAATGGGGAGATTCGCTCGGACCGGGAAAGCGTTAAGAGGGAAAAGACCGACAAACATCGTGTCTGTTTCGATTCAACGACCAATGTTGAACAGCAGGTTTGGCGCCGCAGTCACTGGTTCGGATGCAGCATTCGTTGTCCCCAACATCAGGTACATCGGATGCACGATTTAAACATAATAAAAGTGTGAAAAGGAAAAAGATAGATCGGAACGTAGAAACATTCCGATATCTGCATATCCGAGAGCGTGCTCGTTGGATGCTTGATAACAAGAAAAACAAGTTCATTAGTTTCACATCGATTTCATGGTAATGCTTCCTACTCGAAGCGACAGAGACAGGATTCGTGGATTGCTTTTCTCTTAAATCGGGCAGGCAAGTTAGAGAATGATCGTCGAAAATAGCGACGAATGAGAAACGTTAGTTTACAAGGAGGTCGAAGATAGGTACTACCGCGAAAGATATCGAGCTTACGATATTCCTTGGAAATTTCGATTCCTAAGCATTGGTCTTAACAAAAATGTAACAATCGAACGAATGAAATGCTTGGATCGTTCATCGACAACATTTTTGTTACAACTATCGCCTCAGAGTACTTCGAATAATCGACACGATCGTTCGATAAGCGTGAAATTTTTAGACCGATCGAGAAGCGTGTCTCCCTAAAGAAACTGATCAATAAATTAATTGATTAGTAATTCGTTGGACGTATCGGAACATTCTGCCAGTTTTTGTTCGTTTAAAAATGTCCGCGTTTTTGCTCGAAAGATTCCACAAGTACACGGTTCTGTTTATAAACACCAGTGATTTCGTGCGCGAAATTAACGAATATTCGTTGAAAACTTAGTCCTCGATCGTTAACACGAATTCTTAGAAAAGGTAATAACGACGCGATCTTTGTCCGGTAATAAGCGAAAACTGTAACGATTACGTAGCAAGGAATCCAAGATAGATCGGAGTTAAAACCTCTTCCTCTTGAAAAACGGACAAAATGTTCCGTCAGACTCGATACGCGAACGAACAAACGGCATTAGAAAGATCGTAGAGCGTATCGAGTCAGAAAGAGGGACTTTTTTCGTCGCTCGAAAGCGATCGACCCTGAATGATTTTCCATCGTTGGTCGGGAGACGACTATTGGTACGACACCGTACCTGAGAACTGAATCTGCTGCCGCAGCCGTCGACGATGCACCGGAAGGGTTTGTTGCCACCGTGAGACAGCACGTGTCGCTCGAGCCACCTTCTTGAACACGAACTCCTCCCCTGCACCTTGCAGCCTTGCCACTGACAGACAAAGTTGTCACCGCCGGTTTGCGTGTTGATATGCGCTGCCTACGTACGGGATAAAACAACGTAAACAGAGCGAAACGTTTCTTACTTTCGAATTCGACTCGTCGACGATATCGTGACGATGTCCGAAATATACTAAATTCGAAACGTCGACGTTAGTTCGTCGACGAATGACTGCTCGCTCTGAAGGCGATACTACCATATACTCAGTGTTTACGAGTCTGCGTCGAGATTTTTTCCCCCCTACGACAACAATTCCTCCAACAAAAAGACGTTTCTTGGAAAAATGCTGGCGAGGGGAAGAAACACGACGCGTTATAATTCTCGAATATCGTGGCTAATAGCAAGACGAATTTATTCGCACCTGCAGGTGTTCGAGAAGTCCGCTGCTAGATTCGAAGCTCTCCTCGCATTTGTCCCATCGGCAAACCCCGCTGTCTGCTCCCTGTTGCCTGTCCTTTCCCGGTTCCCTGGCAGGAAATCGAATGGTAGTGGGCGCCGAAAGTATCGGTGACAACGACGGTTTCGATTCGCTGCTCCTCGAGTCCTCCTCCTCTTCCTCGGCGTCCTCTTCGTCCGCAGGGCTCGCTCGCGCGTCCTTGCTCTTGGAATCTTCCGGTGACGACAAGAAGGAGAAAATGTCTTGACTGTCCGGAGACCTCAACGAATCCAAGATGGTTCCACAACCGTTCGTCAGGTTGTTGTTTTCGTTGACGTGCGATTTGGAAAGGATACAGCCGTTGAAGTCGACCGTGGTCGCCGTCGATGTCGTCGTCGTCGATTCGTTGCTCAACGAGGGAGAAGGCGTCGAGGGCGACGAGCTAATCGCGTTCGGATTCGCTTCTGAGGTTAACCTATATCGAGTAACAATAAAAAACATTACAGTACTGGTTCTTTTCGCATACGTTTTGATACCTTCCCCTTTCGTTGTTAAGATGCTCGTATGGAGGCTGGAAGTTCTTGACTCGATACAGTAAGCAAAGGAAGAAAATAGAGGTCAGAAGTAATATACATGAAAAATGAGAAATATAGATATGCATACCTCGACGAACACATAGTTTCAACCGTTACGGGCAAGAACTGCGATTCGCAACGATCTGGGCTGACAGAAGGTATTCGTAGTCGGGACGGCGTTCTCGTCAACGCTGTAACCTACCTGAGGGACGAGATCTTGCAACTCGGAATATTCTTCAGCACGTCGTTCGAGATGGGCAGGCTGGGCACCGGCTTTGGCAACTTCTTATCCATCTTACCGTTGGTCCTCGGTACGATCATAGGCGGTGGTTTTTTCGTAGGCGGCGGGGACATTGTCAGACCTCTCACTTCCCAGTCATTGGTAGACGCGTTCCGACCGTTCGGCGAGACGGTACCCAGGTACTTGGCTAGACCGCCCTTGTTCCTCTGCACCGTCGGGGGTCTACGAAATTCCGTCGAACTTTTCGCAACCAGCACCGACATCGCTTCGCTGTTCTTCTTGATCTGTACGCGAACACACGCGCGGTTATTCGCATCTCGATAACGCTACTATCTCTCTCGCGCGCAGGCCACAGTAGCTACCTTGGGTTGCTGAGGCTTGATCTGAGTTTTGAAGTACTCGGTGATCTTCCCCTGGGACTCGTGACGATGGTGGCCGACGTTGGGTTTGCCGTTCGACTTGCCGATTCCTCTGAAGCTCGGATCCGCGGCCCCGGACCTAGGGAGAGCCCCAGCCTCGGGCTCTCCCTTGTGCCTCTTGTATGTGGAGCAAGCGGTGGCCGCCAGCGGCGGGGTCCAGGGCCATTGGGGCCTGGTACCGATCTGCGAGGACGGCGCCAGCTTGGGTAGGGACGGAAGTGGACTGGCAGACGCGCCACGTATCGCTACCCCCTCGTCGCTGCTCGTGCTGCACGGGGAACCAGGCTCCGTGATGTCGCTGGTACCGCTGCTGCTGCACTCGCCGCAGGACACGGCGACGCCACTGAAAACACGTTCACGGCATCGTTAATTACCTCCTCGACTAATTTCGACGCGTGCAGAACGAATCTAGAGACGGTTTCGCGAAAAAACGCGGATCGGGGGAATTTTTGATTAGTTGGCGAAACGAAAAAGCTGAAATCGGTGCGTGTGACAAAGTTAGGCGAAAATCGTATGTCGTGGCGAGCCTTTGCGCGATCGAGGAGAAGCGCCTATTTCCGCGATTCGAAACGAATACAAGGTTCGAGAATCTTTCGACGCGATCGAACGTCATTCGTGATAATCGGCACGCGTCGTAACGTTCGAGCGGAAGACGATTACGTAAGGAAGCAAACACTCGGAAAGCGAAAACTCGCGATATCGATCGCGGGCAAAGATCGATACGCGAGTAGGTTTTGCCCGTTCCTCGAGAATAATTGCATCGCGTTCGGGTCTAACGCGTGCGTGATACACGCTGATCGATACAGACCGCGATAACGTAACGGGGCTTTGACCTTTTTCTCTCGTTCCTTCTCTACGATCGAAAAACCTTCGTACCCTATTTCGGCCTACGATCAGAGCGAACGCGATCGATGCGCCTTTTGGAGAATCGAGTCGTTAGTCGCGCGATCCTAGATTTCACGAGGGAACATTAGGGATGGACAGAGAAAGAGGAAGGAAGGAAAGAATAAAAGGAGGACACGCGCGGTTGGCGTTTATTCGAGCCGTTCGCTCGATAGTTTTCGCGGCTCGAAGATATTTTCGGAGCAGCGACCGACTCTCGACGTCACGGGAGAAAGAAAGACACTGACCTTTCCACGTTACGATTCCTTTCCAACATTGCGTTTACGCAACGACGCACTCCTCGTCGCCGGAGGAACGGAGGCCAGTCGAGAGGAACAGGGGAGTAGACGCGGTCGTTCGTTAAACCCCGGCGAACCGAATGACGGTCATTGTGCCAGGAAATTCCGCTTTTTATCGATTCGACAATCTCTGTTTCTTCCTACCTGTCCACCAGACGCTATCCTTAGCTTTCCGAATCGTTGATCAAAACCTATCTGAGCGTCGTCTAAAACTTCATCTCGCTAATTTTTTTTCTACGAATACGGAGCTGTTGTATCGATGATCAGAGGAGAAAGGAAGCCTGCAAAGCCCGAACGAGTGCTGCGCGAGGGCGAATTCTTTCCAAAATCGGCCACGAGATTCTCTTCGATGTTCCAACGCGACGAAACGCGAGACGCAACGTACAAACGTTTCGTCGACGAGCGATAAAGTTCGGCTCGCGTTACGAACGTGGAAAAAGAAAGAAGAAAACGTTGCGCAGAGACGAATCGATCGTCGGCGGTTGTTCGGTCGACGATAAAAATTTCGCGACTTTCGTCGCGAGAAACTGGATCGAATCGATGGATCTGTGGAACGGAAACGAAACGATTTTTCCAAAGATCGAAGAGATCGACGCGAGGAAGCAGAGTTGCCGTGGATCACGCTATGTCGATTACGTTGTCCTTGCAGGTGGCTCCTCCGCTCGGAGGTGCACCAAAGCTTTGCCCGTGTATTCTTCTCTGTCTCTTTCTTCGTCGTGCTTTTACCTACTTCGTTATCGTGTTCGTCTTCTTCTCTGCGCCCACGTTGTTTCGTTTCTATCCGCGTTGTTTGTTTTCCCAATCGTGCGTGCACGCGCGCGAGATCGATGGAAAAGCGCGATAACGCTGCCTCGACTTTCATCGACTTCGAGATCTTTCTTTTTGCAGCGAGCGACGGCACGTGCAACAATGCCCCTGGTGAACGATTTTCGAAGAATCGCTCTCCGTCAAACGTAGATTGTTTCATCCCTTCGTCGTGGCCCTTCCCCTTTACGCTATTGTCCTCGATATTTTTTACGCCAGATATTTTCGTTTGGAATTTAAACGACTACTGTATACATTCTCTTTCTTTTCGAGTAAAATATCTTCCCCTATACGCGTCTTTTCCTTCTTCGCTTCCGATCAACGGCGCTCTTCCTGCTTCCTATATCGAAGCGAGCTCTGCTTTAACCTTCCTTCCTCTCTCGCATCCCTTTATTCCCTCTCGCGACCTCTTAGCCCCTCGACTACCCTCCTCGTATCGCCCCTTAACCCCCGAGTTTCCTCCGACTCTCTCTCGACAGATAACTACGTCCCTGTTTTATTTCGTGGCTCGACCCTCCCTCGTCCACGGCCCTCTCTTTCGTTCCTGGATGGAAAACCATCCTTCTAATACCTCTACGCGTCCTCCCTCTCTCGCTCTCTCCCTCCAGTTTCCTTTTTCCTTCCTTCTCTCTAGGCCTTTCCTCTCTCGTTTATGGCGTCGCTCGTCCTTCTCTCTCCGCTATTCCCTTCTCGCCTTGCTCGCTCGTATCGCGGTCCCTATTTTCCTCTCTCCCTCGATCGGTTCCTCCGCTTACGAGTACGTTCCCCTCCTTCGTCAACGGGCCGTGAGCTTCGAAGCGCAGCGATGGGAACGATACCCTCGCGACCTCGCCGTTGCTCTCCGATTATCGATAACAAGCGACATCGATCGATCGAGGTGTGACAAATTGAAACGCGACAAACGCTCGACGTTTTCGCGAACGGACGTACGCGGATCTAGCGACGGAGGACAAGAATGTGCCCTGTGCCGTTCTTGGCAATTTCCAACGCGTCGCGCCGCTGCCGCAGCGAAACGTGACTTACGTGGTAAGACGCGTTACGGTACAGGTTATCGAAAATACGCGCTGTTGCTCCGACTCTCTTTCGTTAGCTTTTCGTTCAAAGGTTCAATTTAAAAGAGTGACTGGCACGATAGAAACGATCGAGCGTTACGCGTCGTAATCGCGATCTTTTCGACGTATCGCGTCGATTTCGTAACGACGGTAACAGAGTCCGATCGCGTTTAAGATAATTTGCTCTTTCGCTGACGCGTAATTTCCTCGCAACGTCTAATACGTATTCGCGTACTCTCCGGTCGTCCGATGTATATCCTGCGATCGAAGTTGTGGCGTGACGATTACGCGCGGCTTTTTTGCTTTCTCGCGCATTCTCGCGAACAGGTTATCGTTATACCGTACCGTTATTACTAAATGAGCTTAGAAAAACGCGAACTAACTAATCGCGCTTGTTCCCGTTGTCCGACTTGATCGACGATGTGCTCGGAGTCGGTCCCATCGCTAGAGCGCGTGTGCGCGCGCGCCTTCTTCTCCTCTTTGTTAGACGCGCGTCGGGAAAACGGTGTTTCCTCGTCCGTCTCCTTCCCATTCGCGCGCCATCGTTTCTCGTCGACACGACGCGGTGCGACGCGACGCAACGGCGGAAATGCATGCTCACCTAAATACCTCGAGAGTTATATTCACAACTAAAACCAACCACGTAGTCGGCAGACAACGAATGATTGCGTTTCCTCGATGCGAAACGCTTCTTCCTCGTAAACGTCCTACGCGTTCCTACGCGTTCCTTTCTGAGCCGCTTCCTTTAAATATCCACGATCTTTTCGGTTTACGATCCAGAATTTCGAGCTAACAGTGATTCCGACGTTTTCCAACGAAATCAGCCATTTTATCCTTCCCCGTTTCGGGAAGAGGTCGACGAAGGGTCGTCGGCCATTTTGACAACGGCCATAGCTGCCGTTCGACGATTCTATTCCTGTTCCTCCCGAAAAGGGAAAAACAGACGTCGCATCGTTCGATTTCGTTTAAATTTTTCATCCGACTACGCAGGCGTATTCCTGAAATTCTACCCTCGATAATCCTGTTCGAATTTTAGCCCAACGTCTCGAGAAGAAAATCCCCTTTTCTCGAGGATAAGCCCCGTAAGCGGAGGGCTACCGAATTCGATTCGAAGCAAAGTTTGGGACGAGAACAGAGGTCGCTAGGGGTTGATGGACGCGTTCTATGGTCATCGACGTTGCGTTACTGACCTATGCTCGCGCGAACGCACGATATCGACATATCGCGATTTCACGATAGGGTGAAAGACCTGTTAGATATGCAGAGTACAACTAACAAGTAAAAGAAGGAGAGTAAGACACGGTTAATTTAGTTCTCCGCGGTCAATGCGAGCAGTTCGGGTCGCTTTACTCTTGTAGGTTTTCGAAGGACTAGAAAACCGATTAATCTATATCGTTCGCGACCAGTTCTATACGCGTTGTTAATCTTTCGTGAACTGCGACGCGAAATTAATAGGAAGTCGAGAAAGCAAATTCGGAGTGTACAGAGTTCGAGTTACCGTACGATTGACCTTGACCATTTAGGAAGTTTCTGGGAACAAGGGTCAAGTTGATCGACAACCCCTTTCGGTCAGTCGAAACAACAAGTGGGGTTGCCTCGAATTATTATTCATCTTCGAGGTAGGTACGAGCATCGGCTTTCTCGAGTACGAAAGCAACTCTCGAACAGCGGAAAAACACATTTCGGCAGGTCAGTCCAGCGGTCAAAGTTCGTCGTACGATTCGATTTAAAAATAACCAATCACCGAAACTGATTCGTGCGCAGCTTTCAACGCGAACGCGTTCGAAGCTCGCATCGAACAGCTGTCTTTTCACCGAAAAAAACAGCTCCCCTAGGCGAAGGGTAATTCGAACGTCGTTACTGCTCGCGATAAACAACGGGTCCGCTAGCTCTCTCGTTGGCTCGAGTGGACGGTGCTCGAAACGAATATTTAAATGGTTCTTTGGTAGAGGTAATATCGCGAGACGACTTCAGACACGATCTCGCTGAAAGGAACGTGTTTGCTCTTTGAATCGTTGTACTCTTCGTCGAGAGGAGAACCACCGCGGTGCTTGTTTGCCTCGTGGGAAACGTTCGATACGCTGAAATACGCGACGAAAACGTCGGTAATTTGGTTGACCAGCATCGTATCGATGAACCAAAAGAGAGAGAAAAACGCGGCGAACGATCGATCTTGGCCGCGGTCGAAAGGGCGCGGCCGAGAGTCGTTTTAATTCGTTAAATTAATTCGTGTCGACCGCGAATTCGCAGATAATTATCGAGTCCTCGTGTCGGTACGCGTACCGTCGCGTCGTTAACGGTCCGTTATTCGCGATGGGCACGCGACCGTGAAAAAAATGGAACGGCCCTTTATCGAACACGCTCCTGCACAACGATCGCGGCGTAATATTAGTCGGACGAGGTCGTCGACACGGATTAGAGCTTACTTTCGCCACCGTTTCGCTGGTTACGTTTCCTCGCGGAGAGGTCTAGATTAAGCGATCTCTAAATTATCCCTCCGCTTCCTCGAAGCTCGACGATTCGTCTTACGGTTTTTCGTCGCGTCGGACGCTGCGCGCGCGTGCACCTGTCTTCCGCTCTACGTACACGTATTACAATTGCAACAAATTAAACCGCTCGGCGAGGCGAGAATTTGTCCCTTTTCGAGCGAGCCTGTATCGATCTCGAGGTTCGATCGAGGCTATCGTTGGCCGCATCGACATCTGCATCGACGAAACGTTCGTTGCATACGGATCACGAGTCCGCTGCTTGGTATTCGTGATCGTTCCAGCCTTAGCCACTCCGTGTCTCTACCTATACTTAGAACCGTGTTCCTCTTGTTCTTGTTCCCGTCTCTGGCAAGTTTCCTTCTGTTTCGCCACCCTATTTCGACGTTCAGGTCGGAGCGCGCAAATTCTCCTCGCAAACGCGCGATTTCACGCGATCTAACGCGTTCGAACGTTTCGCGACGAAAGCGATTCGAGTTGCGTAAGAGAAGCCGATGGGCTGCAACCAGAACCTTTCGTGATAAACGACGCGGACAAGATACACCTTAATTCTGGAGCGTTGTCGCGGTGCCAAGAGGCAGCCAACCCGTGAAATATGCCGACGCGTTTGTCCGTTCTCTACCGAAAGATCCACAGGGAACGATCGAAATTCGATAACAGATCCGAAGAAAATTACTCTGTTTCGATTTGTCCGTAAAACGTTCGATAAATCACCTCCTTCGACCGAAGCAGACTAATTCGCTCGTTGTCGATTCGGAACGAAGGGCTCGCACGAATAAATAAATAAACGGGGGGAGACGATTGCTCTCTCGTCTTGGCGAGCTAATTGTTCGAGTCGATTGTTTTCGAGGACCCGAGACAGCGATGAAAAAAAGAAAAAGGGTTGCCGTGGCTCTTTGTAAACGCGCTCTTGCCATTTAAATCGAACGACGAGATTCGAGAAGAGTATCTAGCGGTATCAAAGAGTAACGCATTATTTCGGGAGAAAAGTCTTTGTTCGAGCGGCTAACGAGAGCCGGGGGTAGGTCCGCGAAAATCAAACGAGTTCCGTACACGAGATCTTACTAGGAAAATGGGTTCCGATTCGGACCTCGAAACGTCCGTGACGATAAACGGATAAAAGATACGTTGTGATTTATCGTCCAAAATAATAACAGGATTATCGTAAAAGTCAGCTCGACAACATTTTCGTCACAATCGGCGATCGTTTCGTATCGAGTTGCGAATCAGGCAAGGACGCACCGATCAGGAAATTACCGTAACGAGGCTTATCTTAATACCGTGATTTCACGGTGAATTTCAATCATACTTATCGCAACGTATCGTGATTATTAGCGTCGTTTATTACCACCGCTCTAAACCCGTCTTTATCATCGACCGATCGTTACCCTCCTCCAGACACGCTCTCGACTTCCCGTTTCTCGTCTCGTTATTCTCGCGCGAACCAACGAGAAACACGTGACATCCGCTTCGACGGTCACGAGCACTCTCTCTCTCTTATTTCGCCATGCGACTGGCAAAATTTGCCTGTTACTTTCTCGCGCGATCGCTTCGCGTCCGTTCGATAGATTTCCTTTGTTCGACTCGTTTCCGTCGCATAAGGTCCCGACGGTAAGCTCGCGGACATCGCTCGAAAGACCGATTCTCGGTAGACATCTAAACGAAGAAACAGAAACTGCGAACACGAACCGTATTTCTTTATTAAGCGCATGGTAGTCGAGTAACTTGTGGGTCGTAAAGTCTGCGGGAATAACGAGGAGTCCAGAGTGCGAAATACGGTGCCTATAAGAGCGAATAAATAGAACGGTCGCTCGGAGTATTTCACGGAAAGAGACAGTAACCGCGAAGAATCTCACTTTCGGCGAGTAACCGTTAGCGGGATCACGCTACAGGTAGTAGCTATGTAGGTGAGGCGAGGTGCGCGATGTACGGTGCACACAGGTGTGCCAGCGAGTCGTGGGCGTACGCGTCGCGAACTGCTGCCCGCCGACAAACCTCTGGACAGCTCATAACCTGTTATAACGGACGGTGACGCGATTCCGAGAAACGTTCGCGTATTCCCATCGTCCGATACCTCTAAGCTGTATCGAAGAACGTGTTTCGAAAAGAAACTCTCGAAAAATTCGACTATTAAGGATCTCGATGAAAACGAAGAAAGAAGGAAAGTAACACAGAGAACGAGGCGACTTATATTGGCAAGTTTTCGCGCGAAGCTCGCGTGAGTCTCCGTCGTTAAGAACGATTTGAATACGGCCGGAAAAGGGCGAGGCACGAAGGGACGTCGGAACGACCTCGAAAAACTTCTCGTAAACGTTTAATCGCCGTCCCCTCTAACCAGCCTTCCGTTCCATCTTCGTACCCGACAACCTTCTCTCTTCCTCGCGAAAATCGTGCCGTTACGAAGAATCGAGTTACTAATCGTGCTCTCGCCTCAGTATTCGACGTATTAATAATTCTTATACCACGAGTACCGCTCGTATATTCGGATTAATTTTCGTGTCGCTGTAAACGAAAGGGGGTCGCAGTTACCTTCGGTATTAAAGGTATGTTGGATGTCGCTTTAGTTTAATCACTATTTTTATTTCGTTAGATTAGTCAGTATTCTTATCACTCTAGAATAGCCAATATTGTTATGTTCCAAACTCAATGCCGTCATCTTTCCGTACATAATTAGTCATACGACCCTTAGATCCTTACTCACCGACTCTGAATAATACGCCCGACTCCTAGTTATCCGACAATACCTTTTCATCATTCCCACTACCTCCAAGACTGAATCCCAAATCCTTAAAAGAACCTCCGAAGCTCCCCAGTCTAGACTTTTACTATTACATCGTCCACGCAATTTTAAAAAACAGAAGTTGGAATCGCAACGTAGTTCTAGTTCCTAAGTATTCCTTGTAATCTGATTAATAAATCGGAATCTAACAGGTAAAGTCTACGACACCTTTTCGCGTTTCGTGTTTTACGGAACGTATCAACACTCGGAAATACGAGTCGTCGTTCGCGATATTTTCCCGGGGCAAACACGCTGGCGCGGTTTATCGGGTCAAAAGATCCGAGCGACGACTTTCGGCGAGCAAAGAGAAAGATCCTTCAGTTTTGCCTGGGTGTTTGCCGTACAGCAAGGTCAGAATCATTGCGCGAGTCGGCCAGATAAGCCGCGATACGGACGAGTAATCACGGGGGGCTTGGCTTGTTTTTCCACGAGAACCAGTCACGGTTTCTTTCCTCGCGCAACACCGGGAAAGTTAAACCGAGTGTTCGCGGCTAATTCGACTCATTTACACGTGTACGCGTCTCAGCTGGAACAGGTTTCGACTTCTGCGCACCTCTTACGATTCGCGCGCTAATGATCCGACTCGCATCGTTCGCGCGATAACGAAGCGCTCGTTGGCGTCGAAACCTCCTCGAGATTTCTTCTCGAGCTGAAATCTTTTGTTAGCGACGTTTCGTTCGAGATTACCGAGAGCATCGAGAGCACCGACCACGGAGGACGTTAGGTAACGCCGTAACGTCCGGGCAGAGTCGATAAAACGAGAAAGTCGTCGAACGATAAGATTCGATACGCGTCGTCGTTCCCGGCGTCGAGCTCGAGAAGAAATCTCGCGGTCGCGATCTTCAGAGGTGTCCGGTTCTCCTCGACCGATGGACGTCTTCGTCCGCTAACGAGATTCCATCGGTAACCGCGTTCCTTCTCGTCGCGATTTGCCCTCGCGAGGTCCACTCGTAAAACTGGACAGCCAGAATCGCGAGCAAAGCGTGCGTGGCAATAATCACGCTCGATGTTTCGTGTTCATTTCGAAGGAATTATTGCGCGAACGTCACCGTATGTCCGACTTATCTCTCTTATCTCACGGTGATTGGTTTTATGTAGCGCGTGTCGAGTTACCTCGTATGTAGAGCGTATATACGACTACGATTCTATCGAACTAAAAGGTAGACGGTAACACCTCGGTAGCGCGAGCGAGAATATTTCGCGAGTAATGGTTTGTAAATTAAACTGGACGCTTAATTATGGACCTTCTAGATCGACCAAGAACGCGATATTTACTTGAACTTTATCAGTTTCTTACTATGGTACATATTAGGTTGTCCCGAAAGTTCGTGCCGATAGGCGGCATGAAATTTTATTTAGAATAATTTTTCGCCATAAAATCTAAGACGTTCTGGAAAGACTTCTCAAGTTATATAAAAAACGGAGAAAGGTTATAGATCAGAATGGCACCTATATAATTTAATAAATGTGTACCAAATTTTAATGAGCTGTGTTTCAGTTCCCCTCAAAATCGGCACGAACTTTCGGGACGACCCAATATAAAAAGACGGAGTCGGTACGAAGCGAAATATCTGCGTAAAATTTCGAGCCGTAGGGAAATTTTTATCGACCATGATTTCGTTGCAAGAATTATCGATAGATACATCTAATACAGAGCCAGCGGTACGCGAGAAGCAAAAAGGTTGACGCGATACCGTTAAATTAATCGCGGCGATAAATCGGCCGCGAAAATAATTATCGCGTCCCGGCAGAAATATATCGTGCCGGTCTCTCCGCAAAAAGGACTATCAAGCTCGATTTCGATGGCCCTTTCTTTATAAACACGTTATTCCGGTCTCCCCCTTTTTCTCGACCCACCGATCCTCCAACTGCCCCTTCTACGAGTCAGACCCGGCAAATCGAGCCGCGTTTCGACTCGACACACTAACCTTGTCCCAAAGTTTGCGCGACGCGAATCTCGTGTACCCGCGAAGAGGAGAGGCGCGAACGCCGAGAGGAAACGCGGCCGAAAAGGTGAACGTATGCGAACGCGATACCGATGCGAATAGGAGAAGAGTTGTTCGAACCCCTCCCGTTTCTTAGCCCCTTAGCTTCCGCGCAAGTTCATTGTCGTCAGGACGAACCTTGCCATTGGCCGGAACGTAGAGTGTGCCAGGGACGGGCAGGTGATCCGGAAGACCCGTGTCACGAATCAATGGAATTCGCGGTGGAACTGACACGCGTTTCGAGGAACTTGACGATTACGACCGGTTCTTTGCCCGTCGCCTGAACGGGCTTGCTATTCCTCGAGGTTGCGATGACTCCGTACTAGACCGTTGCTAGTCCCTTCGAATAAAACACCGATTCAGTTTCATAAGGAGCGAAAGACTCTTCGAACGCTTAGAATTTCTGACAGTTGCCGGGTCTTGTTAATCGAAACTTCGTGCTCTCGAAAGGACGCGCGTCAGGCCGCGAACAGCTGGAACTCGAATGAACGGACGAACCTTGTCTAAAACCGCAAAAGGGAACAGTCGAGAAAGGTGAACGGACCAACGAACGCTTTCGTAACAAAGCGGCGTTGAGAAAACTCGAATTCGAAAACGAACAGATAGGTTTCGATAGATTCGATCGCGCAATTCTCCTCAAGAATTCGCGCAATCTTGAAAAGCAGTTAATTACATGGCAATAAACTCGTTTCCCTGTACGATTCTCGTTAGCATCGAATTGCTCGTTAACTCGATACCGCCGCTACCATCCGCGATAACTGCAACTGCACGCGAGTGCTACTCGGTGCTCAACTTTTTACGCTTTTATGCCCGGTACAAACTGAGAGACGTCGTCGACGATAAGGGATTAAGTATACGCGCGCTTAATAGTTTCCTAGTAGGCAGTATCGAGTTCCGACTTGCTAATCGTCGGAGGTCGGTGAATCGTTGGCGAACGTTATCCGGAAGTTGCTTCTTCCAACGTCTTCGAACGTTGTACCCTCGAAAGAAAAATTTTCAGTCGCGTCTTAGCGTGCAGCAAAGTAACTAGACAGAGAGAGATTCACCGAAAAATAATTACGGCAGGTCCAGCGAGAAGGAGAAGAAGAAAATTCCCGTTGGAGAAGCGATAACGAGCCGAGTCACGTTGCCAGTGCCAATACAAGTAAATATCGTCGGCGACGCGCGGTGACTCGCTTAGAGAAAGGAAGTTACGTTTCTTCGGTTTCGTATCCGTGGCCCGTGCATGCCTCGAATTCGAAATGACACGGGGTCAGGACCCGGAAGATCGTAGATAGCCCTTGAATGTTCAAACACGCAAAACTTGATCGCAGGACGGATATATGTATATCTTGTTGGCCCGTCTTCGTCCCTTTCGTCCTTCTTTCGTTTTCAACCAACGTTTCGAAACAATCCGGTCTATTCCATTCCGGCTAGGTACTTTACACAGTGAGTACTGTTACGGAACGACGACAGGCTCGTTTCGAAATAAAATATTATGTTAAATTATTAATAAATTTAGCTTTAGCTTATAGTGACATCTTACAGTATTAGAAATGATGTACAATGTTAGAAACAAAATAATTGAATATTGATACTTCCGTTTTGTTCGTTTGATAATGTAAGCGTTTGTAATAGCTGTGTTATGTAGAAAAAGTAATCCTTATTTAATTAATTAATCTTTAAGTTATAATGTCTGTTGCTTGTGTTTTTTATTAAATAATGTGTTTGTGTAAAATTTAACATATTTTTTTATTCTATTGGCAAAGAATCGTGATCGAAGGGGAGTCTCGTATTAAGTTGGCGTCGTCGCTGTAGCCCCGCCTTGAAATATTACGAGTATATCATCGACTACCTGCGATTTTTCTTCTCTATTTAACGCGCGAGATCTCGGGGAACTCCAAAGAAAATTCTAAAGAGGAAGTAAGAAAGAGGACGATGTTGGTAAAAATAGAAAAAGGAACGTCAGGGAACAGCTGCCCTTCCTCAAAACGGACGAAAGGAAGATTCGACCGGGGATGGAGGGGGTGGCTTTATTGGTTTAGGGTAGCTTGGAAAAACGGGGGTATTACGAACGCGTCATTGTTCCAACGGTTACGGAACTTCGGTTCATAGACAACCGATTTTTCGTTTCTCTGTTCTATTTTTACTTTATTTTAGTCACCGTTTAATCGGTGATGGCGGCTAACTAGAGCAACGAGCTATCGAGGTATACGCGCAACGATACATAGGTCTTGCTTTAAGCGCACAACGTTGATAATTAGTTCCTTTCGCTCGTTAAAATACCTAATGTTACGACTCGCAGGCTATGGCCAGGTCAGACTACGCCATAAATCGGTCAGAATTGTTTATTACCGTCGTTTAAGGGTTAAGCGGATGTCGACGGTGTTCCAAACTTTTTCAACGCAACCTTCGATACGTTAGAAAGTTACTCGCGATAACAACGAACTTTCTACAATAGGTGGTACTATTTTAAGCGTTGGAGACAAAATTTCGACGTTATCGAGAACCGATCGCTTATTAGAAGAGAGGCAATGTATCGAAGACATACTTCATATTCCTACCAAACTCCTGAACGAATCCTGTTGGAAACGAGTCGCGGGTACAGAAAAGAAAGACTCTATCTCTCTCTTTCTCTCGTCCACCCTTTATACGGCACGATCGATCGACGGTACAACTCGTGGCAACCTTTCGAAATGGTTCACCCTCCTCGGAAACAGCTGGCTCTCGTCATCCATCAACAGGGCGGTGGAAATCGTGGAAACTCACGAGAGACGAGTTTCCGTTTCCAACCTCCGTGAAACTTTATCAACGGAACGAACCTTTTCTTCTTCTTCTCTTTTTTTTATTTCGCTTCAACGAACGCTCCTTCTTCCCGTGTCGAGCGATCTCCGAGATCCTTGCACTTCCGTCTTCCGCGCGTTTACGAATCACTCCACCTTTCACACTAGGTAACGATCGACGAGAAATATCAACGGCGCGATTCACGAATTATCGCCACGAGGCTTTTTCGTCGAAAAAGTCGACGTATGGACGGATCGCGGAGAACAAGCGACGTTTAACGGCAACGAGGAAGCCGGTCGCTCGTCCTAGAAAATCGTAGGCACGTTCGCGACCCCTCGACGAGCTATCCTATCCCGGAGCGGGGCACGAGGAAGACTGGAACGAAGACCAAATTGTAGGGGTCCCTTCGTGGCGCGTACGTGACGGGGTGAAGAGCCGTTTCTCGGTGGTGTGTTCGTGTGAGAGAAGAAGGGTGGGGACGAAGGGTCGCGAGGGAACAGGGGAGGGGTGACGGTGACCGAGAGGGTCCCCGTTTATCCTACAGTGTCCCATAGGATTCACGATCCCTACCATCGTTCCGTACGCGTTGACTCACCCTGTGTATACGAGAGCTCGACGGCTCCAGGTAGAAAAACCTGCGAGCCGACACCGAACGGGAAACAAGTTGTACCTGGATAAACGCGGAGCCAAATTTCTTCGGAATCCTACGGCTAGAGTAGGAACTTCGGTATTGTCTTCGAATCGATCGGAACCTACCTACGTAAAGAGCTTCTACGACTGTAATTCGTAAATGTCGGAACCGACCACGGAAACCTAACTTCCGTCTCGCGTATTTGTTTTTACGCTCCGCGACGTTTACGAAGCGAAGCGAACACGCTGACAAACAAAACTAAAAGACAGGAGAAAAGTAGGCAAACGAAAACTCGTGCTGCGCTGCTACTTGTTACGTACGTAACGCTTCGCCTCCTCTGGCGGTCCTTCGATTCCTTTTTCGGCGCGCTGCCACCGTGTGAACTCATAATCGATTAATTAGCGCGATAATGTCCTGCTTCTTTTAAAGATAATCGATACGCGAGAAGAACAGACGCGACGACGCACCAATAAAAGTCTTTTTCGACGAAGAAAGAGGAAGAGTTGACGCGAAGCCCGAACGAGACTAATTTCCATGCCATCCCTGTGTACAAGCTTTACACAAACCGATCCTCTAAACGGGGATTAATTAGGGGAATGATTTTGAAGCAGCGGGGTCTTCGTTGTCCAAACGTTCGAACGGACGAACGAGATTTCATCGCCACCTTGTTTACTCGATGAGAGGGTGTCGATAATTGAGCCCTGTTAAGAGGGATCCTCTTTTTGTTCCGCGATTCACCTCTTTGGGAAATTCTATGACCAATTTTTCACCGCTTTCGGAAGATTAGCGGAGGGACAAGAGCCTTCAACGCCCAAAAATAATTTCCTCGATCGCGAGCTTACGTTTCAAGACTTTTGTGAGTTTCATCGTTAGGTCCTTGAGCGTCGCGAAATCACGGATAAAATACTTTTTTCAAATAGAGAGAGAATGTTTGATTCACGAATCGACAATCGTGCGTTCTCCGGGTAACGGAAAGCCGGACAAAGGGTGGTGGAACCTTCTTACCACCCCCGAACCGCAACTTCATCCCCCGAGGGAGTCCCTTTGTATGTTTACACACCGGTCTTCCCGGTTGCTTTTGCTGCCTGTATACCGTGTTAGATCGATGGAATACCTTGAAATGCTCGAACCGTTTGATCTCGAGGCGAGCTGCTGCGACCAACCTCCGATTATGCCGCTGGCAAAGATGCGCCCTTACAATTTTCGGTCGACGATATGTCCAAATTGGAAGAATCTCGCTCTTCCCGTTAAATTATTCGAGTACCGAACGTTTACTCTCTCGTGCAACATGCTAGAAGATTGTTAGAAAATCAGAGTAGATAGCGTGTTTGTACGCTCACGGATAACCAACCGTGTATCTCCCGCGGAATCCAATAAACTTTGCCTAAATTTGTTGGCGGACTATTAATATCGCGCTTTCGAAAATAGTAAGCGTTCAACTCTTTCGCTACGGTCGGTTCGATTACTTTACGAACGTACAGAGGCAATGAAATTCTTCCGACTTATGGCTATTCGAGTTATTTCGGTATAAATTCTAGTCGATCAAGGTTGTTCCCGTTGCGTCGTTCGGTTTTCTCGTCGACTACGAAAACGGCTACAAAGTGTACAGCCTCGACGACAAACGGATCGAAAGAAGCGAAAATCAAAGTCGACGAAAGAAGTCGATCGCGAAAGCGTGGTAAAATAGAGAAGAGACTTTAATTACTTAGAGTGACCCGAGAGTAGCGTCGCCCTCTCGGTGCCGTCCACGTCGCGCCTTTGACAAGCTCGGTGTCGGCGTCGTTGAAATTTTAATCAACGCTCCGGCTGCTTTCCTCTCGACGACGCGTATCTACCGTCCCCCGAGATGATACACGGCTGCGCGATAAGAAGAGGGCGAGCGAGAGACCGGACGGATAAAAACGCAACGAAAACGTGGCTGGATATCGATTCGTTTAAAGATGCAACCGCGCATCGAAGCGAGTAAGCCGATGATCGTGTTGCGTCGCGTGGCCAGTCGCGTGTATCGCATGCTTCCAGCCTCTCTCGAAATTCTTTCGTTTCCAGACCGTCCGTCGATCAACAGGCTTTTTATCTTGTCAAACGCTCGACCTGCGCGCGAGGCCCGTGCTCGCCTCGATAAACTTTCGAACGACCAAGGAAAATAAACCGACCGGAAGATCTGCAGACGCGGATGTCGGAACGAGAAGCGCGCGGAACTCGATAACGCAACGCGACAATTGTTTCCCTTTTCGAAAAACGTCTACCTATTCTACGTATTCGAGTTAACGTCGGTAAATTGAAATATTTAAAAACCTTCGAAACACGGATCGGAAGTCGGGGCTTTGTACGAAACACGAAGGTATTTGCTCGATTCCTGCACGGTTAACTGGAAGGATCGAGCTGAAAATCGTAGCCGGTTCGTTGAACACCGTCGTTGCACAATCCTCGAGAAAATATGTACATGGACCGTTTAATATCTCGCGAGATAATTATCGCGGTAATATTACGTGACGCGGACAAGAACCATTCTAAAGATTGCTCTGCTTCGATAAGAGCCGGTGCAATTTCGCAAAGTCGTTCGAACTAATTGAACAAATCGAGAGATCGACAAGTTGCTTTTCTTTATCGCGTTCGAGTTTTCCGAGCATCGAAACAGAGCGCAGTAACTACTGGCACGACTAACTTTTCACTGGAGCCCTAAAGGAAAAAATAAACAGCCTTCGAAACGGGCAGCCCTTTCGTCGGCGTAGACGAGGGAAGTTTTTTGTCGGTGTCGTTTCTGGTTTCGAGCACGAAAGAGGACGTCCGTCCTACCACGAGGACTCTGTTTTGCTTTTCACGGTTGTTCGCTCGACGTGGGTGGTCCTTTTCTTTATCCGTTTCTCCTTTGCCACCTCTTCCTCCGTGTTCGTTTTATCTTCGATAGTTGCTCGAAAAGAAGAACGCGAGCTCGAAAGAACGACGAAGAAGACGCAAAGAAACCGAATACCGTGGAAACTGTTAAATCGTAAGTTAATTTATGATCGGCTAGACCGTAATCGGGATGCCGGAGACCATCGAAGGGAATTGCTTCCCTGACAAATGAACGGTACACGAAGGACCAATTGTCTGGGCTGTGGATTCCCGTTCTGACCGGGGATAACTAGTAATCCACACGATTATTACTTGCGAGGGTATCCAGTGTCTATTGTTCCCGTAACACCTTCCAGCACCGCGGAACGAGGCTGTCAGCATATTCGAACAATACGGCTTTTCAACGTGTCAGGTAGCCGAAGCGTTCGTATTCGCTTCGTCGATCCGAAAGCGAGCAGATTCGAACTCTCCTCCGGAGAAGAATACTATATTACGCGAAGCTATATTACGGAGAAACATTGAAACAGAAAAAGGAAAATTTGTTACGGTCAGTTACGTTTCTCGATCGAGCGAACAACGCGATGCGACGGATTTAATCGTCTCTGAAACGAATCGTGACTAGTTCGGTAAATTTGTACATTCGAGCTATTTCGTAAGAAGAAATACGTAACGAGATAATTATTTTCGTAATTGTCTCGCGAGAATACCCTCCGCCAACCTGTTCGCAACGATCTATTATTGTACGTGAAGAGCCAGAAGAACGTGGTAGAGACAGAAAGGATGTCTGGAAAATGTAAGCGGCGTGCCGTGTCACGTAATCGAACGAGGGAAGAAAGGAACGCGATTTCCTCAGGCTGTTCGCGATTGCAGATATTACGTCGCGTTATATCACGCGCGCAAACGGCACGGCCTCGCTTTCGACGCTCCCCTTTCTTTTCCTTTTTCGTTCTGTTCCTTTCTTCGGAAGGATCCGCGACAAAAATCAGGAGCAGGTTGCACCGGTATCCTTATTCGCGGCTCTACTACGGCTAAACGAGTTTTAAAGTGCCGGTTTTATTGTCGGTCGCTCGCATTGCAACTCCTTAAGCGGCTCGCAGCGACGATCGCGATGTACACCCGCTCGCGAGGATCAATTCGATCGGTTAAGGGGAAGAAGGACTATTATTCCTTATTCGTTAAGTTCGAGACTAGGGCACGTACTCTAGCGACTCGAATCGTGTCGAAATTAAAGTCAATACAATCGTCGAGAAGAATCGATTCCGTAAATGGAATTTTCACAAATATCCTTTACGTCGGCCTTTCGCGAGTAGGTATTTTAACCGTGAGCGTTACTGATTTCTCGCCGTTGTAATTTTTCGACGGTATCTGCGTTCGAGACGAGGATAACCGACGCAGAATAGAGTCCTTCCAGCGAGTTATCGAGAAACGATGTTTGCGAGGAGAGTGGACACCCACGCGAAATGGCGTCGACCCACGCGTTCGTGGCTTCCCATGGGGATGCAAACACGAGCGGATAGAGAAGGACGAAATAGAAAGTTTAGAACACGAGTTTGCTGCTTTTGTATAGGCTATAAGCGATTCTCCTCCGATATCCGCTGACATTTTTGTTGGTTTAATTGCTGGAAGCGAAATGTCGTATTTTCCGCTCGAACGGAGTGTTAACTGGTTTACTCCGATCAACGGATTAAGAGACCTTGGCTCGTACTGCGATTTCCATAGGAATTACGTCGATCGGTGTAATATACGCGACGCGCTGACCAGGTTTTTCGCGGCAATCGATCGACCGGAATACGGAATATAGAAGAAGGTAAGGTCGAAAGTGCATCGACTCGGGCCGGTGCACCCGTGAGAGAGACGCTCTTTAATCGAATGCAAATACGTGCAAGTTCGTCGGTCGGCTGAACTGTACATGGCACGACGCGACGGGGATCGGAGTGGGTGCTTCATTCACAGAACAGCCGGCTTTCACGATAACCTCCCATACGCGTCCATTTACGATCGCTCCCTCTCTCTCTCTCTTCCTCCTCGCCGATTCCCCGCCACCTTTTTCCCTTCTCCTTGCACGAGTCACGACCCACGCCTCCTCTTTATTTCCAACTCTGACGCATCCTTCGCCTCTCTCGCTTTCGTTTCTGTGTCACTGCACCTTTCTTTGACGATCGACCGCGAAAGGGATTCCTTCCTTCTGCTCGTCCGATCTCTTTGTCGAGGGAGGACCAACGGCGCCGGAACAAACGAACGAAATTTTTCCACGAACGAAAGAATCGTTGCAAAAACGTTGCAAAAACATCGAGTACCGAACGATAACCGAGAACGTTCTCCTCCAAAGTAGTTAAGGCGGCACTCGAAAAGTCAGGTATCTCGTCCGAATGCCAGCACTCGCTACACGTATGTACTTCGTGAGATACTCGAGCACCGGTAATGGGCTCGAAACGACATCGAGCCGGAGAAAACGAGAGAGTCGGTTAAATATCTGGCTGCTCGTACAGCCGACCATAGGCATAATTTAAGCGGCAGTTCCGAGCGATTACGACAGTGGTACGCTTCGAATACGTTTCTCTAATGCGCGCTCCGATCCAGCTTGTCTCGAGAGTCGGGACCGCCAACGAATTCCTCGTTAACTCTTTTGCCAACGTCGTCCTTCGCGATAGGCGGCAAATCGATTATTTATCTCGATCGCGTATCCGGTTCAATTATTTACGATTAAAGATAAAGAACGCCAGTCTTGTCCGCGAGATCTGTTGGAAAATTCGTCGAGGCAGGTATAGCGGACGGAATATTTGTGGGCGTCGCTGGCAGGCCACGAAGCGTGTCGGAAGCGGAGCGCAGCGACGAGCTTCCGGTTCGAGCGGAATCGCGTCACGGCGTGCGGCGTTCGTGTACGCGTCGACGGTGGGAGGATCGTGGAAGGTGGCAAGACGCGCGAGGATGGAAGGACGGAAATGGCCGCGGGCTAAGAACGGAAAGAAAGAGAAAAAGAAAAAGGGAGCGAAGAAGACGCGCCGCGAGGTGTCGACGAGGCAGAAGGACCACGGATTCGCAGTTGCTGACCTGGGTTAACGGCCTACCAGGAAATACAATGCAACGTTGTGTTTCGTCTGCTGGCGTTCCGCCACCGCGATTTTACGTTTACCGCCTGCTCCGCCTCGCTCGTCTTCGCTCGCCACCTCTTTCACCGTTCCGTTCGTCTCCTCCCCGTGGCCTACGACGACGACGATCGTTGGGCTCTGTATTTTCGTCCGTTCGATGTCTGTTAATCCTTTCGAGGACAGACGAACCCGTATACGCGTTCGAAAGAGATTCTCGCGTGTCGTCTATCCTCTATATTCGACGAATTCTCCGTCCGCGAGAAGCACGAAAAAATATTAGCTCCGACCGTGCGCGTATTAACCGTATAAATACGCGACTCGGTTAGAGAACGAGCGAGCTAACGAACCAGGCGTGTATCGCGACACGATGTGAATCGAGCTTGTCCCTGGCCCATATAACGCGCGTAAGCTCCATCCGCAATTGCGTAACTGCAACCGATAGTAAAACGCAACTGGCAACTAGATCGTAGGCATGCATTCGAGCCGAGAAAAACAGGGCTCTGAACGTTTAGACGGAAAAGGAAAGGAAAGGAAAGACACGGCGTGGCGCGGCGAGTGGGAAATTCTCGTTCCACTCGGTCGATCGCTTCGATCCCCTTTCACGAACCGATTACTCGCTGTTTTGTCGCGAGGTCGCCGCTTTTTTTTATCGGTTATCGTTACGGGGTAATCGATATAACTTCGTATAAATCGGCCTTTTACCGCTGACTCCGATTTCTTTCTCTATCTACCGAACCATTGGCAGAATCGAGGCTATTTCGTTAACGAGTCAGAGATGCGGTCTACATTCGAAATGTACCGTTGCTTTTATCGAAAAAAGAACAACGGTGCTCGTTATATAATGACGATACTCCTAAGATAGAACAGCGGTTCGATTTCCTTTTCGTACAAGAATTAGTTCTCGTGTCACGATGTCGAAACCGCGATCGTTTCGGCAAAGGCAAAGTCACTTCCAGTCGATCAGACAGAAATAACAAATGCGTAGAAGTAATTGCAAAGGAAGTATCTGCTGGAGACGTCAAAAGATTCGAAGAGCATAAAAGTGTGATCTAGGTTCAAAGTAACGAATTTGCAAGGAGCACGTACGCGTTTGCGCAGCGTGCAGTAGGAACATCCGCGTCGTCGATAAGGCGTTAACGACGACGCGTCCAAGGTGAACAACGTCGCGTTGATTTCGCGGCGTGCAACTTCCATCCGAGAGATCCTGCGCCCGATAAATTATGCAATGCGCGTCCGTTACTTTGAAAGCCGGCAAAGATCCGCAGGGTCACGCGACAATGGCCTGGGTAATGTTATTCCGTCTCGTAAACCGCGGCAGTCGTAACATCGGCGAACATACCGTGCCGAATACGGGAGAACCGTCTTCCGTTTGAAAAAACAACTCTGTTCGACGTTTAAAATTCCCTGCGAGTATCTCTCTCGGCGCAACTTTCTTTCGCGATTTCCTCGTCGCATCACCGTTAAGCTCGATCGACTGGCTAGACCGGACCCGAGTTGTCTAATTTTTCGCGAATCGCCGTGGAAAGGACAGCGACGCGTTTCCGAAACGAAACGCGTTATCCGTCCGCGATCTCGACGCGACAGTTTACCGAACAACCCGTCACACGATAGTTCTTTCTTTCGAAGGACGAGCTCGGGTGTACGAGGCGAAAAACCGGAATATTTCGCACGCATAACCGGGATGGCATGCTCGAGCTTATCGATTACTCAGCAGCCTGTGTCAGGTACGTGGCTGCGCGCGGCACCGCTGTCACAGGTACCGTGGCAGCTAGGCGTGCCTATGCACGAGCGTTTATGTACCTGTACGCCGACCGCTCGTGCATATTCATCGCGTTCCTTGCAAATCCTACCCGATACGTTCGCGGCTTCGAAGCGTACGATCTCATTTTCGCTTTTCTCTTTTCCTTTCGACTCTGCTGTAGCCGTGCCGTAGCGGAGAAAGGGAACGCGACTTCGAGACAGCAAGATCGTAAAACTTTGACCGGTTCAACTATACGAGAATAGTTTAGTCGATCGAGTCGGTATTCGGTGCGAGCTGAAATCCGAACGCGCGGTGATCTATTGACGCGTGGCAACTGTCGGATACCTGGTAAATATCGTAGCGAGCAACAGGATCACCTTTCCCTTCGTCGCCATTTTAGCTCGCCGTGCTCGAAATCGCACATCCGCGGCTAGGCCTGCCGATGTACCTGTTTCGCGAGTTCCCTCGCGCGATTTAACGCGAGGAAACGTTTGTCCGACGAGCGTGTAAACTGGAAAGGTCACGTTTCCACGCGTTTCCAGGAACGTAAAGGTCAGCAACTGGCGGTGACCGTTCGACGAGCGGAATCGAAACGGCTAGGCCGAGGAGAATAAAGGAAGGTGGATCTTTGGAACGGTAAGAAGGTTCGAATAAAAGTTTCGTAAGCGTATATCCGCGCTCGAGGTGGAGAGAAGCTGGTGGGAGACGGAATCGTGGGGGAGGACGAGGGAGGTCCAACCTCCTCTGCGGATGGAGATTTAGCCCTCTCTAAGTAGAAGTCTGGAGTCCAGCACGCGGCTACGGCAGAAGGTCAACGCACCTCAGCCAAGGACACATTCTAGACCCACACAGAGGGCTTCCTTGTGTGAGCGTCGAGGCGCGAGCAGCCGACCAGGCAGACGGCCCGAGCACACACGGACCCGCCTCGCAGCCACGCACGTTGCACTCGCCGAGCCACGCCGATTCTATGCAACGCGTGCACCTATAAACCGATCGAATATCGAAAAACTTGCTTCCAGCCGAATCGCGGCCGAAAGCACCGATTACGAATCGTCGATCGATCAACTACGACGTTAATCGAGGAACATTACGAACGATTTCGATATGTTGCCCTCTTATTAAATTAAGGAGCAGTTACGCTCGACGATTACCGTAATTCGAACAGTGCGTCAGAATCTCGCGCCTTACTTTCGACGAATCTTTTAACGCGATGGTATTCGAAGAAACGGCAAAGATTCGATCCGATACGAAACGCTTTCGAAACGGTCGAGGTATTGATCTTTTGCGGAGTCGCGTATTCCGACAGAAGGCTGACCTTCGTTACGGCGATACCGAGCTTAATTGATAATTGGCCGCATCGACGTGCATCGTAAATTAACTGCAGCGGTTCGTTCCGTCGAAAGGTATTCGGTATAGTCGCGAAGGAAAAACGGCTACGATATTCTAACTCGAGAAACTATCGTCGCGAAAACGCCTCTGGTTTGTTCGCGGAATATAGTCGCGATCGTCGGTTCGATTCTATCGTAGAGAAAGGGTCCGAGCCAACAGCGAATACCAGCGAGCAGCCTTTCCTTCGAGACTCGTCCGTTCTCCGCTCGGAGAATTCCATCGGAGCTACGGGTCTCCTCTGGTGCTTCCCGTGTTCGACGCCAGGGGGATCATCCGCGATATCAATTTTCTCGCGAGTCCTCGTATAATCCTTCGCCTCAGGTTGTTACGAGTCCCTCGAAACGCGACATTAAAACGCGAAGATAGAGGAACGACAGGGAGATTATGACTAATTACGCGAGTCTGGCCTAGCTTCCTTTATCAAGATAGTTGATACTAGTTTTCTTTCGAAGAGAAATCGTCGCGATCTCGGCGCAATTCCGTCGACGGAATCCCGGTTAGCTCGCTTCCGGTGATTCGGCCGGATGAAACGAGATCGTAATGGGTGGTGGCGCGCGTCTGCGCCCGCTCCGAAGGGTACGATTTCCGTTCGAAACGGCGAGCGCATGCGCGACGTACGCGTTTTCAACCCCGTTACCCGCGTGCGACACGGTCTCTCCCTTTCCGCGGACTCGCGTATCCAGGGTTCTTTAACCCGCGCGCGTATGCGCAAGCCGACCAACTGACCCCGACGTGAACCGCGGTGACGTTAACCGAGGTTAAGAGCCGCGGGTAGCGGAGGATGATCGCGGCGAGAGAAAGAAAAAGACTCGTCATTTTGGAGCGCGTTGTCGGAGAAGTCGGAGGATACTGCCCGAGGACGACCGCGATCGAGCTTCTTTCGTTCGCCGCCAGAGGGGACGGTCAAAAACACCGAAATACACGAAAACCGCTCTAAATCTCTGTTTCGCGATTCGCTGTCGTCGCTTTCCGCGCGTTAATAAGACACGGGCGAAGCGTGGCGTTCTCTTTTCGGATCGCGTAGTAGGCTACGTCGTCGACGAGTCCAATTAATAAAAGCCGAAGATTGAGCTGGTGCGTTCTGGCGAAACGAAGAATCGTTTCGTGCGCAGGATAACCAAAGAAAATCTATCGTAGAGATCGCAGAGTTTGGAACAGGGTTGTGTCGGTTGCGGTGCACGCGCGGCCGAGAGGACCAGCTCCGGGTAGAGACAGGCGGGCGAGAGCGGGACGGATAGACGAAGCAGTCAGGTCCATATCCTGGGTTCGAAGCCCGAAGCCCTTGCCGCTCTTGCTCTTCTGGTCGTTTCCTCTTTATCGCGCTCGCTGCGCGGATCGTTCGCCTCCCGGTCGTCTTCTCTTCGTCGTTGCTCTGCCGGGGTAATTGCACCCTACCAAGGCCGACAGCTGATGCAGCCACCAGCAACACACGGATCGTGCCGATGCACAGCTGTGTGGACGACCGAAGCGAACGCGTTTCCTTGCTCGTGTGTCCGCGTGTTCGGTTGTGTCGGTGCGCGCACGCGCTTATGGGCTCTTCCACGTACACCGTGTGCACCGCGACCAACCTTCTCCCTCCTCTTTCTCTCTCTCTCTTTCTCTCTCTCCCTGTCTCGCTTTCTTTCTCCGTCTGTCGGATTGTAGCTCAGGTAGAGAATCCACGAACAAAGTGTACCCGCGCAGCCGGAAGGAGTAGTGGGGAAAAGAACTTACCCACGACGCTGTAAACACCAGCCCGCCATCTTTAAACACCCCGAGACATCCGCCACTGTACTTCGGGACAAGGATTCTAGGCGATCAGTCTGGGGAACCGCGTCGATGCGAGCGATGTCGAGCTAAGAATTTCTCTACTTTGCTTTTTACGTTCTAATCTCTACCGATACGAACCCTCCAGAACAATTTGACACTTTAGGCGTCCGTGACTTCCTTTGCTCCAGCGTCGAATCAATGACCCTTTAACCCCTTACACTATTTTGTAAGTCTGACTCGTGACGCACTCATGTTTCGGTTATGACCAATTTTACTCGAATTTTGAATACATTTCAATTTGGAGTTCAAGTCCAACTACAATTTACATAGTCAACGACTGCATGATACCAAATTCACATAACATTTCAAATTTTTGTGTCTGTTTTCATGTTATGACTGAGAGTAGTCAGTTCTGACTGACGCACTTGACAAAAACATCATAATGCAAGGGGTTAATATCTGGTATTACATGCTCGGTAATAACAAAACCGATTTATTTTGCATTCTCCGTTACGTACGAGCGTCCCACAAGTTATGGACAGGGATGTACGTAAACGAATACGGTGCGAAGTTTATTCGCGAAACCGCGGAGTCGCTGGACTCGACGACTAGTTAATTACAGGGAATTTTATGCACGGTGATAAGAATCGAAACGCGGCGCGCCGCGATTCCGCGAGAAATGAGCTCGTTCGTTCTCTCGGAACATTTCCGATGATTCGCTGATAGTCCCGTCGCGACGCGTACGCGTTTTACACGGTGCAAATTGGTTATGGGAAACGATTCGAGAGGAATTCTCGGTCTTGGGAATAAAAGCGAGAAACTGCGCTAGGTACTGTTCGATCGGCGACAATCGATCGCGTGCCTCGTCCATATGGCAGGATCCGTGGTCGAAAATGCGCCCTCGAAGGAAAGTAAACGTTTCCTTTCTTCTCGTTTCCATGGTCGCGGTATTAACCAGCACGCGTCCCGCTATCGCGAACGCGCCTCGGGCCTCGCAGATGCTCGTCGCGAGCCTGTAGAGAAACAGCTGTCCGTCGAAAACCGTTCCTTCGGTTTCTCGGACACTGTGCTCTCTCGTCCTGTCTCGAATCCTGCTTTCCGAGAACCTCCGGCAACTTAATCCTCTAGCCGCGAGGATACGCCTCTTTCGATACAAATCTTTTAGTTCAAAACTGTTGAGTAACTTCCACAGAGTTGTTAGAATGATTTATTTATAAAGAAAAACGTAATAAAATTGATGACAAAAACTGTTGAACCGCTCTGCTTCTATGCGCGACGACGACTGCACGCGGAGGAGACAATAAAAAAATAAGACTATCGTTTGTGCGATTAAAACAATGGCAACTGTGCCACACTTCAAGTTAATAAGCACAAATATATACAGCGACCAAAACATAAATGAATTTCAAAATACATTAGATCATTAAATCTAACAAAAACGACAATGTCGGTCGGATTCGAGCAAAAAGAAAAAACGAACGGAGAGCGAATCGTCATAAAGAGTAAACGATCATTGTTCTCCGCAACTTTCGATCATGCAACGACCGCAGAAAGCAATGGAAAAAAGGTGGAGAGGCTCGTTTCGTCGATGACGAACAGCCACGAAAATCGACGCGGACTACCGCAACGGGGAACCCTGGCCAATTTTATAGTTCGATCAAAAAGCAAAGGAACAACCGCGGAATCATCGTCAACTTTTACGTGTCATTCGCAAAAATTTTCCCCGCAAAATCGATCAAATTCAAATTACCGTATCGAAGACAAAGTTTTCTGGATAGCCTCGCAAGCAGGTACGAAAGGCTCGAAAACTCGCGAAACGTAACGACAGCGGACGCGCGTGGCGTAGCCAGGAACGCGTGAAAACGACGAACGTCAGTCAGCAGGCTTAGGGTCAGGTTTTTCGGTCCGTGAAATCCCTTGGTGAACACCGCGAGCGAGCATTCCTCGAATCTTTTCGTGGCCCTTCGTTCCATTCAAGCGGCCATTGTGCTACGCTCCGATGATTCTCGACGGTCTTCGCTGCCTCCCTCGCTTCGTCCCTTTTCCGTTCTCCCAACCCTCTCTTTTATCATTTCCCTCGGTTCCTTCAGCCAACGGCCTCGCTCCAACGGTTTCCACCTAGTAAATACTGTCGGTGGATGAATACGGGCCCGACATCCGAGCCGTGGCTAATTCTTCTCGCGAGTTTTTCATCGCGACGTGTTTCGTTCCTCTAAAATGGAACCTCTAATGTCGTTTTACCCGACATACGGTGATACAGAATTCGTGTCGGGACGTAAACGAACACGCGTAGACTGGTACGAGGATTATGGCGGATCCGACATAATTAACGAACGAAGAGAAGAAAACGAACACGAAAGAAATTTTCGCGTAGCTAGGAGTTCTCGGTATCTAGCGGGGTAGTTCTGGAAGATTGTTCCCTCGAGAAGAGAAGAGGGGATCGAGGAAGAATAGAAGAGAAGGCAGCAACGACGTGACCTACATTCCACCGACAGGTGAGGCTCGCACCTCGGGAAAGAAACCGAATCGATCCTTGTCCGTGTACCTTCTTCGTTTACGTAATGCATCTTCGCGACGCGTACCGCAACCGGAATCATGCTTATTTTACGCGGAAGGCTAAATAGCGAGTAGCGCTCAATTTTGTCGAAAACGGTAATTTCAAGTGTTCATGGTCAACAAGTTCTTACGAATACCTCGGAACTCGATGCTTTTAACGGAACCCGTCAAAATGACGGATAATAGGTCTATTTTAAATAACAGAACTTGTTAAGAAATTTTCGTAAAGATGTCAACTTTCATCAACTTGCAGCAAAAGTATCAATGTTTTAGGCAGTACACATATCTTCTGCAATTTATTTATTTTTCTACTTTAGTTAAACTTTAAGTAACGTGACCATAAAACGTCCGTAAATCTAGTGTTAAAGGACAAGCAGGATTAAATATCGTCGATCCGACGGAAACGGTATTTCCTTATCCTTGAATAACGCGCGTAAATGTCGATTCTTCAAACGTGAATCATCGACGTTTGCGTCGATCTCTTCCGGATACGTGTTCGACGGATCACGTTGTTTGCTCGATTAGATTAAAATAATCTAACGGTCGGTAATCGCGTTTCGAGTGTGAAAGATTCGAGGAAAACGCTCGAAAATCGTTGCTACTCTTGGAACAGTTACAACTGCGCCGCGGAAAAGGAAATAAACACGTGATCGGTTAATTAAGCAAATTAACTTTGCTCCGCGAAGTTGGCGACTTTTCGGGTCGTTTGATCGACCTGATGCTTCGGGGACCAACAAGAAGGACTTGCAAATTGGAACCGCGACCTCGATCATTTTTAATAGCAATTATTTCGCGCGTCACGGACCTATCATTATTGCCGTGATTTATAAGTAGGAGTCGGCTGCGACCTCGCGCGATATGTACCGCGTGTTCGCGTGCTTCGAGTCGACCTCGCGACTAGATGCAGTCTTGTAGTTCAAGGTATCGATAACGCGAGAAAACGTATCCTTTTTTTCTACCGGTTGGTAACGCTCGAGTCCCCAAAGCCGTTTCCTATCTCGCGTAAGCAGAAACCGGTCGCGTTCGGTATCGCTCGCTTGGATAATCCACGCGTTATGCTCGTAAATCAGCGGTTATCGATGCGGCCGACTTATCAACGCCGAAGAACAAACGTCACCGTTCAATCGCTAACTCGAGAGAGCTAGTGTCCAGTAACCCGGGGCAAGATTAGAAGGTCGAGGAGATAGCGCGAACGTCGCTTTCGTTCGTAACGAAGTTGTACTAACGACCAGCGAGGAAAACGTATTGACACGCGCCACTGACACGTCGCCTTTGAAAATTCCTTAAACGAAAATACGAACTCACTTGGATCTCCGCTTCATCGCTCCTTTCTCTAAAAATCCACCTCTGAAGAAACACGCGACACACGGTTTTACGCGATCGTCGAAAGATCGTCGACCGATCGAGGAGGAACAAACGCTAATCGTACACTGGTGTTCCGTATCACGAACTTCAAGAAACTGGCCCCCACGTTGCATCGTTGAAAGCCAACACGAAATACAGCGCTACAGCTTTATTTTTGTCCTCGCCTAGGGATCGAACGTACCCCATGGACGGAATCACGTGACGAGAATCGATTTACAATTCCGCTACATTCTCGGACTTTCTCGACCATCCTATTCGGATTACAACTAGAATGTGTAAACACAATAAATATAACTACCGGAACATGTCACTCTGTACACTGTTTTGCCTATAAGCATGGGGGTTTCCACCTGCTCCCACCACGGTGCAGGTGGACCAATCACCACCAAATTCAATAGGGTTCTTTTACTACCTATAGAGAACCTATGTACCAAGTTTCAAAAGAATCCGTCAATGCGGCGAGGAGTTATCGTGATGACGGACAGACAGACAGACATTGTATTCGCATAAACTTTTTAACATTTTCAATGTTCCGATAGTTAATAAACGCAAGGAGGACAAGAATTACTTACGCGAACCGAGGATTATTGAACGTGGATCGATCAATTCGTTACGTACCTGAAACAAAAAAAGATACAAGCATCGATTAAAACACGGCTACAACACCGAATTATGTGTAATGGGTAGAATCGAAAGGATTTAATCGCCGCGATATAAGGATAATCGCGTAAACGCATGAACGACTGTGTTCGTCTGGTCGGAAAACGAAACGATCGCGATTATCGGATATGATGTTTCGATATCGAACGCTCGTTAACGGAGATCGCGAAGACGCCGCTAATCCCTTCTAAAAGGAAGAAATCCGGGTAGAAACGAGGATCCGTTCGAATTGCGAAGGCTATAGGTGTACCTCGATTCCGCTGAATCGTCCGGCCTGGAATTTTCTAGCGGTGGAAACCGTGTCCATGGAGCCTCGTCAGCGATTCGAAGCGTCGATAGCGTCCCTCGATGCTCGCTGACCCTCGAACGAGCACGAGGAACTCGACGTTCTATCGTGAGACAGGTGAAACGTGTTCGAATGTTTCGAAATATAGCGATCGAACGTTCTGGAAGAAAACCAGCCAATTCGATAATGTTGCGCTCGTTTGTCGTACGATGAAGCCAGAACGTCGTTAGGAAAGGCGTCGATTACTCGCGACGTCGCTGCTCCAGTTAACGGAGGAAAATTGGAGCGATCATCGAACGCGTGAAAAACTTTGAACGAGCCAACTGCTCTTTCCTAAACGTGACGGACGTACGATCTCGCTTTCCAACGGTGCTAGCCTTTGTGCAACTCGTTGCATTTACTCTAGCCTTGTGCCTAATGACGCGTCGACATAGGGAGAACGTTTCTTCTCGCAATCGCGAGCGAAACAATGAATCACGGTGTTCGCACCTTCTCGCACCTATGCGATCGTTTCGTCGAAGCGCACGTGGCCCCTGCGAGTACACGTGTGCGAGTCGTGGAAACTGTCCGCTCGCAAACTTCCTGTCGCAGCGGATTCGACGCGTCCGTTATATCGCAAACGGAGTCTCTAGACCCTTCGGGTCCTCGGAAACAACGGAAACTTGTTGAAGTTTGCTCGAAAGAGACGCTATGACTTTCGACGGCTTCGACGTAGTTGATCCGAGCTAATTGAAGAACCTTTGAAGCGATCTTCGTTACGTCTGGCAATTAAACGACGGACAACGCGATGGAACAACTCGCGAATTGAATCTCTGCACTCGTACAAGGCCATTTTTACATAATCTTTAGCCGTGCCGTCACGAATCGTTGCCAGGAGGTGCAAAGGCGTTTGCATAATCGACAACCTTCGCGGAGGTATTGTTTCGCGATCGGACGTGAACGAGCAAAAACAAAGGATAGAAAAACGTAACGAAACGCGTACATTTCGAGCAAATCCGATCGATACGCGATACGTCGCGTTATAGATTCGAGCAACGGGACGGACTTCCGGATCAAAGTATCCCTCGCTCGACCTACAACCGACGATTCTAGAAGGATCGAAGAGCGTATGTCACCACCTTGAAAATTATGGTCACGGTTCCTTGATTCCACGCTGATCGTTGCATTCGTTATCCATACGACAATAGACCTTGACGTTTACAGTCACGCGTGTCTACGAAGGCTACCCGTCGATTCTTCGAAGCTTCTCTCTCGCATTTTTCTAACGTCTCGAAAGATCGAGACGCGACTTATTCGGAATAATTAGAAGAAAGCGATTCTCGAAACGGTGAACACGTTTCCCTCCGGCAGTTGGACACGGAGAGCGAAACGGAGGGTAGAAAGATCGTTAAATTAATGCAAGGACACCCCCCACGAAGGTAGCAACGGGGAAGGTGAGACTCATAGCGCGCGAAACCACCCTCGAAGGCTCTTCTTGTTCCGCCACTTTTCCTTTTCTTTTCGCGCTTCCCTCGGGAGTCGAGCATAAATATGTAAATACGAAAGGAGAGCACGAGTCGATCTCTGAGAAAAAGACGAACGCGTACGACACGGTGATAATAATTTATGATAATATTCTGGGATAATAATTCGTGCAGGATGTGGTCTGCGCGAATGGAAGAAAAGAAGACCGGAACGAAAATAGCCGCGATAAAAGGTTCGGCTAATTTGCCGCGCTTTTGTCATGGAGATTCGACGGAAGAATGGGCAAACAGAAGGAAAGCGATCGTGCGAGGTTACGCGATGTAATGGCGAGTGTTCGCATCCGGTACGCGTTTCGAAAAGTAAAACGCTTACGGTAAATCTTAGGCGGAACGCGAGACAGTCGGTGAAACGAAAGTAATTGCGCATAAAAGCGGTTACGATTATCTCGGGTAATCGTGAAACGATAAAAATCTTCGTGATAGGCACATTGTAGTTATACGGCGTCGTAAAAAATCAATAAAGAAGAATATTAAGGTACGCAAGGTGCGTCGCGGTCGAAGAAACGAAAGAAGAATAACAAATGACAGCGGGGTATAGAGGTATATACCGGTATATCGCACGAGCCGATGTCTCGATTAAACAGGTATCATGGCAACGCGCCTTGTGACGGGTTCGCATGCAGGTAAAGTCTGATGCGCCGCAGCTGACCCGGCTACTCGGACCAGCCTTAATCGTTATCGTTAGCTCGTAATCGGTAATTACAGGTGGCAGCGACCGAAACCACCTGTTGTTACTTATGTACGACAAGTTTATAAGCGGTGGCGTACGTGATCGCCCTTCCTCGACCTGCAAATAATTCCGTGAAAAAGAAGGGAAAGTTTGGCGCAACCCACACCGAGAGCCGGGAAACGCCACCTAAAACGATTAATCGCTTTCGCGAGATGACGAGAGGATTCTAAAGTTCGAAACAAAGAACTTTGTTCCTGTCAAGCGATGATTCATCCTGGTCCTCGCTTATTATTTTCGTTAACAGATAGCGGAACATTTCGATAACATCTTCCGAACCGTGCATACTCGATAGGAGCTCGCGTAAATGCAAAGCGTTAGAATAGGATAGTTTTCGTCGGAAACGATGCACCGTTTTTAATCGTGCACCTAACGGATCGGCAAAGCGGAAGCGCGCGGAGGGTCACGTTTGTTCATGGCCGCAATCGCGCGAAATTAATTCCGTTTCCGGTTGTCGCGACGACCAATTACGACGAGCTTTCGATCGCTAAGGCAAATCAACTCGGGACGGGACAACGACTTCAGGAATATTCGTTTACGCTCGAACGTTAATAGCCGCGTTTAGCGAGACTGGTCGATTTATCGGAGAGATAATTCCCAGGCGCTAGGAATAAATCAAGACTTTAATAACTTCCTCTCCATTAAGGAATTATCTGGAAAGAAAAGCTTCCAGATTGACGAGGGAACGATTGCTCTCTTTAACGGCGTAATACGATTTCTCGAAGACTAGTTGTCGAGGATGTTTTTCTACCGCGTTTTTACCTTCCGCCGCCTCTCGACAACTCGTCCTGGTAAAGCAAACAAGAACCGTCGTTTTATATCGCGTCGAGGAATCTTCCGATAGCCATTTACTTCCGGCAACTAGAATAACCGTACATTTATTTCGAGATTATCGAACGATGCCATCAACGAATTCGGGTAAACGTACAAAATAAGTCCCCGACTTCTAACCAGTTTCTCCAACTGAACTCCGTTTTATTAAGTATTCCTAGTGTTTCGATACGTACGAAACCTTCGGTTCATCTCGCCGTTTGCAATTAACGGTCTTAATAAGCATCGTCGCGGGCCAACAACGGAGTTACGAAGGACAAAGGGAAAATAGGTTGCATCGTCGTCGAGCGAGTGTTCGCGAGGAAACTCGGTGGTCGACGGAGCTGGTTGGCGAGACGCAGCCGGATAGAAGGAGGGTTAGGCTGAAAGGTGGCGCAAAAGCGTGGAAAACGGGCCGAATAGAAGGAAGAAGGGCGACGAACAGGCAGAGGAGATAGAACGTCGTGCGTGGAGATGGAGAAGGGTGCTCGTGATATCTCGCTTCCGCACCCTTCCGCGAACAAAGTAGCACACCTATCGCCTGAAGGGTACTTCTCCTTCTTTTTTTCGCCATCCTTCTCGCCGTCCGTCCTCGTTGGATCCCTCTGCCATCGTTTGCCGATGCCACTACCCTCTCGACTCCCTTCTAACTCGACCTCGCTTTCTCTCTCTCTCTCTCTCTCTCGTTTTTCATCCCTCGACTTCCTTCCGTCGTCTCGAGATACACGAATCTTTTAACCGTGGCTTCGACGCTCGTCGCCAGAGGGTGCGTACGAGGTGAAAATTCTTGCCTGTACTCGCTTGACCCTTTTCTTGCGAGAGGTCGACGTCGTTGGACGATCGATCGTCTTTTATCGAACACGCGTGTCGGATGTTCCTCGACCGAATATGGAATTAAATCGAGCGAACGTCGAAGAGTACGTTGTCAGAAAAGGAGCGTGGCGTAGAAATAATTTCTCGGTAGAATCATCGTCCAGAAGCGAGCGGAATCTAAGCGGAAGCAAGCCGTGCTCGCAAACTCGCGACGGAGCGAATCGAACGAGCATCGCTGCCGTTCCATCCACTTCTCCCCGTCCCTCTTTTCTTTCCTGTTCCTCTCTCCCGCTCTCTGCCCTATTTCCCTCCGCCACGATCGCGTTCTCTCTCCGTTTCCCGGTCCGCGTCCCTCTTCTGGCGTGTCTCTCGTGCGCGCATACACGCGCGACCAAGCTCTCTCGCCGAGAACCCCACAATACCCCCACAGGTTCCCGACCTGGTCGATACGTCTAGTACACCGCCCCTGAGCGTACACCCACCCCCGTCCTATCCGCGCCCCTTACCCACCACCGTCCTCCCCTAACCCTTCGGTTCGTAACGCCTCTTCTCTCGCGCGTACTGGCCTGTGTTCCGATATCGTTCCGCGACCGAGCTGAAACACGCTTTCGAGACAGTTTCGTCTTGTTGGCCACGACGCGGGCATCGATATGGCCTGTTAATCGACACAGATTCGAGACACCGCCGATCGATAGCCCGCCGCTTCGACGCTCTCGCTATCGTCTCGACGTTCGATTCCGTTGGTTCAACCCTGGCAACTCGAGCAGCGATATCCTTTTCCCGTAGACTTCCGCACCAATTACGTACATCGGTTTCTCGAAAAGGTTGCTTCAATTATTTCCAACACGATTCACGACCAAACACGCAAGGTTTCACGAATTCGTAGGCCTTTGCGTCGAGAGGGGTTAATAACCTTTATAATCGTTGCGGGGGTTTCCTCTCGCAGCGAAAAACTTGACGTTCGAACCAGAAACAACAATCTGTTCCAGTCGAGACGCCGCACAGTGGTCTGAATCGAGAAATTTAGTGACATTTCGCGAAAATAGTTTTCTCGTATAGATGTATATTGCTTGTTAAGTCTCTCTCAATTTCGGAAATGAAAAAATTAATAAAATTGAATAAAAACTTTATGTGTAATAGACAATTAAAGTTGGAAGTTTTGAAGAGTATTTTTTGCAAAAAAAATTATCCCTTTTCTTTAAGGTACCCTGACGATTCCTTTCAATTTTTTTTTAAATGGAAGGTATGTCGTTAAACTGCAAATTAGTAGTGGTACTTAAAAGTTACTGTTAAAAATGTATTACAAATTTTACACTGAATGCAATACAGAATTCTTCACTCCAAATTTTAATTTGATATCTTTAATGATATAGGAATTATATCAAAATGTCATTAAATTTCTCGATTCAGACCACTGTGCGCCGCAGCAAATCCAATATCGAGAAAGGACGAAGAAAGTTTGCCGGTGGGTCAGGTGGTGTGCTCCAGCAAAAGAGGTAGCTGAAGGGACGGAAAAGGGGAGGAGAGGTAGTTGAAAGGAGGTTGCTGGTCTTCCGCTCCCTCGGTATTTCCATATTTCAAGGGTTACCGCGACGATAATACCACCGAGTCCCTCGACTTTATTTTCCTTGGGCCTACTCGATATTGCCCGTATCGAGAGTCTGCCGACGACGCGTCGTTCGTTTCGAAACGAGCCTGAAAAACTTCGATTCCCGCTTTCCCTCGGGAATAACGGGATCGTGATACGTCCACCGATTCTTTGCGCTTCCTTTTCTCCGAATCACGTCGTTGAACAAACGCGTTATATACGGTCCTAAAGTAAGTAGAGGCGTAGGTGGGACAGTTAATCCGAAGACACGATTCGTTTTTATTCAAGATTTTACCGAATTTCGAAGAGAATCGAGGGAAACGCCACCCTTCCGTCTTCGGTTATAACCTCTCTAATAAAGAGGAACCCGTCAGACAGGGATCTAGCAAATTGTTTTTTTACGACTTTATTTGTACGAGGGGTGGAACAGGATATCCGTCGAAGAACGAAGCGTTACCTTTTTCCGGAGAAATAAACTTGCGCTATTCGGGACAGATTCGAGTTATTTAAATTTAAATTATCGAACACGTTAAAAATTCATTTTTCGATGTAACGTGTCAAGCCGCTACTTAAAACGCGACCATATTAAATTTGCACTGGCCGTCAGTCTGATCCGAGTGACGTTTCGAATATGTATAAAATATCGTTTTAAATAGAATTCTCTTATTAAAGTATCAAGAGTTCAGTTCTCGAAAGCACTCCAAGTATGCAGAGATAATTCGATCGAAAGTAATTGGAGGTTTAACATCCTCGAGTTTGTTCTCGGTTACAATAGAGACATAATATAATCGTTTCGCGATGCAAATAAGTGGAGGGTCGCAAAAATTCCTATCTTAAGTAGTATCTGATCGTCTTCCCTTCGCCCTGAATACGCGAGGAACGTTCGAATTTGCTTATCGGTTCGACGGAGGAGCGAACGCGATCACGAGAAAGCAATTAACGGAGAAGAATGTCGATCCTCCTTTAATTTCGTATACCTGTACGTAACACGTACGATCATGCGTGCGTACGAAAACTACGAAAACGCAACACGTCAGGAAACCGCCGGTTTAGATAAGATCTAGACAAGGCCCCGTCGTACATCCCCTAAGTCGTTACATCCCATAAAACGTACCCCCGCGCGCAATAACCGACACTGACCCTACTCTACCCTTCCACCTTCCTTCCTTCCTTCCTTCCTTCCTTCCTTTCTTCCGTCCAGCGTGATTTCATCGGTTTCAAACACGTGTACGCTCATTTGACAAATCGTTTCTTACTCTCGCGTCGTACCGTTGTACCTGCGCATACGTTGCAAAGACCTACGACCGCGTTTTGTTTCCAACTTGATAATCCGTAGGAGTAAAATCGTTTTGAACGAGCCTGTAGGAATAGAGTTTAGAATACTATTCTTTTATTTGAGAGAACACACAATAACGTAATTAAACTATTAAATATAATAAAACCGTAAACGTTCGATATTCTGAATTTGTAATTCGCGGCACACAAAGTCGTATCACTTCCGTAACTAAACTGAACTCGCAACAACACTTTTTCTAAACGCTGGCAACTACTTCCGCATAACATTTCACACAGTCCCTTTCATAAATCATCATTCACAACTGCAGTCGCACATACAATTTCACAGTGATTGCCAAATCAAACTAACAAAATATAACACACAACAAACCAACATAAAATATAACACACTCCCACACTCGGCCATCCTAAAATACATATGTCCTCAGATGTTATTTAAATATAAACACTTCCACATAAGTATCCGATAATTTAACGAAAGATTTGTATTATAAATAATCTCTTCCGACGATAATTATAATCTTCCAAAGATATTTCATTCCTCGAACTCGTATCTCTTCGCTCTGATGTTACAACTTCCCGATGATAATTTCGATAAATATTTATGCATTTATAATTGTCCGTGGAACGATATTCTATGAAAATGCTACTCGTCCTCGATCTTAACGAGCGTACCGTGCATAAATCCTACCGGTTTCTTACGGTGTCCGGATCTCCGTGTTCAATTACGAAATTGCCTGTCGATTAATCGCGATCGATCGACTTTACAATTTATCTTCGTCGGCGAAGAAAAAGAGTGCGTTAGGAAAAAGAAGACGCGATTTTCGCTCGGAACGGAATACCTACTGGTTTACGACGCAAAAGTAACTGGTGGTAAGCATCTGCTCGAAACGCGATTCAATAAAGAAGGCGCAATCCGTTGACTCGTGCACGGAAACGCGAGCAATTTCCTCGCCAGATGCGATCCACGTGAATTTGCATAAACGAAAACAGGGAAAGGACAAAGTTAATTGGCTCGGAGCGAAGTTGACGTCGGGCGTTTACGAGCGCGCTGGATGGCTCGCGAATCGACGTTGACGAGAAACGACGCTAAAAGGACGAACTATGTCACAGCTGTTTCTTCGGAGACGAGCCCGCAGGTAAAGCCCCCACCTTTATCTCTGGATCTTCGATCGAATCGATCGACGAGCAACTCGCGGCGTGCCGTGCCTCTCGAACGATGCAGAAGAGAAGGGAAACGCTCACGGTTCTCGTCGCGATCTATTTATGGAAACGATGCGCCAATTAAATTACTTCATTGTGCAGAACTGGTCGGGCATATCGCGTTGGGAGGAAGAAACAGGCGTCGTTCGTTATCGCTTATGCAGCGTGCCGCCGTTGGCGGCGACAACGCGTGCCTTCTCCTGACATTTCCTCCAGCTGTTCGCGCGACTCGCGCCCAGATCCTGACCGATGCGATGGATGGTTACGCGGTGATCCGACTCCGATAATCGCGTTTAACAGACTCCCAACTGCCAGCTGCTCGACGCGTCATCGGCAAAGGGCATATACCCGGATAAGGAGCTGAAAAATGCGATTCGCGATACGTCGAGAAAGAATAATTTCTTTCGACTCGCAACCTTGTATCTCGACCTTCCGGGAGATCAATTAATTCAGCTAATAACGAACGTTTCGAGTTCTCGACGATTTCCTCAGGCTCGCTGTAAGAATATTATGCAACGCGACGGTCGTTATCGCGACGAACGACAGGAAGGAGTTGAAAAGAAATAGTTCTCGGACTTGCTCGATTACAAAACGGATAACAACGAAGAGAAGACCGTCCGCGATAACCCGTCGGATCGTCGACTTTCTACTCTCGACCTCTAATCTTATCCGGAGTCGTTAATCATCGAAGAACGGAAGTCTAACTACGCTAATTCGACGAGTCTAGTTTAATTAGCTTTTTGTTGCGCGCAACAACGTATCGTGGAAGAAACTCGAAACAGAGAGTCGAAGATAAGGAACAGACATCGAAAATTGAAATTCCTAGAGGCTTTGATAGCAGATCTTGTCGGTAGGATGAAACCTATCCGTGCCTCTCGAAAGGACAGTCTTGACTTTCATCTTCTGCGTTAAAACGCATTCCGGCAGTCGCGAGAATAAACCACAGGATGTTACGAAAGTGGTGAAGCGGTATTACAGGTACTCGGGAATCGAAACGCTATAAATTCCGTGACGCTCGATAGAAGCCGTAAAGTGGTCGCGAAGAAACAAAAGAATGATTAAAAGACCACGACTAACGAAATACGGAGCGTTTCTCGAAAGCTTATCTTCTGAAACGGCCTGTACAGAGAACGACCACGTTCAGAGAATCGTGAACGTTCTACGAAGAAGACGGTAGAAAAGAAACTTATCGTGAAAGGATATCTTAGCCAGAAGGACGACAAAAGTACAAAGCCATTCTTGCTCTCGACGTCTACCAGCTCCAAACGCGTTTCTTTCGTATCTAGCAGAATTCCCTGGCCTCTTTCGAGGCTTTTCCAAGCCAGGAAAGCGCGATTAAACGTCCTCGTTGTCGATGGAATTTTTCCAGGACATCGAATACGATGTACGAGCCTTCTCGATCTCCCGTTACGATCTACGCTCTTTTGTGCCGGTTCGCGACACGGAAAGGACCAGGACCACGAACGTCCGCGACCAGACTCCGTCTTACCGTCCTCGTGGCATTTTCGAAGGCTCGGCATTCTATGCAACGCGGAAGAGGAACAAAACGAGGGACGATTGTTCGGTAACGTTTGCTCGAAGGACAACGACGCGGGTTTTGTGAACGTTGCCAGATCACGGTCGACGAGGATTTCTATCCTCGAGCGAGGAAGAAAAGCGAGCGACGACGAAGGGGAACTGGTCGAGATTAGTTGCCATGGCGCGGAAGCCACCGGGGTAATGGAGTCCGTGATTAGGCCGAGCTCTTAGAAAACCGGCTGATCTTAAAAATCGAATTAAGACCCCTGTGATCTCCTCGCCCCTCGCCGAGCAGACGCTCGTTGATTGCGCCACGATTTCTCGTACCTCTCGCGATGTCTCGAAAAAGCCACGACGACTACGAAACACGACGGTGTCAAAATAAACTGTTTCAATTCGATTCGCGAAGGAGTGAAAAAGAAAAAAGGGTGCTGTTCGGAGCAAGGGAACAGGGAGAACCTGCCATCCGCGTCGAGGGAGCACCTGCACGTTTCTCAGACCACTGGCGAGGAAAACGTCAAAGTCACTTTCTTCGTGCTGGCGCAAACCGGGTGGCAGACTTGCTAGATCACGCGTACACACTCGCCTCGACAGGCGGAAGGTGATGAACGTTCTCAACCGCTGCTTCAGAATTTACGCGAAGCGATTATTGTTCGATCGGTAGGAAAAAAGCTACCTTGCTTCGCGTATTTTTCTTGCGCGATATCGTAAGAATGTCAGATCCTCGCGGAAACACCGTCAAAGAGTACGCACACGTTTCCGACGCGTAAAGGTTTAAAGTTCGAGTCGCGAATAATCACTTACTGCTTAACGATATCCGATAACGGTGTTCCGAGGCTTAATCGGAACGTGAAATACGAACACGTTCGAACAGAAGCTCGTAGAAGAATCGAAGCGATCAGCCGACAGAAAAATGACGCACAATCCTGACGAGTTAATTAATTAGAGAAGCAACCGAGTGAAACGAAGGTGACGTCTTTTCTCGAATTAGTAGCTCGTGTAACGACGAAGAACCGGTGTCGTCTTTCGCGTTTTGCTTCGGCTATCTGATCCACGTTCCCTCGGATCGCTCGACGAAGAAATATCGCTGTCACGGGTAAAAAGAACGAAAGTTCGAGCAGCTGGCGATTGACTAATTAAATCACTAGTCGCGCAATTTACGAGGCTATGTCGCGTTATCGAAGAAATTTTAGCCACGGACTAGCTCTCCGGTAACGGATCTTTTCTAGCTTCCGGCTCGTCTTTTCTTCACAGCTGAACAAGCGTGTTTTATGCGTAACGCGTTACGTCCTCGCGCGCGATACGTCCGCCACGCCTCTCTTTCTCCCGACCTTTTCTTGCATCCTACGTTGCATAAGCATCGTAACTTTTTTTTTCGTTACATGTCCGTGGTGGCACGCGCTGACGGTACAAGAACGAAGATCACCGTCCGTTCGTTACGATGTTCCGAGCTACGCTTCGTCTTAACCGAGGGAACGCGTCTATTCGCGGAAGTGTACTCGAGTTCCTCGCAATTTTCTAGTCTATCGCGTTCCTCGTTTAGAAAAACGGTTTGAACCGTAAAATCGATAATCGTCGCGACACCGTGCAGCCTCGTAATAGCTTTTCACGTCGAAGATCGACCGCCACGATCGTGATTTTTGCTTTCTTTCACGACACAGTTTATTATACTTTTACGTATTTACAAACTATCGATTTTCTTTTCTCTTGGTTCGCCGCGATCGACTAACGACCTCTGTTTGGAAACCTTTACCGCTAGGTATTCGCAGATTTCTCGAGATCGGAGAGTTCGCGGTCTGAGGCTGAAACGGTAAGCGCAAACGGGACAAGGAAGGGTGGAAAATGGCGAGGATCGATGAAACGGCTATGAGAAGCATAAAAGCGTTTCCGTTTTAATGCGAGCTGCACGTGATGGCTCCCATGCAGCCATGATACCGACGAAACAGAAAAAAAGAAGAAACTTCGAAACGATAAAAGTGTCGGAGCATTTTCGCTTTGACGGAAAGTTTCAGCTAGAGTTTTTCGCAACGTTGCACGGTTTCTCGGTTATTTCGATCTGAAAAAATCGTCACGACGACGTATCGATTCGCTCGTTCCGATAAGACACGCGAGTATCGAAGATATTCGATCGATACTTCGATCTTCTAAGGACGCGTTGATATTCTAAATATAAAACGCGTTGCCTATAACGGATCTATTAACGTTCGCTATTTATAAACCGTGAAAGGCTTCCAAGATATGTCGACGATTCGCGCGTTCCATTCTCTTTGAGCGGTAGGAAAAATCCTAAGGTACGTTCGGCGAACGATTTTCGAAAGACGGGCTCGACACGGAGCGGAGGCTCGTCGAGCGGAGGCAGCGAAGGAAGCGGAGTGGCACAATCGGTGCAAAATTAGCTATGATCTACGTCTGGTCGCACGAGAATACCCGACGCGCGACGACGGCAAAGCCAGAGACGTGGCAAGAGATTGTGTTCGTTCGCTAGGAGTGGGTGCCTATTCATGTATCCCATGCATAGCCAATCAGCAGTCATTAAATTAGCCATCCCCTGCGGTGACATCATCTCCCGTCTCTCGCCCTTCGTTGCCAACAGATTCGACTGACAGAACCACCCTCCACGTTCCAACCCTTTTGTTGCGCCCTCGACTAGATGCACCGATACGGGTCCGTTCTCGTCTATTCGCAGCCGGTCGCTATCGTGATTCTACAAAATATCTCGCGAACGCAAAAGTCGCGATCTACGACGACTGTTCAGCGTCGCCCCGACCGTATTGGTCGAAGACGCAACTTGACCGAACGGTAGAAGAACGCTCCTCCGAAGGTGTTGGTTACGGTAATGATCAGCGAAGACGAGGAAAAAATGGAGAACACGGGGAGATTGGCGTATCTGGACAAAGGGTCGCACGTACGCGCTGCATGACGCATGACTCACGCGTGCAACACGCGACTCCCCTCGTGCGAGTCCAGATCGTGGACCAAGCTTTGCTCGTCGACAGACAGAAGGGATCAGCAAGAACGAAACGAGAAGATAAGAGAGAGTGGGATGAAGGAAAAAAAGTAAAGTAGGGACGAGGGATCTAGGACCAACGCTGATCAACGGTAGCCAAACGCAACCCCTTGAGGATTTTTTGTTCCCGACATAAGCCGATGTAACGAACTAGCCTCGATCGGCGTTGAATTTCAAACGACGGATCAGTTTTTAATCTGTCCAAGACACGAAGAAACTTTTACGAACAAACGTCTGTGTAGAACGTCGGTACTGGTTAAACTGTACAATATCCTGTACCGTTTTAACTAGAAACGTTAAATGGATCCCTGTGAAAGAGGGAGAGGGTTGCCGTAACACGTTGGACAATCGTGGAAGAAAAGCGAAAGCAAACGGAATCGACGAGTTCAGGGAAGAAACAGCGATGGCTCGTGGCTACGGTAAACACAATGGTGGAGCCATAGCGATTGTAATAATATCGATCAGAAGGGTGGGAACCCCTGTAGCGGTTGCACGATTAATGTACCCCGCATCTGTTCCCGTATCCAGCTTACCTCCGCTGGATATTCTGCGTCGTAGCCAACCGCTCAGGGCGGTGCACGTGCACATTGTTGGTGCCTACGATTTACCGATGCGTCAACTTACGTTCATACAGGTCGCTCCAAAACTCTAACTTCTCCAGTTTCCCATAACGTATAATTCTTTTACGAATTCTCGAGCAGTAGATTCCAAGATCCCTGTCGTTTATATTTTCCATCGAAACTACTCGTCAAAGTTGCCTATGATATCGAAAACATTTCGAGAGATGTTTCACCCTTTAAGATAGATGAAATTGTCGACCCTGGACGAAACTCCCTATCCTCCTCTCTTATTTATTCTTCTCCTCTGTTGGCGGCCCCCGCTATAGGATCTGCGCGGATTTCGCACTCGCAGATGCACAAGTTGGCACCCCACGAAACGTTGGAGCCCATCCACCCCTTAAGAGCGAGATAAGCCATCGAGGGAGCTGAGGCGAGATCGACGTACAACGATGAGGGAGCGTCAATATTAAATTGCGGAATGACCAATCAGTCAGCGGGGATGGACTTCACGGATGGATCGGCTTTTTCGTGACCGTCCCTTCTTCCTCCCTACTCTCACGGATATTGGATTTCTGCCCTGTTAACCGTCGATCTTCTTTAGACTCTACGAAAAAAAAAGCTCAACATTTGTGTCGTCGACGAATCAACGAAACCTTATCAGCCCTTCGCTTTCTATTTCGTTCGATAGCTATATTCGTAATCAAAATAGCTAGATCCTACGTCGATACGAGTCGACGTTCGAACAAGTTAACACTAAAACTACCAAGCCGCTCCACAAGCTTCTTATTATAACAAACACATTTTGTTAAAATACATTACCTAAATTCAGAATTGATTTTCATCAAAATAAAGGACAAATTTATGTTTCGTTGTTTGTTTGTTTATTTTTTAACTTCATAAAGTACACATTATATGCCGGTAGGTTTAGTGTTAAGACCGTTATCGATAGATCGCCTAAAAATAGACTTGGTTTTATCTTAAAACCGTAAATGAGAGTATCGAGGCAAAAAGCTGGAGGAGAATCTGATCGTTGTTCACGCTTTATCCGGGTTGCAATTTAAGATGTTCGTCTTACTTTTACACCTACGACACGTAGAAGAAAAAAAGATAAAAGAGGTTGGGGCCGGGTTTTTTGTCTTTCGAGGCCTGTCAGCGAGGCGCGAAATTAAAGGTGCGTGCACAGAATGCGAGAAAGGACGAAGACGGAGGAGAAAGAGAAAGAAGGAGAGACCAGTTTGCAAGGTGCGCGAACCAGGTGTTGCTCCTCGATATCTCCATCTCCGTCTGCTCGCCCTCGTGTTACAACTTTGTACCTGTAATTTGACTGCTCGGAATCTTTCGCCGACGACCGTCCGTTTTTATTAGCGTACTAAGTGAAAGATCGAGCTCGCTTTCCGCGAAATCACGATCCGAATTGTTGCCACCCTGTGAATTACTTCGTGAAAACGATACCATCTAACGCGGAAGGAACTTCGATCGAAATCGTTGTTATCTCTGTAATTCGTTCGAGGGTCGATAAGCTATCGACATAGATTATATTATATTTGATCTGATGGGCGTTTCCGGAACAATTAAGCAGGAAAAACGTGCAAAGGAAATCGAAGGAGAAAAGTTTTGCGACCGCCTGTACTCGCGGCTGGAGGAGGTCCATATCGAACGGGCTGTATCGATTAGTTGTGTCCAAAGGGCAGCTTCCTAGGGCAGAATACTTTTCAGAGCGAGGGTGCCTTTCCTCCCTCTCTCTCTCTTTCTCCTTCTTTCGTACGCGTCCATCGGGAAGCGTACGAGCGACCCCGGTGGTCGTTGCAATCGAGAAAGAGTAACAAAGAATGAGACGGGAGAGGAAAAAGATAGAAAAAATATGGGAGGGAGACATCGAGTATACACGCCCCGAGTTCGCTGGACCGTTCTACTGTGACGTAATTTTCTATGCATCCTGGACACGTTCTTGAAAGAAGATCAAACGAGAACGCTCGCTCCATTTTTTTTTACCGGTTCATGGCCACTCGTCATTAACAAAATTTATCGTCGATCGGGTTAATTGGCGAATAAACATCGGATTAAATTTAAAAGCTTTCTTTACGATATTATTTAGCGATGTACGAAGCTCTCTCGTTAAATCGAGCACGATTAACCCTTCGAAACGATTAAACTCCAAGACGAGAATGTCAAGGATCACGGTACGCAGAGACTGGACTCTATAAGATTCGTCGGAGAAGGGATGAGAAATAAAAGAGAGGCGCGAGGTTGAGATGCGGTTAGCAATTACGCTACCGAACGTGGTCGGATACGAAACCGATCGAAGGGAAGAGACCCTCCTTCCGGGCAGAATTACGAGATTCCACGAGCTCGACTTTTCGACGCAGAACCAAGGAGAACACGTAAACGATCCGAAGAATTGGCCGGAGAACGCTGCCCTTCAGGGATACGCAACGTTTCCGAACTCGAATTTCGGAGCTACCTTTTGCGTGGACGATTTCGAAAGTAGTTACGGCAATTTGCCAGATTTCATGGAAGCGGATCAAAGAATCGAAGCTAAAGATCGACTTTATATACTCATTTTGCGAACATATTACCGAGCAATTTTTTCGCAATTGTTATCGAGCGTAATTGGCATTTATGTCGTGTTACTCCATGCGAAAATTTACTGTGCTGTTCGATTCTCTGCGGTAAGAACGACAGAAATTTTTGAATCGAAGGAAAAATCCATAGCGTTCCCTGGTCAACGAATCCAACCGGATGTCGCACTTTCATTAGAGACGACCAGCTGGCGCGGCGGATAATGGTTCGTAAAGAAGAGTCGTTATTGTCGTTCCGTATCTCGTGGTTGAAAAATCGAACGTTACAAAACACGATCCCTGTGTGCGATACTTTCTAAAAATTCAGCTTTTAGTTTCATAATTCTGAAACGTTTTACGATCTTGCCTGTATACAATAGCAATTGTATACTGAGAACAGAAGCCGTTGAATAAACATTCGCATAAACGAGCCGACGCGTTAACTGCTAACCGGAAATTAATTTTCACGACGTCGAGCGATAATAGCCTTAAAAATACAGGCTGTCTCGTAATAAGTGAGAACCCCTTTAAAAACGGTACTCGAATTAAAGTCGCGTTTTACTTACAAAGATATATAAATAAGATAATACGTTTCACGACGGAGACTAATCACGAGGTAATTTTTAATTATCCGACTCGCGACTCCGCCGAGCTATACTTGGCAATTTTGAACGATTTCGAAATAACGCGACAACTGGATGAACTTTAAACGAGGCAAGATTAACGCGCGACCCATTTCAATCGTGTACTTTCGCGGAACTGTCGCGTGAAATAGAACGAGCAGTTTAAACAAGACCTTATTCGATCCAGAAAAGTTGGAGCATCCAGGTCAGCAACCTGGCAGGATATTCTATCTTTCGTACAGCATCAAGAAGTATAGTAGATAAATCGTAGACGAGTAACGACTCGGTTTTATACGCTTGAAATTGCTGGAAAATTTGCGAAAGAGAACGGTCGCCACCGACGGGCAAGCGAAGGAACACGGAGCGAGAAGAACGAGCGAAGAGAGAGACGAAGCGAACGAGGGTAGAATAAAAAGGGAATCGAACAAAAAACCTGGAATAAAGGACGAAGAATAAGGCAGGCTGCGCGTTGACCTGAAAAAAGTATAATATCTTGGCACGAGGGCGAGCGGAATCGAGGATAAGGTAGAACGAAAAAATGTGTCGAACGTCCACGAGGAAGAAAATTCGTTAACTCGAACAGCTGAAACGTCGCAATTTGTCCGAGATATTTGTGAAAAGTTGACGAGCATCTTTCAACGTTTCCAATATTTCGAGGGAGGAACGGTCTTCTCGACTCGACTTCGTCACCGACGATACAAGTACATAGAAGGAATCGAGCCAAGTTTGGCGAATGTCCGGACGAGATTGTAAACCCGTGCCAGGGGAAGCGGGTAATTTATCGAGGACGGATCGAAGCCGTGTTGACCCAACGTGGCACGGAAAAACTAATTCGAAAGAACGCCGACCGATTACCGAGTGTCGATAAATTGCCTTGAAAATTGCTAAAGTAATCCAAGATAATGCACCGACGGTTCAAATGATAAACTCGTATACGCGTACTTTTATTACGAACGAAAAAAGTTGAAATATATTAGTGGAGCGAAAAGGTACACCTCCGGAATATACCGACGAAAGCACGATGGAGTACAGCGCATGTGTACGCTTTGAAGGGTACACGCGAGAGTATATACCTCTCTTCCATGTACCAAAGGGCGCGTGTAACCGTGTATATGTTACGGTGAAAGACCGAAATTGGTGAATGTCGACATTCACCAAATACGTCGGTGAAAGACCGAATATTTTATTACATTCTTGTACATTCGGACCTTCACCGGTGTATGTCGACAATCACAAATATGCTCTGGTGGAAGTCCGAAAGAGAGGAGCCGACAAAAAAGCGACTGACTCTCTCTCGCAAAATCCTTTGGTCTGCTGGGACTCAGTTAGATTTGTCAGTTTAATGCAAGCTTTGATGATGCGAGTAACGTTTTCTTAATTTTTTTTCCGATACCGTAACTAATACTGAATGAATACTGCAATAAATCGTGATCTTTTTCTTGAAAAATTAAATGCATTAACTGCGGGTAAGCGAGAAGACAATTATGTCTTTTATTTTTCTCAAAAAAAGTACTCTAAAATACTTTCTGAAGTGGTTAGGTTAAATCTACGACATGTTCAACATTCACCGGTGTAAGTCCGAAATAAGGGTATTGAGCAAATATTTCGGACATACATCAAGCGACTATGTGAATGTCGACATTCACCAAATTTCGGTCTTTCACCGTAACATATATACGCTCCGCAGTGTCCTCGCAAAGGCGTATATACACGTGTTTCACAGTCCAAGAGCGTAATACACGGAATCACGTGATTTGACCGCGAACGTATACATAATAGGAGCAAATAGGTTCGAAACGGGTACGGTTTCTCGTGTTTCTCGAAGGGCATTTAAAATCCTCCGGGGCCCCGGGTACTCGGGAGGAAAAGAGGAGGCAAAAAGGCCCACGAAAAGGGGCGTTCCTAAACGACCAAACCAGTTTTAGGGAGCGTAAGAGTGGTAGGGCCGGGAGCCCGATCCTACGATCCCTTTGGTGCTTTCCTTTTGGTGTGTAAACCATACCACGCTTGCGGGTCATGGTGTACCGGCGCGATATTTTTTCCCGGATAAAAGCGAATGCGATCCACGGAGCCGAACCGTGACGAAATCGTTAAATCATAATCAAGCCGTCGTTCCCGGTCGCGCGTGACTTGCCTCGACCGATCATTAATTGTTATCGCTGATTTTCCCGCAATACGAGTTTCCGCTACGTTTCGAGATTTTGCTCGATCTTGTTTCGAAACGAACCGGCACGATATCGGTATTTCCTTCGCCGTTAAACTCGTTAAGCTTCGTTCCCGCGATCGCGATGCGCCGAACGTTCGATAAATAAAAAAGTTATTCGATCCAACAGCGCTTGCCGATCGGTAAAAAGGTTACGTCCGAATTAAAATGCCACCGTATCGGCGCTGGAAGTACGTCGCGTGTTACGCGAGTAGTTGTGTTACACAGCTATTTACGGCAAAAAAACGCAACGGAAAATGGGTTACCGCAATCTCGTGGAAGGTCTCGCGATAATGAACGCGACTTTCTTGAAATCGCGCCGCGCGATCACGCTCCTGGTCGTCTTTCTCGCATGCGACAAGATAGTTTCCTCCTTTTTCTCCTGACTGCGGTATAAACAGTAATTATCGGTACCGCCGGCGTAATAGGAAAACGTGTTTTTCGCATTTCTCCACTCGGAATAGTCTCTCGCGAATCCGATAAAATTAGATTATGGAAGACGATTCGACATCGAGGTATCACGGTCAGGTCGATCGATCATAATAATCGATAGCGGGAATTAAAACTGTCGTCGCTGCGAAGATGCTTGCTCGATATCGTTCGAGCAAACTTAACGAGCCGATCGATTCTATTAACCCTTAAATGCATATGGTTGTATAAATGCAACATACCAGTTTTAATTTTATAAGTTATATACAAAATGTAGGAAACCTACAATGAGTAGTGTTGCAGATACCAATCAAATACACAATAGCGTCATCTGTTCGTTTTAATTTGAATCAATCGTTTTTAAGGCATTTTCTTAGTTGATTTCTTCAAGTAACATTAGAAAATTTGAGGGTTAACTTAACCCCTTCCCGTACTTTGACGAGTCTTACTCGTGACGCACTTACAGCTCAAATGTGACAAACCATACTCAAACTTTGAATATTCCTCAACTTGAAATTTAGTATCGATGACATAGTTTGCGTAGCGGTCTTCGTCAAAGCTTGAAATTCGAGTGTAGGATCTGGATCGGTTGTTTCGAAACGATAGCGGAACATCTCGGTTCGAAAAGTTCTCGAGAAGAGGCGAGCTTCCGATCTCGAGCGAGCCAAAGGGAGTCCTGTCTACGAGAGGTTTAGGTCCGAGGCAAGTTTTGCACAGTCCGCTCTTCGGTCCAGGCGGATCCTTTTTGCAATTAAAAAACCGGATGGACTGGTTCCAGCCTCGGACATTCCGCAAATTCTGACCGCGAAATCGAGGAGATGGAGGGACCAAGCAACAAGAGGAGTGGGTTCAAGGGATAAATAGCGGGGTTAGAGATCTCTTTCCATCTCCCTTGCTCCTTTTTCTACCGATTTTTTTCTCTTTCTTCTGGTTTCCTTGTACCATTCCCTCCTCCCTTTCTCGCCCACCTCTCGTTTTGACTTTGGTCGGGATAGAAAATGAAACTCGTTCTTGGACGTCCTATCTGGCCCTACTAGACCCGGGTCTGCTAACGGTCTACACTTTCGTTCGCGTGAATTTTATTCGAGCAAGTAAATTTCACGAGAGATCCTTGTGGACAATCGACAATCTATTCTCTCTTCTTCCGCTTAACCCCTTGTACTTTGACGAGTCTCACTCGTCACGCACTTACAATTCAAATGTGTCATATCCTGTTAAGATTTGTAATACTCTTGAACTTCAAGTTTAGGTCCAACATTTTAATTTTCTTTATTTGTTTTAATATTATTGGATAGTTAGTTTTGATTGACGCATTTAGCAAACAAATTGTACGACAAGGACTTAATGACGTGGAAGTATTTCCATGTTCGGATTCCTTCGCATCGACGAAGCTTCGAGTGGCCTAATTTTGAAAACTTCGAATCGGTACTACTTAACCGAATAGGGGAGCGTTTACAAATTTATATCATCGGATTAGTAGCGAATATAATATAAGACGTACTAATTGAAAGAATCTATTAGGATAACGTTATAAACGAAATCGGAGCGAGCAAGATCGAACGGGAGGCGAACGGATCTCGTCCACCTAGCGTCGAACAATTTTGCTGCTTACAGCTAATTGATCGTTAGCGGTATTCGACGAGAGGGAAATGGCGTTGGTACGAGACGGAAATTACAAGCAGGGGAAACGGCGTCACTCCCACTCTCGATTTGCGCCATCGAAAACTCGATCTCGGCTTTTCAGAATGTCGCGTCGAAAAATCTCGATTATTTTCACGTTGAAAAATTCGGTATCCGAATCGCGCGTGCACGGCGATCGCGGGCTTGCAACCTAGGCCTAGGTTTAATAAGTGTCGGGTTTTGCAACGCGTCGGTTTCGTAATCGGCACTCTATCGCGACGACCGCGTTTCTCGTTCACGGGCTGCACGGCAGAAGTGCTGCACGGCCGGTCGTTGGTTTCACTCTCTCTTTCTTCGCTGTGTTTGTTCGCTCGTCGCGCTCCGTGCCCTCGCGAATACGCGAGCGGATTCGAAGCGTTCGTAGCGATTCGACCGGTCACGGTTCGTGGCTCGTGCGATTCCTTTGGCTCGGTGAACGGTATCCGACTACCGAAGCCTGTCGGCTAAATTTTAACGATCTGGACGATGAGTCCATCGGACCGCTTTCTAGATCTTATCTTCGATATCGGTGAAATCGGCAAAGCGCGTTATCGATCGTAAAAACAAATTCGTTTTGATCGGTTCGATTTTCGTTGGTGCAACTTTTCGTGCATCGCCGTTGCGCCACGTTCGATCGTACCTTAGATTCTGTACAGGTGCTAGTGGTTGTTGCACCGATATCCTTGGAACGAGTTTCTCGAACGGAGCTCTTCCCATTCGACGATCTTATCGCGACGGTTTATCGATCTGTGCCGAGCGTGACTAGCCACTGTAACTCTGTCGAGCATTTACACGCGAACCATCGAGATAATTCGTCAAAATTTCGACTTTTTGGCTACGGCGACTTGGCAAGAAGCATCCTGGCCGACCATTCCGCAGGATTACTCGTCGAACACGGTTCCAGAGAGTCGTTGCGTTCCGCGTCGAGGAAACAGCGGTAATGCAACGATGCAGCGACGAGAAGAGGAGGGTTTAGCCGGTTGTTGGATCAATACGAGCCAGCCTAGCGGCCCTTTTCGACCGGCCCTGTTCTTTCTCCCGATTCGCGCAACAAGTTCTCTAACGGGTGTCCCGGTCTCGCGCGATCCCTTTTCCCGCTCGAAGGATCGCACCCCTCGATCCAATTAACGTGTCCCATCCACCCTTCGACAAAAGGCCTGCTTTTGTTCCTGTCTAATTAGAAGGACCGCGGATTAATTGCAATTAACCGCAGCTTGTCGCGTCTACCGAAAGCGACCGGTTGTCGCGATTAAGATCCTTCGAAAAATCGAGAAAAGAACGGAACTTCGAACTTAGACCTTCCGAATGGCCGACGTTTCTCAATTTCCTCCGTCGGATTTTTGCGGCAGGTCCGAACGAGTCACGAGCGGAGTCGACGAGCAACCGAGCGAACGAGCAGGCGTAATAGAGCTGAGCTTTCTAACTGCGGTTGCGACATCGCTCGAGCGGCGTTTTTGCGGCACCGCGGCTCATGGGAAACCCACCGCCTTCGCCGTCCACCTCCTCTCGTTAACCGGCACAATGCGCGCTTTTTCCTACGAGCAGCCGCCCACGTGCTAAACGGAGAATGGCCACGTTTCGACGTGCAATATCTTCTCGAAACTGCGGCTCCGTTTATTCGAACCACAGCACTCGAGATTGCGATACGGACAGAATCGATTATTTTACAATTAACCTATCACCGATGCGGTTAAAATCGAGAACTTAGCGACGGTCAGTATCGAGGGAGAAGCGAGTTCTTCCGCGGGGCGACGAAACGGAGTATTCGAACCGAAAGTCGAAAGAGACGAGCCCGCGTAAGCAGCCGAAACCGGCAACCTTTACCTTCACTTTGCTTTGCCGGCTGTTCCTTCGCTCGTTTCATTCACGAATTTCACTTTCACGGCCACGGCCACGGCCATGGCCACGCGATTCGCGTCGCGACCACCGATCGCCCCCGCTCCGTTTCGCCACGGGAACCCGAACGATCGGAAAAAACTAAATAAACCGTCAACGAAACAAGTATTCTCATCGGAGTAGTTTTATCCGTTCGCGCGAAAACTAGAAGGCGGTCGGCCACTTGACGGACGTGGATCATCGGGATTAACCCCTTGCACTCTGACTTGTTTGTCAGGTGCGTCAGACAAAACTGACTAATTGTTAGATTTAATGATCTAATGTATTTTGAAATTCATGTCTGTTTGGTCGCTGTGTATATTTGTGCGAATTAACCTGGAGTGTGGCACAGTTGCCATTGTTTTAATCGCACAGACCATAGTCTTATTTTTTTATTGTCCCCTCCGCAACAGTTTTTTGTCATCAATTTTATTACGTTTTTCTTTATAAATAAATCATTCTAAAAAACTCTGCAGAAGTTACTCAACAAATTGTAGCTACAATATTAAAACAGACGAAAAAACTTGAAATGTTATTATTCAATCGTTGACTGTGCAAATTATAATTGGACTTGAACTCCAAATTGGAGCGTATTGAAAATTTGAGTAAAATCGATCATGGCCGACATAAAAGTGCGTCACGAGTCAGACTCGTCAAAATAGTGCAAGTTAAATATTTTGTAATCAGCGGATGATCCTCGACGACGAGGATAGACGCCGCGTGCATCCACAGAGTTAAACGCCAGCGATCGAAATTCAAAGTAACCTCGACGAATCGTGCGTAAAGGCAAAAAGAAGCGAACAGTGCGCAGCAGAATTTATGAAGCACTCGGTCGTGTCTCACGCGGTGCAGCATCCTTTCTGATTTGGAACCGTGAGCTCCACGAGCGTTCGCGCGTACACGCGAACCCTGTACCGGGCATTCTGCTAATATTTTCATGGTTGTCTCCTGCTGCGGCCAAGCCCAGCAGAGGCTGGCTAGCCGTGATTGCTTGTTTTTCGCGGTGTAATTGGTCTCTGGTACGGTTCACCGAACGGTTGCAGCTCTTATCGTGGCTCGAACGCGTCCAGATAATGACCCGAATTCACCTCGCTGCTCGTTAATCTTTGCCACGACGATAACGCCCGACTTCGCGTCGCTAATCACCGGTCCCTCGTGTTTTCGGAACGATTCTACGGTTACTCTTTGCCCCGTTTCGTCCAAATCTTTGGTCCGCGGGAACGAACGCTCCGAGATACTCGGTAGGCTCTTCTAGTATATTCGGAGTTCAGTAGCTGACTTTTATTGAAGATCTCTAATCATAAGAGTACTCGATCGCTTACGGTAAGAAAAATGTTTATTAAAAATGAATATAACGGAGTCGAAACCTTAAGAGTAAAACGTTACATTAGAGTTGTCGCACGACTGACCCGAAAAGCGGAAAACTGCTGTTATACAGCATCGCCCCATGGCTCTTGACTTTTATTACCCGACCTGCGTCGACTTCAGCTATGTAAGGCGCAACGGAAAAATACGCAGAAGGAAAAAATTCAAAATGTAATCTAATTTCAATACCTTTCCACTAAAACCGACATTAAATTCTCGACCATTATTTTAGATAGAAGCATGGATTAGTCCGAGGTATACTTCCGGAGTGCAGCCGAACTTCGGACTAGCCGAACAAACTTTGTTCGGACAGCTCCGACTAGTTCGTCCGTGTGGATAACGCGGATAAAGAAAAGAACGTATTGAGATTATGGAAGCAAAAAGGTGCTAGTTGGAATAAAACACGTTGATTAAATTTAACTTTTGGAAAATTGAACTCTACGACTGATGTTTTCACTTTACTTTTAAGACTAATCCTCGGACCGTTTTTCTCGTGCTCGAGAGGTCTCATGCTTCATTGACACTTTTGTATATCTCAGCATGCTTACGCTAGAAGGACCGTCTTGGACCACGCAGTCGCGTTCCTAATTAGGCAGGATGTTTATCCTTTGCCTTCAAATAAACTAAAATAGAAATATCGTGAGATTGATTTTTGTATATTCCAACAGAACGGACGAAGGAAAGGAGAAATTTATTTTACGATTAAAGTTAACGACGCGACGTGTCACGACTATGCACCTTGTCGACACAGTACGTCGGCAGAGACATTCCAAGTGTTCGATACTATCGCGCACCAAGCTGCTAGTTTCCTTCGTCGATTAACTTAACAGCTGCGACAATTAGCAAGGGATAACGGTAAAGAAATCGATTCCGTCGTCACGCGGCACCGAATATCGGAATCGAGTTGAACGTCGAACCACTCGCTTACCGTTGTTTCGAACCGAACGAACGTGTACGCGTTTCACGGTAACCAGATAATCGTTATCGAAGTTAAACGCAACTATCTCTAGGCTAGCGATTAAACCGAACGGAGAGACATAGTTGCACAGAGCTGTCGGCTGTAATTTACTAGATCGTTGCACAGGAAATGTCCAATTTACGATTTCGTTCAAAATAATAATCGTTGACGCGAAAAAGCGTTGTGCCAGTCACCCGTGGTCGCCCCACAAGAAGGAAGCCTATACCGCTATGTTATTAATCGCACAATAGCGCACTGTTTAGAAAATTAATAATCCTTATCTCGTAATGTGCCGTTCTACGTACGATTGCTTTTACGACGATCATCGATATATAACTACTTTTCGAAATGGGCCACTCGATATGTACGGGTCTGTTCCCGTCTATCCTTGGCATGGAATCTAAGTACTTACGTACCTTCGTGATAGACGAAGATTATTCGCGTGAAACTCCTAGAGATAAATGCAAGTTGCTACACACGCTCGCGTTCATGGTCGCGTTATTCGAGACGGTCAGAAAATATTGTTGGAAAAAGTACACGTACGATTCGCTTACAGCGATAACTACGTAATTCCAAATATAGCCGCGAAGAAGTTACTAGTCGAGATCGATTATAGAAAAGGTAGAATGTACGTCCCACGGTAGTAGGTAAATCTTATCGGGAGACAATGAAAATTGATAGCGACACGAAACGAGAAAGAAATAAGATTACGATGACGGAGTAGGAAAGGGACAATAACGCGGTCGCTCGGAGAGGTTAAGAGTTTCTTCCCGAGAAACGTTCGAGTTTAGCGTACCGCGGAGAAAGAACCGTTAGGATGCTAAACTTTTATTGCGACCTCTTTTTCCCTGGAAGGTGAACGCGTCCGTTTAGCGTATCGCGAAACGATCGTACTTTTGGAGGAAAAGATCGTGGTTTCGACGTGGCCGGGTATAGCGATCGAACGGAGAAACGATGGGTGTCTAGCGTGATAAGTTCGCGTAAGGCGAGGGCCGAACGAAGAAGAGAAAGAGAGGCGCGGAGAAACGGAAAGCAGGCGCGAGAGAAAGAGGGAGGAAAAGAAGAGCTCGTTGGCAGCATCTATGAACCTATAAACACGCCGCGCGCCGCGCCATGCCGCGCACACAGATCGAACGCAGCCACGGTTGTCGGTCTCGTAACCACGGTACAACGACCCCTGGCCTGCCGTCGAACGCGCCTTCGCGCTAATTGCGATACCCGAACATCGTCAGCCTGTCTCGGATTTGGAGCGACGAGTACGCGAAATTACTTTCGCGTTCGTTCGTCGAACACAGGTGGCTCCTCCCGACGAACGGACAGAAACCGCTCCGAAAACAGAATCGTCGATACGCGAACGCGCGGAGAAACGAGGAGTTTTGTAAAGACGATAACGAAGAGCGTAAAGAGGGAGACGGTCGCGTTCGGCTAGAAATTGGACATCGCGAAGCTGCGCGAAGCGCGAAGGCACGCCACGGGTTTCTAGTTCCTCGCTGTTTCTCTCCGTTTCTCCTCCTACTTTTCCTCGTCCGCCTCCTCGAGGCTCTCGACTCGAGGCGTTCCTCGAACGACGCTAGAAGCTATCTCGCTCGCTCACCTGTCAGAACTCTCGGAGCTGTCGTATCGATCGGCGCACCGCTTCTTGCCGCAAGGGCCGACGAGGGTGTCTTCGGCCATCCTAACCTGTCCCTTGAAAGGGCTGCCCTGATGCCTGCCGGCGACGAGGCCATTTGCAGTAACACCAGCGGCACCAGCACCACCACCACCACCAGAAGCAGAAACAGCAGCGGCGGCAGCAGCACCACCAATACCACTACTACTACTACTACTACTACTATTGCTACCACCGTCACTACTACCATCACTAGCGATGCCGTTCGTCTTTCGGGCTGCGTCGTCTCTCTCGATCTCGCCGTTATCGCATCCGAGACGACTCACTTTCCGTAACGCGTTCCTGTCCTCGTCATCGTCCTCGTCCTCGTCGTTGTCGTCGTCCACGCGGCGGCACTCGTTCACTTTGTTCGCGCGATCGTTCGAGGCATCCTTGTCGAGGAAAACGACGCTCGCGGACCTCGACCGCCGACCGTCGGCCGAGAAGGCGGCATCGTCACCGCGCGTCGCGTGACCGGTCATCGCGGCACCCTCGCTACCACTACTTCCATTATTATTACTATTATTATTATTATTATTAATACCATTGCTACTACTATTACCGCTACAGCTCTCTTCGTTTTTCACAGTCTTTGTTAGATCGAATCGAACAACGCCGCAACACTTCTTCGAAACACCGTTTTCCTTTCTCGTAACTTCTGCGTTCTCGTACTCTTCTTCCTCGTCATCCTCGTCATCGTCTTCGTCGTAATCGTCGCTGGTCGGTGACGCGAACGAGAGAACGCGCGTCGTGTCAACACCGGCACCACTATCACTCTCGATTTTACTAACGCGTTCGGTACCGTCGACGTCGCTGTTCTCGTGCTCGCGACGTCGAAAATGGAGCTGATGATGATTGCTATTCGCGTTACCGTTGTTGTTGCTGTTGCCGTTGCCGTTGATATTACTGTTGTTATTACCGTTACTCGAATGTCGCCGTAAAACGTGAGGGTGGACGTGACAATTGCGACGAAGAAGACGATGCTGTTGATGTTGTCGATGATAAGGATGATGATGCTCGAGCACCGAAGCGTCGTCGTGGATGCGTCTGGCGATGTCCTGACCCGTGCTCAAGGACGTCATCGAAGACGGGGCGTCCTGACGTTTGTGTCGTTCTCTCGTTAAACGAGAATCACTGTTCCCTAGGTCGGTGGCCGCGTCTTCCACGGAAGGACCGTCTGCCATCTTGTAAACGAATGCACTAATGCCTGGCAGAGGCCCTATGGCACGAGCACGGGCCGCGCCACCGCTAGCTCGCTTCTACGGCCCGGCACGGCTCGCTTAACCCCTCTTTTCTTCACCGTACAAAACCACCGCCACCTCTCGCCGACGGCAACCCACTGATGGCCCCCACTCTAGCGATCGCCGACGCCTGCCAACGAAGCTGAACGATCATGCACGAACTTGCCCGATGTTTTACGAACTCGAACGAACGCCCTTCCCTTTCGTCGATCTCGCTGTTCCTCGCGACATCTCGCGACCCCTTCGATTTATTCCGTTCTGGCGGGCGAATTTCAATCGATCGTCTTAGCACGTATTTTTGTCAAAATTTCGTTCGTCGAAGAGGGGAATGGACCAGGACATTGATTACGCTCGATATTTGTAACTCACTCGTGTTTATTCGAAAGAAATAAACGTTTCTATCGGACATTCCAAGAAGGTATACTATAATACTGACAATTAACACATTGAGACTGGGACAATTTCTCACGATCTAGCCTGTGTGCTCGACGTGACTCTAGACTTTATGAAGCAACTCGTGTATGTGTTCTCGGTATTCACAGTTCGTCTCACAGAGGGTAAATCTGTGGTTCCCCGTTTCAACGTGTTAAGAAGTTAATCGTGAGCACCATAGAACTTATTTACAGCCTGGAATGTAACTCTAAAATGAAAGACGCGCTATCTAATGTGAACTATTCACAGGCAGTAACGAGTGTTGATCGTGCTACGGATAGAAGTACATGCTTTTGTACAGGCGATACTCACAGTATTTTTAACCGAACAATCTGTTTCGACTCTTTTCTATACTCACCTTTTCTGTAATTAGATTATAATTATAATTGTTGCGTAACTGTGCGACATTGCAAATGTACGAAAAGTAAGAAATCGAGGTTTCTTCGTGAATGTGCGATCGTTTTATCGACTTTGTCATCGATCTAAATTCGTCTATGATTTCTGGAATGTGCGTACTCGAACGCGTTATCGTACAAAAGCAGTGATTTTAAACGCAACACTGTTCACATTGTTCGAAGCGAACGATTCAAAGATAAAAAACATCTTTAATACAAAACAGGCACTTAGCATCGTTACTATTGCTTATTAAATATTCCTTATTGGTCTTTATCGTTTTACGCTTTTCTGAACGAGTCTTTCGAAGAATCGATTTTCGCTATATGTATTTTAAAACGAACAAAATTTAATTAAAAAGAAAGTCACCTAAAGTTCTAAGTCACTCTCTCTCTTTGCTAACTAGCCCTTTCATTTATTATATGGACGATTGTTCCATGTGAGAAGCTAAAATCAACTTTATCCTTTTAAGCAGACTTTCATTATTAAATTTTGGATAATCAACTTGTCATATTTACTAAGTGTACACGTATAAAATTCAATACTTTCAAGGCGATATTCGATGACAACTTTTACGCGATTATTGTCACTTTTTGATACGTAGAATTTGAAGTGAGAGGTATACCGGAATTCTTGTATACATTTACATTAATAATCTTTGGAAAATTTTTACAATTTTACATTAATTATTAGCTCGTTTGAAGCTGTCTCGCGCGACTTTTCGGACCACTATGTTTTTTAAACGTCAAATATGACGTGTCCATGAACGGAATGTTTATAAATTTCATTCTTCAACTTCGGACCCTTTCCACTTCGGTAAATTCTATCTGAACTTGATTCGGGTATCTTGAACTGTAATACCTCTTCTGTATTTCATTATTTTCATCCTAGTAAAAATAAACGTTATATGTACACTAGTATCTTAATGCGTTGTCTACCACGGTAAAAATAGTCGTATTTGGTTCGACGCTTCGAAATCTTTCTTCTCTTTGCGATTCGCAGCACTCGACAACTATTAGAACAGTCAACGCGTTGATCAACCTTGCTTATCTTAACAAATGTTTGACATTCGTAAAAGTTTGTCATTATTCCCATCGACCATTCAACTGGCCGGTAGTCTTTTCTATTGAAATACTGCTTCTTTCTTCGTTCGAATACTATTATTCGTAATTGAAACTAAACTTCGAAATAGAACCACCAACGTCTTTGCTAAAGCCTCTCGCTTTCGGTCTTATCCTCGAGATCTTCTGGCCTCATCGACAAACGCGACGTATTCGCTAATTCCGACAGCAAAAGATGTTCTCCGTCGAGGGTACTCCTCGAAGCTGCGCTGATTAAGTTGTTATGTCCGCTGGTACTTCTAGCCAGTCTTCGTACTACCTTGTCGCGTCTCTGTTTTTCCCTTTCCGTCTTCAATTTCGTGAACTCGTCGTCGGAATCGGTAGTGTTACAGGAGGAACTGTGTGTACTGATCAGGTCATCCGGAATACCGCTACCGGCGAAACTCATCGCTGGTTCGTAGGCGATGCTGGATCGTGCCGATTGCGTCGACCGTTCTGCTCTGGAATCCAAAGTACGTGGATTCGTACAAGAAGCATGATCGAATAAATTAATGACAGTTCGATGATATTAACCTGCTCGCGGGCGGATATCCTGTGTCGTTGACGCTTCCGTTATTGTTTCCCACGACACCAACTGGAGCGCTGGTCGAGAATATTTCTCCGTTTCGAGTGTGCTCTGTTCCGGGAACGTTGACTGGAGCACTCGGAGGCGGAGGGCCAGGGGAAAATATGCTCTGCACGTGAGGCCGTTTGTCCGATTTCATCGATGTTAGGGTCATCTGCTCGTCGGCTTCCTCTTTGATCACGCCTATCCTCATCGAGCCACCTGCGCCTACGTATCAGCCGTGTTTTCGTTCGTTAAACATTGCCAAGAAAATTTCATTGCTCTATCGTAAATGTTTTAAGCAGTTAAACGTACCGACTATACGATTTTGCAACGAAGCGGCGGAACTAGAGGTCGCGAGCCTTCCTGGAGTTTTAGTGCCGCTCAGTACACTACCGTCTGGTCTGTCTTCTTTGCTGAACAATCGTTTGAACATGCTGGTCACGCTGTTCACTCTCGTTAGAGAACCACCCAGATTACTGGGAGTGGAACCTCCGCTGAGAGTGCGATCTCGATTGCTCACTCTGCTAGCGCTTCTACAGACAAACGTATACTTAACAACTTCGCCAAGATTATATCTTTGGCCGTCTTAATGCGAGTAATATGAAATGCTCGTACTGAAGGATGAATCTCATAGGTTGAAAGGGAAACATAGAAAAAGCAAACGTTACCTTGCTATTTTGCCACTCTCTGTGGTACTCCTGGCCAAGCGTTAGGAAGCATGAAGGTGAAACAATAAAAACAAAAACAGTTGCATCGCATGAAATGTAGCAGTCACGAAACGACGCTGCTTTGAAATACCAACCTTGACATTTTGCCAGTAGCCGTGAAGTGTATACCGGACGCCGCATCGTCGGCTACATCCGGTCGGAATTTTTGCTGGTAGTCCCCTACCATTTCGTCGATTCTGACCGAGGATGGCTGAAGTTCTTGTTGTGCCGCGGATAACTGTATGCCGGCCGTCGACGGTTGAGGATGTTCCTCGCGCAAGGCTTGAGTTGCCGCCGTGTACGGGAGCTCCGTAGGGAATATTTCGTCCCAGTATTGATCTCGTATCAATTCCGGATGCTCATGGTGCATCTCGTCGACGATCAGGTAGCTCACCTTAAAGAAACATCACGTTGCAGTCTCTCCTCGCGGCACATAATTAAGTATTTTTATCGAACGGTTTACTTGCAAATTCCTATCGATTATCCAGTTAACTTCAAAGTCATCGTCGTCCTCCCCGAACGGATTGATCAATGTCTCGGCGACCTTGAGCCAGCCCATATAGAAAAAAAATTGCAGCGTCGTAAATACTGGAAAGTAAAGATCGATTTTCGACGTGGACGAATCTTGCACCCATTGTCGACCCATCACGCTCGTTAAAAAGTATGTGTACACAGCCAAAGTTACCACCTGCATAAACGATCAATTTTAAGCAGTGTTTCGTAATTCTTGTCGGAAATTCTGGACAAACTTACTTGGGTATAAACTAAAGGAACGCTAATCGTATCATAGTGCATGAGACTACCGCAAAGACCACGAAACTTGTTCAGTTCGTCTATCAGTGTCTTTACAGCAAAATCGTCACGAATCCGACCTTCCTTTCTGGCCCGAGTCACTATACTCGACGCCCACACAATTGGCAGCCAATGCTTGCTGGGTTTGGGGAACTTCGCGTTCAGACTCTGGAATATCACTAATTCGTTCTCCAACAGCAAACCGGTGTCCACGAAATGCTCCAACGTTGGAAAACGTTTTTTTACACGAGGCGAAACCATCGCCAACACCAGTGTCAGACAGACGCAGACGTATCTGAAACAGCGAAACATATCTTTCGTTGGGATACTTTAGCCATCGAGTAAATACGGGGTCGTTTCAAAAGTCTTTGAGTACTTCGATATGTTATCTAAATATTTCTTGAAAAATGAAACGATAGAAACACTCGAATACCTTGCAACCATGGCTTCTACAAAGTCGTTCTGATCTAGTTATGGAAATAAAATTTAAAAGGCGGAATCTACTTTGAAACATGTATTCAAATTTATACACAAGTCAGCTTAACTCGCGTAAAACGACGAGTTACGTGTCAAAGCGACCTTGCATTCCAAACCTCCGAGGATCGATTCAAACCAGTCTAATTGTTCCGTACAAGAACCGATTTCAGAAACGACAAAAAGAACGACAATAAAGTCTATGAAAGAAAACACAATGGTTCAAAGACTTTTGAAATGACCCGATAGAATGAAAGTTCACCTGAACATTTTGTTCCCTTGACTTCGATCGAGCCTCGATTGTTATCGTTTGGCGGGGTTATAGAAACAGATATATACCTGACGATGGTTCGACGCATTAATCGACCCCTTTCGTCGTTGCCGTGAATGGTGGCTGACACGAAAACCGCGATCGAGTCTGGCCAGGGTATCACCATGTATTGATTCCACCATCGGGTCATAACGATACTGACGTAGAAACCCAAGACGAACGATAGCGGTATTAGGTCGCTGTACTCGTTGCAGTACGCCACCACTGCCTCGAAAATCTTCTTTTGATGCTCGTCCAGTAGCAACCGGTACACGCTCGATAGGGAATAATATATGAAGAGGAACAGGGCTAAGTCCAACCACACAAGCTTGTAGATACTTGCTCGCCATCTGTTGAAATATAAAAAGAAATGAAACTCGGAAATCTTTTAAATAATTAGAGAATCTTAAGTTATTAAATATTGGGAATTTGGTGGACAAGAATATTTATTCAAGTAAGCAGTTGCTTCTTGTTGTTCTCTTTGGAGTTACACAACGTTCAATCGCTTTAAATACACTCATAGTAGAACATTACGTTACTGGTGTAAGACAAACGAAAACAAAAGAATAAGAACTTGAAGTCTACTTTTAAGCTCTCCTCTCAAGAACTGCATCGTCGCTACACAATTGTACGACATATCTTAGAGTTCTTTATTACAATACGCTTCATTTTTTGTGAAATATAAACAATTATAATTAGACAAACGGAATTGATGTAATAATAAAATAGTCGAAGGGGAAAATAACTTCTACGGAGAAAATTTCCTACTGATGTCATTTATCAGCAAACGTTTCGTCCGATTACGAAGTGCACGCGAAGTATGCAAGACCTTGATGAAATATTACGATTTGCTAAGAAACGCGTGAAGCACTAGGAAATTAACGATAAAATCATCCTCGTGTCGCTCGATGTAGTTCCCACATTTTCTGATGACGCATACCTTTCATTAGAATTCTTCCTAGTTTGCGAAACGATAAACCAGTATGCGAAATATGTACTATTTAGTGACTTCAGTCACAAGTAACCCCAATTGGCTCGAGAGGAACAGAAAATAAATATACTCGATTATTCAACGAGCGTCATTTCTTTTTTTAAAGCTATTTCAAGAAATCTCGAGTGTACCCGTTAACTACCGCACGCACTAGGTAACAAGTTGTTTCATTCAAGCAACCTTGTACGATCTAAAGGAATTACGCGTCTCTATTAATTTAAGACGAAAGTTTTGCTTCGATTATTTCTCAGAATGTATTATAAAAATAATCCTATATAATAAGCCCTATTATAAAAATAACAAAGTCCGTTGGGACCACAATACTTATCGCGCGTCTAAAACGCTTACCTTAGGAGTAATTTTAGAAAGCAACCGAGACCTCTACAGGTAGCAACTTCGGCGGTGTAAGTGACCGTCATTTCTCACACGGTACACCTGTGCTGCAAAACGGCGTAACCAGCTGCAGAGTTGTCTCAGATCCCGTCAGCCTCGGATCTTTTGCCAGAAATCACTCTTGCCACAGTCATCTCTTCCGACATACGCGTGACATCCTGTCTTCGGCTCAGATTTACTCGAACAAACGACCGATCACGAGTAGATAATAATTAAATCGCGTTCGACCTTATCTCCGGCCTCTTCTCTGTCGGCGATAGACGGACAGACGAGAAGTCTGCGAAGGTCATTCTCGATGCGTTTTGCACGATGTCTCTCTCTGTCTGTCTCTGTCAATCGAACGATTACGTAATTGGTGACACTGACTCAACTCGCCAACGAAAACCGCGTTACTCAATGAATTCGCTTGTCTACTGTTCCGATCTACGGCTTACTCGACTTCCTCCTGGTATCCGGAAACCTTGGAGAACACCTAACCTCCCACTTCGATCAGAGTGGAGTGGTGCGTTGAAAATATTTTGCCGATCAACGCGTCCTCTATGTTGTCTACGCTCGTGTCTAGCTGTCTTTAGTTTGATAAATAGTGCACGATTTCCTAACGACCATTTTATTAAAGTTCAAACACTTCTCGATACACTTACAACGGTTTCCTGTTTTTCTGACCTTCGATTCTCGCTACTGGATTTCCGGTCAATAACTTACGACACGTTTTCTTCCCGTCGTTGAATCGCTTGTTTCTCAAAGAAATCGCTTCACTGAACTCTACAAGTAAATGTACGTCCAAAAAATCAACAACAATAACTGCTACGATGATTCATTGACGCTCGTAAAGAGCGACACGGACATGTTATCGTGTCAGTTACCGATACCCTTATCACTCTTTCAGCGGTAACCGGAAAGCACGTAACGGTCGAAGAACGCACTATTTCTACGATTCCATAGAAATTCTAATATCACTCGAGCTCTTTCGTTGAAATCCTAAAGCGATTTACTTAAGATACACGTGTCTATAGTTCCAGTTTCAGCGTTTGAGGACGTTCGATTCTCCGATCGATTTGTATTCATTTAACGAACATAAGCGTACTATCTACTAGGCAGTGAAGAACGGTGCCAAACGACCAAGCCTTTGTTCGGTTCCGTTCTCGAAGTCATGACTCATTTTCTTTCTATATTTCGCAGGTTACATGCAAGTCGCGTTTTCTAACTAACGTGCACCGTTCCGGTGTTTCCCGTTAATCGGAATTGCAAACTTGATTTATAACCTTGGGGATCGTTATCACAGTGTAAATAATCTGTTATCATTCTATCGACCTAATCCACATTTATAAAGATATTGTGGTTGTTATCGAGTTATAAACTGAGATACGTATTTCCTACTCTCGTCGTTTTTACCAAAATAATTAACAAGTACTTTTATTCTTTTATTTCGTTAAAATACGTTTGAACGTCGTCGCGGTTTTTTATATACAAGGCCGTCGAACTCTGCTCTCGCTGCAGGATGCAGAGACATTCTGTGTTCAACCGTGCAACAATGCGTTGAGGAGTCTTCGAATGACGGCCCCCACTGTGTTACAAAAATACAGAGCCGAAGTTTCAGAGTCTATTATGTAGTTCAAAATTAAAAAGTACGTAAAAATAATTTTGTCACGAGACGAAACACGCTGGTATCACGAGAAACAAATTATCGCTTCAAAGGCTGACACAACGTTGAGATCCAACAGTAGCGAGCACGTGGATGTACGTCATCTAACAAATAGAAGCTAGCATAGCACGAAGGAGAAAACATGGTACAGCATTACGTATAAAACAAATGAACATTTTTAAATGAATTCGTTTATTGTGTACTTTGCGTTTTATCGAATGAACAAAGTAGAAAAACCTTTCATCCTTGTCAGAGAATGTTTCTTGTTAATTTTCATATTTTCTCACGTGACCGTGTAATATTACTTTCTCCAAGTTGCAAATATAAAGTTAACGTAATGTTGAAACACTGAAAATTTCATTGACATTACAAAATTGCTGCAACCGATATTGATCCGGTCATAAATCTAAATCGGGTTAAGACTCGAAAAATGACATCTTACAGAAATGCAAAAAGTCTCGACAAAGGAACAGATTCCGAGACTCGAGTAGAGTATGTCATGTCACGGTTCGATCTTTCATAACGAGGAAATTCGTGTCACGAAACTGAGAACACTGTTGATCGCAAAATTTCTGAACGAAAGACACCGTCACAATTCAACCGAAACACCGAGTGAGTTGTATACAAGCAAATTCTGTCTGTCTTTGGCAGAAAGAATACTAAACGCGTACTGGTACAACCGTTGCCGCAGCACGCCAAAAGATCACCCCCCCATACTCCACTATCAACCTTTCGATCCTATCCCCACTATGGTTTCGTGTTTCCGCATCAGCCAGTGGTGCTCATTTGTTCCCTTAACTCTTTTACGCAAATTACTGCACTGAACTTATACTTTGTGCTCTATAAATGCAATAATAATAGAGAGGAAAAAGTGAAAGGCGGACCGTGGTCATAGCGTTTAAAATGGGCTGACGAGAAAATCGTAAAACTAGAGAGTGAATCAATTACAAATGGAAACTATAGCTATAAGATCTTAGAGGATATTGAATGAATTGGATAAGTTTAAATAACACTCGTTTTTACTAATATTGCAATATACATGCAACTTATGTTTATCAAAATACTATATATCAACACGTGCAACATGTTGTCAATATATTATATGTACAATGCGTTTGATAAAACCTTTGTATCTATTGGCATGTCGCGTGTATGTTTTTAAAATTACAGTAATAATACAATGGCGAGTGTGAAATGCACAGTTTTAACGCTCTTAAGTTATACAATATACACGATTTGGAGTTCGTAAAAGATATTGTACATTTAATATACCTTTTTACAATATATGTATATTTTTGTATGTATATTCCTACGCAACTACATTTTACTTTGATGCACAACACGCGCGTACACGTACAAATGAATCTATGCGAATCTCTTGCTCGAACCTCTGGTAGTCATTGATATAGCAATTGGACTAACAGTCTTGGTCCCTAAAAGTCACAGCCATCAAATGCAACGAATAGTAGTCTGAGATTTAAGGCCACTCGATTCAATTAAAAAATATTGATCAATGAACGGTGAAGAGAATCAAAAATTAAACTATCACTTCAATGAACAATATAGTTTCTTCGAAATAACTTTGTTCAGAAATGCACGTCAGAAATAATACACACTTCCTAATAATACTTTTTCACTCCTTAGGAACAGTAAATGTTGAACAGTAAGTGTCGTTTTCTTCTTCAATGACCTTACTGTAGCCGCACTGTCAATAGTTCTCATTCTCTTTTTATAATCTGCTAACAGTCTTATTTGGCCTTTTAGGTTCTGTCATGCAACAATCGTTGTCAATGCATCGTTTTTGGTTTCAGTTCTGAAAGGGAGAATTAAATAAAGGAAAATGATGCGAATAATCCTCAACTTATGTTATGGGTAGCAATATGATAGATACCTAATGGTAGCATGTTGGGTAGAACGTGACCAACCAGCGATAAAATTATTTTCTCTTCTTTCCGCGATTCGTTGTCTGCGGCTACCACTTTTTAATTGTACATTAAACGTAGCATTTTGCATGAGATCTGGGGATATAGTGGATCTAACCGTTTTATAAAATAACCTGACAAACAAACGATGATAACAGTCATATATGATCCTGCGATGTGTGCCAATTTTTCATATCGTTAAAGATTCATACCTAGGTAACAATGCTAGAACACAGGTAAGCACTACTGTAAGCCAATATGTGTATCTGGTGATAGCGACTTCCATTACCCAATATGAACATGGCAGACCCATGCAATTAACACAAACCACGTTATAAATTAAACAGAATCCAAAGAATACTCCTAATGACCCCATTACAGCAAAAACATGAATTATAGTCTGAAAATAAATAATAACGTACATGTATGTTATCTAACGTAATATTTTTGGATATTGTTCGAGAACTCTTCTTACCCAAGATCTAATTTCTATGGCAACGTGTGTTAACATAACAACGATACAACACGTCATTACGGCAGTTCCAAATTCCCATATATCGATGGTGGAATCATAGTATACCTGAACACGAAAGTAACAGTTTACTTAGAATAATGCGCTTTTGTTAGTTTTTCAAATAAGTTCAGGACTATACTAACAGCCACATTTACAAAAAAAATTACGATACTTTGATACAAAGCATCAACGATGGTTAACCAAAACGAGTATGGTTTGTAAACCAGTCCAAGCCGTCCTCTTTTATAGAGATGTGGCATAGACATCAAAATACCGGGTGAAGCTACTCGGTCGTACACACCCAATATGAGTGGTGGCATGGATGTGAACATCAGATTATACAACATCAGATAAATTTGGTCCATCATAACTGATCCAGTAAACCCACAGTATAGCTATTAAACAGAAAATCGTTGCATTAAATGAATAGTACAATTGATAACTCTAATATGAATATTGAACATTATACCTGAAACCAAAACACGAGGAAGACAAAGGTAGCATTCTTGTAGAAAAAGTACAAGATCATCCTGGACAAACGGTCGTAACACCAATGTCCATGCAATAAAAGAAGTCTACTCAGCATGGAGAATCTTGAAACGGCAAAATCCGCTGCCATGACAGCTTGCGTACCTTCGTGCCCTGAGATTCCCACTCCCACATCAGCTGTTTGAATCATACTAACATCGTTCGCACCATCACCAATTGCCAGAGTTCTCATTCCCAGTTGTTCCTTTACTACCCTCACTATGTACGCCTGTAATACAAGCAATCCTTTGTAAAAAGTTGGGTTCCAAATCTATAGAAAGATGACGGAGCTGACATTTGTTCTACCTTCTGAAGAGGCGTTGCTCGACATGCTAGTACACTGGAGCACATTTGTGTCAATTCAAGAAATGGTTGGATCAATCCTGATCGTGGATCGAGAATAACGGTCAGTGTCTTGCCATCTACAACGAGTGCACGTTGTCTCGGCCATGGACTGTCTATTCGATGAGCATCATTCTCCGCGGGATCACGATTATTAAGCATCGTAATATCTCTACTGTTATTCGACCCGCTTCGTGCACTGCTGTGAACCGTACTTTCTCTTCGAGCAGATTCTAAATATCCGCGGATCAAGGTTTCTGCAACGGTTTTGGATCTTGCTTGTAACCATAATAATTGCATCGCAGGGGAAAAAAGTCGCGCTGAATATGCAATGTTAACTGCTGTCTCTGGTTTATCTCCTACAAATTTAAAATATCCATTAACTATCCCCACTTTGACCGATCGTAGTCGTGGTTTAATTCATAAGTCGAATATACCTGTTAACACCCAAATTACAATCCCTGCCGCCATTAGGGTAGCCATTGTTTCAGGCACACCTGCTTGAAGTTTGTCTTCGATTCCAGTAGCACCTAGAAGCGTTAAATGCGATTCAAGAGACGCGTACGAATTTTTGATACGCAATTCTCGATTTTCCATTGCCAATTCCGCCTCGGTATGTGCTTGTCGCCAAGTCTCGTATTCTTGAACAGTCAGTGATTTTTTAGCCATCACTAAGGTTCGAAGACCTTGACGTGCATAAGATTGCAAATGCTGGCGAGCTTTAATCGTCGTTATGGAATTCTCTTCTTGAGAAACTAGAGATGACAGTATAGACGTGTCAGCACCCTTGCTATACAAGACGAGCTCGTTCGTCAGAGGATGTCGTACTAAGATGGACATACATTTTCTGTTAGAATCGAATGGTAAAACCTGAAATTCAGAAAGCACCATTTATTCCAAGCGTCTTTTGTTCGCTAAAACTTTCATTGCCAAACTGGTTCCCAAAGAAACAGATTTCAAAACATCTATACAAACTTACATGAAGAATCTCAAAAGTAAGGATAGATTTATCTGGCAAACAGACAATCGCGCTACGTGCCGTTCGTTTAAGAAGCTTCACGTCATAAGCGCAAGCAGCGTTCACCAAGGCGAGCTCGTCCGGGCTTTCCGCTTCGTAAATCGCAGCGGTAGGTAACAGCTCGCCTCCGTTCTTGCCGTTCGTATCGGTAACGGGACTCGGTTGACCCTGTCTTTTCTGCGCTCCGTTCGGAGACAATTTTCTTCCAAACAATCCTATTCCTAAACTAGGTATCGTCGTCACATTCAGAAACTTTGGCCTAGAGAAATAATCATTATTTAACATCTTGAAGCGAAATAAAATTCTATTAATAGAAATTTAATAGAGCGGAAATATTAACCTAGGCAGTTTACTCGATAGTTTCGAGGTGCTATTTAAAACAGATTCGATTTCAACCATAGATGAAATCGACGACACGTTTTCATCGAGGCTATCCGTCGGGTGCGAGAGCGTGGACAAAGGGATAACCGGCGAAGGCGTTAAACTTCTTGAGTCTATCATTCTCGTGTACCTAAAACATACGTTCAGGATGCATCTTGAACCTAAATAAAAAAAGAACGATATATGCATACCTTCCAGTTTCATCGCCGTTCCGCTGAGGGTCCTCGATCACTCCACTAGAGTTCATAGTGTCGTAATGAGGTTGAGAATTGACCACAACGGTATTACATATCGCTAATACGACTAGGAATTCTTGTAGATGCTGTCTAAATGTACCTATAAGGAGATCTTCCTTGAGCCGCGAGGAAGGTACCAAATTCTCACCGTCCCCCGTGTGCGAATAATCCTGACCCCCCACGACACATCGTCTGAACAGCATTTTGTTTTCCGTCAGCGTGCCCGTCTTATCAGAAAATATGTACTGCACCTGTTGAAGTAAAATAACTTCTTAACGCTCCACTCGAAGTCTATTAATAGACGTTATAGAAGCTATGGTAACGCGTTAATCAAGATCACGAGCAAATTTAATCAATCAACCTCACCTGACCTAATTCCTCCGTGATATTGAGCGCGCGACATTCAGCCGAGCGTCCCGTCTCCGCATCGTACAGGGCGACATCGTGACCAATGTGATAAACCTGGCCGACTTTCGCCATTTCTAGAGTGACGTATAGACTCAAGGGTATCATCACTTGAAGGATGATCACGAACGTCCAAAAAGTTAGCATGCTCTCGTAGTTTGGGTCTTGTAGAACGGGAATGAACGGTACGAACGACAAACCGGAATAGCTGGAGAGCCAAAATCGGCAACCGATTGCACCGATCAGGCACAGCACCACCAAAATTACCACACACCACACGACATCTCTGTTCATTTGTTTCTCGAGGCGAGAACACTGGACAGAAATACCTCGTTGTAATCCACATTAACTTAAAAAAATTATTAAATAATCGGAAGAGCTGTTGGTTTCTGCAGAGAAGTACATTTTTTTACCTTGTACCGGGGTCCACCGTTATTGAGCAAGGCTTTCGTTTCGTGACCGGCGTATATCACGATTCCCTCGACAAAATCGGTGTTCTTTAACAAACACTCCCTGAGCAAAAGATTCTCCGTCGAAACAGGTACTCTACCTCCGTTCGGATGAACGACGGCTCCATGAAACCTGCAATTTTCTGTGTTAATGACATCGACGCACGCGTTACCTTGCCCTTCGAATTACCGCGAAGATCGTTCGATTACCTGTATATTCTCGTACTCGGTTGATCGACTTCGATCACGGATCGGAATTTGGCGGGTTGAAAAGTGTCCTGAAAATCCACGAAGCCTCTTACGACTTGTCGTTGTTTCAGATTCGTTTCGCCGTCGAGATTACACGTGTCGATGTAAGCGATGCCCTGAGGATCGCTGCTTCGTAACAGCAACACATCGGCTGGCACGAGTTCGTTGTTGGAGAGATGAACTAGGTCACCGACCTTTACATCTTTCCACGCCACCTTTGTATACCTGTCGTCCTCCCTGCGTTCGAATAAAACGATTTATATTTTCACCGGTAATGCCACGAAGCATCTTACTAATTTATTTAGTCTGCCTATCGATACCGCGAAGAAGCTTATTACCAATTTACTGCTACTGCCACAAGTTATTTGATCGCCCAGTAACTGTGAAAACGTAACGTTACACCAATCTGCTGGCAGCGTAATTTTACTCTATCGCGAATGTGTTCACCCGAAAGTGTCTATATCTTTCATAACGTCTCGACCAGTTCAGCAAAAGGGTAACCTTCGTGACGAATGATGATTGGGACCACGTACTTAACGATAATCGAACCGTCGCAACGGTCAAACGTCGATTATTCTTCATTAACCGCAGTCGTGGTTCAATATTCTTTCTCTTGTTCTTTTGTTCAACGCATTGTTTGTAAATGTACGAAAAGGTTAAGAATTTAAAAGACTTCGTCGTTTCCGTCGATAAGCGCTTGGTGAATATCTCGTTTAACGCGAAACAACAAGGAACTGTAGAACAGCTTCAAATTCGTAATGATCTTGATGGTCGATTTAGAACGATTAAACGTCAAGGCCAGCTGCTGCTACTAATTTATTAAAACGCGAACAAAGTTACTGACACGAGAATCACCATGCTCGTTCCGCAGATGGAGATACAAGAGTTCTCTCCAAGGCTACTTTCGCTACTTATTTTACTTAAAAGAATGCGAAGGATGATCAGATCTGACCTAGACTCCATTTAAAGGGGTCAACGTTACGTAGGTTTTTATTCGGGAGACAAGATTCGCGTTGTGATTCCGTAACCTTTGGGCGACTGCCTCGTTACCGAAACTGAAATATCATCGATTAAGTTCCCTTTTATCGTCGCGACCGTGGCAACCGGCTCTTCAATCGGAAATCGTGGAATCGAACGTTGCTTCCAATTTGCATAGCTCTTATTGCCAAGGACACGTGACGTGTCCCTCCTTGTTCGCGGAAGAATAGTACTATTATTGTTACACGTTTTCAAGGATGGATAGTTAACGGTTCGCAAAAGAATGCTTGCCGATACAAGTTTCAATGTATCCTTGTGACTTCTCGCGTACAGCGTGATGTGTACAACTTTGTCGTTCGTATTACGTTTTATTTCTCCAGGAAGTATCTTTCGTTACTTCATTAAAATGGTAATTCCAATAAACATTTATCGACGCGATAATTACAGTCCACGTGTTATGACGCTTCTCAACGTATTCGAAGCGAGTGTCCTACGGTATGTGTCTGTCACCCTCAGCGACGCACGTGGTGCGTCCTACATTACATAACTACCACACTCGATAGACACAACGTGCGTCATAGTATGTTTAAAATAATCGATGTTGTATTACGAGTTCTACATCATCGATTGCAATCGGTGACATACAGGGTGCGTCGGCGTTTGCCGCAATCGGTAACACCATATTCGTGTTCAAAGATACAGATTATGATCAATCAATATTGAGAAAGTGTCGACTGAATGAGATTGTTTAAAAGTAAAACGATAAGCAAGATAAAGATGTGTAAAGACGAAAATTGAAGTTAAAACATATCCACATCTGATAGTACGACCTCGAACAAATTGAGTGGAGTCGAGTCGAGTACCATTCGCAATTAAACCGACTTTTAACGAGCTTGTTCCTATTTCTATTTTCAAAGGAAAGGCTGGCTTGTTTGACTTTTTACGATAACAAAGAGTTGATAAATCGGTCGGCATTTACTAGGTAACCTTACAAATTCTTTTACGCATTTATGCCTTCATTATACGTAGATAACCCGGTGATTAGATAATAGATCATTTTAATAATTTCTTTTGTTTCTAATTATTCATCACGTGTTCGACATTGTTCATGTGCGTTCTACACGTGCGGAGATAACGAAAATTTCGGTGAACAACTCATCTGAAAGTATTTCAAAAGATTCGTGTTATTCGTGTCATTGTTCCACGAATGTAGCACAGAAGAGGCTCGGTTTTTTCCGTTATAGTGGCAGGATCGCCCAATTATCATTTGTTAGGATACATTATATCCGGACAGATAACGATGTCAAAAATGACACGCGTTTAGCATGTCGTTCGTGGTATATATTCGTCAAACCCTTATTTGTTTTAGATTAAATGTTTCATCATTCAGTTTCGATATCATACAGGTTTTCTGAGATGAGAGTGACAGTTTCATTCGCAAAAGCTGTTCACATTTAAATTCTTTATAATTTCTCAGAATAATTTATTCACGCCGCCATAAAAGATGTAACGCGATATCGCGTGGGCGCAAAATACTGGCATGTAACTATGGCACAATATCGATATTTCACGCATTAATGATGTAATTGATGACGTCAGTGGCTGGTTAACAGGTCAATAAAGCACGATCAAGCAAAAATAAAATTCCTGTTTTTCTCGGCTCGTCCTTCTCCCAACTTAGCATATCGAAATAGTTGCGAACAGTTTCCTTGTTCTTAATAAAAAGGCGAGGCCTCAAAGTCTCTCTCTTACACGGCCACACGCGTATCGTCGCATCGTTCCTGTCAGAAAGCTTTATCGACTGAAAATACGATTTTTTGGATTACAGCGTATCGCGTTACTCCAACAGATTGCATCGATGCTGTTTCTCAATTGCGCTGATACAAGGTGAAGGTCTATTTTTAAGAATGAACACAATTGGTTCCCTGGGCCGATATCGGCACTGTTCGACAAATGTTATCGATACCAACTGGTCACCTAACATAATAGACCGAAACGTTCGCAAACCTGCGTGACCATGATAGATCGAAAGAACCGATATGGAAACGACCGTCGAACGAATCGACGTTTCGTCCAGACACGTATTTGAAATTTGACACAAAAATCTGGCCCATCCTAGATAAAAATCAGGAAGTGGAATTTTCAAGTAAGATCGGTTCGCACTTGACATTGAGGAATTTAGCAGCCGACTGTCGATCTCGATGGTGAACGAAATTAAACGAGAGGCCAAAGAAGGTCAGCGCGTGCGTGTAGCCGCGAATTAAAGTAGGTAAAGGTCGTAAGAAACGCGCCGCCACGGAAGGGATTTGCTCGACCAGTCGCTGTTCACGCTTACGGCTGATTTTTTAACAACGACTGGCCACGCAAATACGCCCCCGCGCTGACGTTCACCAGATTCGATTAACGGTTACGGACACCGTTGATCGACTCGATCGCCAAAGATTCTACGTTCTCTTTCTCCAGATAGATTTACATTCTTCGCGTGATTTTTCTCTCGACCTCCTTTCCTCTGCGCTCCTCGAATACGACTGTCAGCCCCGTTAGCTTCCTTTCGGCGTCAACGAATCTTCTACGGAGACAGCGACCGAGTTCATGCTCCAACATGCCTCAACGTCTCTTCCTAGTTTCACTTTTTTCCTGGTTCCTGTTCCAGCTGGCAGGCTCGGTACCTTCCAGCAATCTTGCAACGAGAAAGGAAAAAAATCACAGAAGCGATTTGGCTCGGTAAACGTTGCTGCACCGACATGGACAATTTCCAAAACGTTTCATTTTCTTAAGTACCGATCTCCAAGCCTCCTGAATACTTTCGGACATAAATCACGACTCCTGAGACATAAAAAAATTGTACAGCGTATTTCTTTGTACGGAAAAAGTAGATAAAGTGGAAGTTAGAATCGTGGGAACTAGAGATGCAAAATGTAGGGTCGTCGGTGTTAATAACGTGCAAAATCGATAAAACAGAGTAACTGCGTTGGATCCGCGATCAAACGTGGACAACCGTAAACACGTTTCTCAATCGTACCTCTACCCACGATGTACGATTATACGCGCGTAGTCGGGGGTGGCAATGAAAGCGTATCATGCTCGACATCAATCAACTTTTCCAGGAATTCATCGAATAGACCTACATATTTTCATTCGCTGAGTCCGCAAGATCGTTACGATTTGCCAGAGGTTGCTGTGTTAATCAAACGATTCAGCTATATCGTATTAATTTCTTTGCTCTGTTTACAAACTTGATTTCTGGTTAATTGATTATTTATAAATCAATAAACGTGTAAGGGCAAAGTCGAGATACGTGTATCGGTGTTGTGCAACTGGTTCTTCAGGCGTGTCAGAATCGGTGTTCATCGATCGACTCGCGGAATTGAGTTACATTATGAATGACGTGCAATCCAGTCGTCGCTTACCGGCCGCATTTATTTTCTACTCTGTCATCTGCTCTCTTCGTTGCAGGTGGTGCGCATACATTTTCAGCGATTAGCGTGATGTGCCTTCACGGGTTCGCGGCGGCGATAAAATCTTTGTAGAGCAGTCATTTTGGAACGTTATGGAAAGTTCGAGAAATTGCCTGTGACATAATAATTCCGTTCCAAACATTGCCGTTCCGATCATTACGATACAGTTAAGTCTGAATATCGATATCGAAGTCGCCGTATTCGTTGACTCGTTCTATGAGTAAATTGATGCTTATCACCGATGTCGATCGAGGGTACACTTAACCCTTTCTGCTCCCAACATTTTTGTCACCAACGTTTATGTAACCATTTTGCATACAATACCACAGTGTAAAATGTTTATAAATACGCGTTAGATTGCAACGTTATATTACAATGTGTCAGGCAAAAGGAGCTTCGGCGTACATATGTAAATTGTCAAGTTCAAGGATTGCTCGTTCCTATATATCGTACATTCGGTATACAATCTACTAGCGTTAACTATCGTAAATCAAACGTTTGAGTTTATACGTTTACGAGACACAATTAGCACCTCGCCACGAGATTACGAGGTTTGGTCGCGAATTCGAAGGATAAACGGCACATTTTCCTCGTGTATTTGCAGTGCTCTGGACGAAAAGCAAAACACGATACGGATGAATAACAAGAGTGCATTTCTTCCTGGAACGGCTCAATTCTTCCAGACACCGCTTTTCTTTTCAATTGCAACGAAATTTCGTCTGTACAGAGCCTATTAAACGATAAGGTGCATAAAATTTGTCGATAGTGATCTTTACAAGTACCGGAATACCTTGAAGCTCTTTTTCAGTACTTGTCCGAGAAAGGTGGGTAAACAAGGCTGTGCAAAGCGATAAAACCGCATTTATGCAGTAAGGATGACCAAACGAGGAAAGAAACGAAACGCTACAGCCATGACCCCAAAGAAACTAAAGGAAGTTCGCGCATGTTGTTGCTATTGGCTTCGCGTCTGCGAGAGGAATTTTTTAACGAAGCGAATAGCTCTCGAACGTGCACGCGGGTTACCGATAGTGTTTCAAAAAAGCCACTACGTGTAATCCGTTTAAATGCTCTTTGTACTCTTACCGAACCTGTGGGTTATTTAACGGTTGCGTTCATATATTTTCTTGAATAACAAATCTCGAAAGAACTTCATAATGCATACGCTGTCGCGATTATTCTTTGTTAAAGCCTTGAATGAGTCAAATCGAACGGCACTTTATCTTCGTTGCGTTCGATTTCACGGTTTCTTGCAATTAGCGAACGGTACGTGATCAATGAATAGCACGGAAACAGGTTTACGCGTGTTTGCGAAGCCAATAAATTACCTTTTCTTCGAGGCAATTTCAAATTTATTTATCGCGTACATTAAATCCAATTTGCTACAAGCTTCAGATTTTACTTGGAAGTAATCAAACGATAAAAGTCACATTAAAAGATAAAGATATCGAATTAATCGTTATAATTATACCCGCCCGAAAAGTGATCGAATCGCTTATGAATGTTTTACTCACCCAACGTAAACTCGACAAGTGGAATTATTGACGCGTCGATCGCTGGCCAGTCTTCGGCGATCTTCGAAGTAATCTTTTAGTGCAGTCACGCCCAGCACGAAGATTACAGGTATCATGGCTACTTCTTTGCCGAACGCGTTTATAGCTGGCACCCAATTAAGCAGTACGATAAACACAAAATATATATTGGCCACACGGTGAAATTGTTCGAGAAGATTGCGAGGTAGGAAGCTCAGCGTGGTGTACTTTGTTGTGCGTACTCTGAAAATGTACAAATTAAACTCTTATTACATCGTAATCCGACGCGATGGACAAAATGCTAAGTTGCAACGATTCGGGTTACTCCGCTTTCCTAATCGTCCGGTGACGATTCGAATTACCTATTGTTCACTCTTTTGCCATTAGGATGCTGACTCGGAGGTGTTTTCGGCGATATTAAATGATTTGGTACTATTGTCCTTAAGCGAGGTTCATCGGGTAACGGGCCGAAGCATCGAGCCCAAAGTTTTCTCCACCAAGGAGGTTCTGCGCTACGTCTTATCGTGTATATCGACTCTGATCTGCGAATAACATAGAGGTGGAATAATTTACGAGCAATTGATCTCGTACACGCCTCGTTGCCGATTCGATTGCAAAAGACGTTAATAGATGCTACGAGGAATGCAGACGTTTACGAGTACATCGGACGACTGCTACTCAAATTTTTCTCTCGACCGTTCTTGCGTGTCGCGAATTAACCCCTTCCCGTATCATTTATTTAATAGATGCGTCAATCAAGACTAACTATAAAGGGCTATAACATTAAAACGAACAAACAACATTAAAATGTTGTAAATATTTTATTTTCAGCGATCCTTGATAATGCAATTTATAGTTGGATTTAAATTTCAAGTTGAAATATGTTCAAAGTTTGAATAAGGTTTGTCATATTTGAGCTATAAGTGCGTGAAAGTACGGGAAAGGGTTAATAACGCAGAAATTGATCTAATTTCAATTTCGGCGATACTCGTGAAATGTAAGCCCGTCGGAACAATAGCGCATCTGTTTCATCAATATTTCCATCAAATCGACCTCTCGATATATCAATTATTTATCGTGAAAATACCTGGACGCTTGTCGCGAGTGACCTCGAAAGGAGGGCACCTTTCCAGCAGTGGGTGGCCTGGATTCCTCTCTGTGCCCAGGCGGAAGAATAAAGTCCGTTCTGGAGCCAACTCGACTGTGTCCCATGACTGAATGACCCTGTACCTCGATCACCTGACCTTGACTGAATGCCCTTTGGTGACCGGGTTTCTTCAAGGCTGACGGTCTGGCACTTCCTATCGCTGACAGGGGACCAAGATACGATCCCGTCTGTGCGTGGTATCCAGTGTTCGTCAGACAATCCGCCAATACTCCTCCGTGACTGGCTGACCTGGCGTGAGTTCTCGGACACGGTCTCATTCTGTTCCCTGGCGCCTCGTTCCCGTCGACGTCGGTCTTCGCGAACTTTCCGAACGCTGCGGGCAAAGGGGTCGTGTTCGCGATCGAGACATCGGGAATCAAGGCGGTCGGTGGTTGCATCGACGCGTACGCCGAACCGGGATAGGACTGATTCGGTCCCGGTCCTGGGAACACGTAAACCGACGCCTGCCTCTCGATCTCGCTCGCAGCTTCTTGCGCGCCGGCTTCGGACATGCTGGCACATCTGCCGACAAACGTTCGCGCGTTATAATCCTGATCGCAGACATTTATGGACGATAGTTGTTGAAAATAGCAAAAATAAATATATAAGTATGTCGGTAATCAAGTTTGTATATTTATCTACTATTTATATGATACCGCTCGTTTCAATTAGATCCTCAAATGTTAAAATAAATTTATTCATTACTGTTTTTCTCTCGGTTATTACGATATCGAACACGTATTTGAAAAGATCTTGTGTTTTATTTAAAAGCTCCTTTCTGGTTATTGTTTCATGTTTTAAAATAAATTCATTCAGTGTTAATTTGTGTTAAAGTTATTAAATAGTTATCAATATTAGATAATTAATTTTTACACCCATTTCCATTAATAGTTTCGAAAGAACTTAGTCTGGGAACTAAAGAGAAAAATCTACTTCCAACAATCGAACGGCACCTACGAACTACCGCTGATCGATGTTTGTTCCAGTATCGTGTTTTTCCGTGTTAATTAAGCGATGCTATAAACTGAAATTCTCTTTACGACGACAGAAATCTTATTGCGGGACCTTGGTATAAAAGCAGAGTCGAGGAAACGGTACAGGATGCATCCGAGATAAATACCACCGGATAAAAGCCACATGGCAGAAAATCGAAACGAACGTATTTCCGCGAAACCGCGATCACGGCTGACAAAAGAAACGAGTCCTGGTCCAACAAGCGTAAATAATCGAAGATACGCTTTGGCAATTTTCGTTGATCGAATGGGCGAAATCTTGCGAAAAATCGACCGATCTATTTATAAGAAACGCCATTGGCCTTAGAAAAACAACCCTGGCTGCGACGCGACGCACCGAACGATATGCAGGAAGTAACGTAATGCATTTCGTGCAGTTGTCTGTCGCGATCGTGGGTGCACTTGCACTTGCCCGACACAGATATGCTATTAATAAGATTGCAGAGCGAAAGACTAAGAGGAGGAGGGTATAAAGGGGTGGTAGAAAGAGAGAAAAGTTGTTTTTTTCGAGGATCAGCAAACACCGCAGAAACGAATGGATTAGAGTCGACGATGCTTCGGAAGAGTTCACAAAATGTTGCGAAACTCTAATCACCTTACAACGAGTAATCCAATAGCATCGTTGACGAGATCAACCTCTACAAGGTTTTGGTTACCAAAGCTTCGGTAGAACTCCGAATCGTCTTATCGGTACGATCGTGCAGAGGACCGTACAGCAGTACATTTTCAACGCTTCTCGAAACACCTTGACCGTTTCACGATTCCGTTTTCGACCTAGCCGTTCATTTAGACAACCGATCGCGTGGTCACGCTTACACGAAATTTTTCTATTAAAGTAGAACAGGTAGAGGATCTCGAATATTTTCGATAGTTCGTCGAGGTAAGACGAGGTCAACGGTTCACCTTTGAGTCGGTCGATTTTTCCTTTGTAAATTTTACACGAAAGCTACCGGGTTACAGGGTTCGTGCTACTTTTCCGTGACACAATACCCGCACAATTCATATGATCGAAACGAGTACGGTGGCAGCAAATACACCCAGCTAGGCCGCTGAATATTCTTATCGGTCGTTTGTTGCGTACGCGTCACGTTGCCACGCGATAAAATGCTGTGCTCGCATTTCAACGTACCTAGTCACCTCCTATTCGAATATCAAAAATTCGTTCGGATTTACTACGATTTTGGTCCAGAAAAGAACCTTTGTAGTCATCGAGATACAGCTATCGTCGTGTGTTATATCTCCACAATCTGAAAGGAGCCTATGAGAGGAGTGTTCTTCTACCTTATCACTGATTTTACTCGTGTTTCTTTTTTCTCCCGGTTGCCCCTCGTTTGCGGGAGATTACTGGTATCGATCCAAGGTCGATTGTTCTGTGTCGGGAAGGACCACCGGACGAGAATTACATTTAAATAATTTTTAAATGTAAAAATGTAAAAAAAAGAGAAACAGTGAACATTCTATCGTACTAATTAGTATTCCACTCGGTGGTAAATCGTGATTTGAAACTAATCGCTGAGCAGATAGGGAACCAACCCGTTATTATTGTCTTATATCGCATCACGTGCGCGATGCTTATCATTGAAACATTATTTACAACGTTTTTAGCATCGATTTTACCGGCGTTCCCTGCCGGTTTCACTTTTAACAGGAAACTTTCATTTATCGAGATGGAAGCGTTTTTCAGCCCTTTTAAACGAAAATAATCAATGCGGGATTGCAAAGCTATGGAAGCATAGAAATCAACGATTCCTTGTAGGCAATAATTGCGAACAATAACGGCTCTCGTTACCGATTCGAGCATGTGGAACGCTAAGCCAACCCTCTCGTTTACTAGGCGTCGATATTCGCATGACCCAATTCCATTCTTCGGCTTTTCTACCCTTGATATTGTCCGTTTACATTAGAACACAGGATTTACGTCGGGTTGATGGTCGTTATCGATCCCTTAACGCGTCTTGGATCAACGACGCACCTCTGCTGTCATGCGACGTCCTTTTCGTTTAATTTAATTAACTTTATTCATTTTATTTCCATCTCTGTCGTTCGATCGGCGACTTTCCGGTGCGTCACGGGGTATCCCTACGAGTTGATCGACAACGCAATAAACGCGTCATGCTGTGTTCTTATGGTTTAACCCTTTGAGGCAGAGGATTTCAGATCAAAAACAGACCCATGTTGCACAGGAATATTATCGGGTTTTAAATGAAACAAAATTGCTATATTTTTATTAATAAAAGTATAACATTATGTAAAAATATAACAAAATAGTAACAATTAATTAAATTTTTAAGAATATACAACATAAATAAAGAAAAATTTTTTTTGTATTACTGCACAAGTTGTATGGTGGAACTATACTTTCATCATTTGCAAACAAATTTAACCATTGATTTATATTATAAAAATCGTTACTCGCTTATGAAGAACTGATTTTTATAGAAATTAACTTACCTCTGCGATTTTTAACGTAAAACTAAGAAAAAACAAATGTGAGTGCGATAAACCTTCCGTTTATAACAATTGCTTAGTCGGTAATTGCATGTTGAATGTTGTCAACACAATGAATACGTTTGTAACATTATTTGGAAACATTACCAACTGCTTTACGTAAATAAGGTGAAATATAAACCTATGCACATGCAGCTACTGCAAGATTTCTTAAAAATGTCCCACCATTGAAATACATCAAAAAGGCGGGACATTTTGAATCCCACCATGCCCCAAAGAGTTAATCGATTACCATGTGCATCGTACAAAGAAATTGATACTATTCGATGGATAGAAACATCGATCGGGTTCAAACGAATCACTGACCCTGAGACAGTGACCTCAAATACGACATGCAATATTTTCGTCGAAGCAATGTTGAAATTATTCAGAGTCGAGAACTCGAATGATTCGTCGTGTTTTGCTAGATGAAATCGATAGTTCGTACCACTTGAACTGTTTCGATCGGTTTTTACCCCCGTTTTTTCGACGTTACTCAGTATATTAATGCTTACCATCGCCCTAAGATAAATAAAGATTAACGGTAAATGTTGACAATGTCGCTCCTAACCTTATTGGATCGAAGATTGACTTATATCCCCTATTTATTTCTCTCTTTTTTCCTTATCGACCGTTGTTTCAGCGATGTACCTTTTCTTTCTCGTTGCTCTTTCCGAAGAGAGTCTCGAAAAGCGTCTCAACAGTGTAGACTCGACGAGTTGAATCGTTTAATCCAGTTTGGTCTAATTTAGCTTGACAAGGGTGGGTTATTAGCAAAGCACTCGCGTGTCCTCTTATGAAAACGCGAGTTGATTGCTCGTTTCTTTCAACTGCGGGAAGTACATGTTCAAAAAATTCCAGGAATCCTTCACCCACTTTTTCCATTTCGATTACGTTCGTATCAGATTTTTACGTACACGTAGGAATTCGAAAAATCTAGGATACTAGTGTACATGAAAAATATAACGAACAGAGCTTCCGAAAAATGTCAGTCACGGTGTTTGGAAATTTCAAGACCTCTAATATATCCGCAAACGTAACTTATCATGGTGGGGATAGTATGGGAGCATGACAATAAGTACTGCAAATCATTCGTCGCATCCGACGATTCACGATTTATGCAATTTAGCAGGCAGACACTCTGGAAGACCTTCCCCGTAACGAACAGAGTTGGCCTCGCTCCTGGAACTTTTTACTTTTTTTCCCTCCTGCTGTTCTAGGAGAGGTCTACGTCGCTTGGAGTGCGCAGCCGACGTAACCGGTTTCGTAGCCGGACACTGAGACCGTCGGAGGCTTTGAAAATAACCGCGACCGATCCTCAACGGTAACCTTCGACCCGTTCAACCGTACCGAAACAAGCGTGGAACGCGGTTCGGGTTCGTTTCGAATACTGATCTTGTATACATATATCTCCCCATCGAAATAGCAATCGTTACACGACCATTGCACTTTATACTAGATTAGTCTATGCATGATTCCTTTTTTCTCACGAATATTTCTCACGAACGGACGTTACGATGAAAGGTTTTCCTCGTCCAGATGTTTTTGTTACCGTTTCGTTGCAAGTTTCCGCATTTAGACAGTTCTCGTAACAAACGGGTACACTATCGCTGCTACGTGTACGGAAACAACGATGAAATCGAAACATAATTCATCGGAGGCTGTTTCGAAAATGGAAATGTAGTCTAAGAAAACGTTAGAAATAGAAATCATTAACTATCAACTACGTCAGAACGCCTCGTAGTTTCCCGTCGTTCGAAAGATTTTTCGATACATCGAAGAAACGTGATCTCGCGCGAAGATCATTCTGAATTTGGCGGCAATTAATCTAACGGTTGACGAACGATGCAGTGTAAGAGCAAGATATTTCAAAGTACTATCATCTGCTTTCTAAACGCACCTCTCTTGTTCCGCGATCTCGACTTACTTTCGACTTACGCTCGTTTACTAGTAGCGTGAGTACGGTTCGATCAGATTTAAACCAGTTAACATTGACAAGATAAAATAACTAAGGAACGCTCACATTTTTTCAAGTTCCCGACTTGGTCCACGTGGCCTTCGTTAATAGTCTCGCAGGCACGAGGGGTAGAACTGCTATCCCCCACGATGTCTTCGAATTTTCAAAAGTGTTTCGTATGTTTGCCTCTACGAGTAGTCACTCTATGAATAACGAGTCGAGTACGCACGATCCAGAACATTGAAAAAAATCAAATCGCCGATACTTTTGCGTGCTTCTTTTTGACAGGAAAAGTAACGGGTTATCATCGGCCGTATTTCTCTCGACGAATCTCTCTGAGAAAACCAGTTTCACTGCAGCGCATCCTCTCGACACGTTACGATATTGCACGTAAACAACGACGACACAATTTTCGCACCGGATATTTTATTTTTCTTCAAGATCGCCTCGAGAGGAATACGCACGACACTCGTGTACGCTCTCTTCGAGTTCAACCGCTTCTCTGAGTTCCGCGGTAACAAACCGAATGACCTTATCGCCTTACGCATACTGACAATCGTATCGGCCGACTTACCAAGCGCAACCGTCGCCGATAATCTCGACCGTACTGCCATCTGTCGTCGTCGAGTTCCTTCGCGCATTTTTTTACGAGGGAAACCTAAATTCCCTAGACGTTACGTTTCCGCGATTTTTGAAAGTCATCTTGAAATCGCGATCTCGATTAATATCCTCCTAATTATCGGGTTACCGTCCAATTAACCTCGGCATAAGTGGACTAGGAAGTGAATACCTGTATTTTTACTAGTTAAGAATTCGATAGGATAATAGGTATATATTTTATAACCACGGTACGCCTACGTACAATTTAAAAAGACGCGATAACGTTTGTTTGCGAGATCTACAACTTTGTTACGACTGTCAATCGCGTTGTAAATAACGTATTACGTATATAAATCATCGGAAAATGACGGATGGCAAGAACCTAGGGAGAGCGTAACGCTGCAGTAGCTCCACCAGCAGTAACAGAACCACTATCGTTGCTCTACTAGCAGCTCCGTCATCGGTAGAGAGCGAAAGAACGAGGTCTTCCGTTCCGGCATAATAGTCGTGCGAGTTGGCAGACGCGCGACCGTGTGCTATAGTTTCGTGATTTTTTATATCATTCCCAGGACAAATTTTTGCAAGGATTTTGCAAACGTACATTTTGTGCTGTGATCGATTTCTGCATTTCAAGGATGAATGAAGAATACGACGCGATCGTCTTGGGTACCGGGCTCAAGGAATGCATACTTTCGGGTATGCTGTCGGTCAGTGGAAAGAAAGTACTCCACGTAGATCGTAACAAGTATTATGGTGGTGAATCTGCCTCGATCACGCCCTTGGAAGATCTATTCGCGTGAGTACCTTCGGGCAGCGACACTCGACCAATTCCTGTCTACGCCAAATAGTTATTTACCAGCATAGCGCGATGTTCACATAATCGATTAATCGTGTCACTGTGATACGGTATCTCGACTTGTCTTAAATATTGATTTTTTCTCAGTTTTTTCTTTTGCTTGGGGATGCTCGTTGATCATCGTAGCGTGTTCGAGCTCTCTCGTCGAGAGTATCGCAGGATTATAGTATATTGTGACGTACATCGCGGAGAACGACAAGCTTCCCTAGGGAAAATGACGACGTAGGAGTGCGAGACTCTACCAGTCGTGTGTAAACGTCTACTCGGAAAAATTTTATTCCGCATTTATTTTATTAATTTCTTTCAAAAGATATTATAGTATTTAATAATTAAAAATTATGCTAACCTTTCCCAGATTAATATGAATGTTGCAAAAAATAGTCTGAGGAAAATTATGTTTTCGAAACGATCGATGTATCAGCAGGATTCTTAGTCGAATAAAAAGTTCGTGCAATCTAAGCATTTTGCGTGCTAACTTTGGAATATTATAAAGCGACGGGAGTATGTATCTTTCCCTGCATCGATACATATTTTCCCTAGGGAAGCCAACCATGCTTGATGCTGTACATCAGCTGCAGTAACGTACTGTTGTTTTGTGCGATCACTTCCGAACTTTCATACGTTTCGAAATGATTTTATCGGAAAGTTGGTTAGAATGCCGCTCTACAAAGCGAGTTCGATGAATTTAAACAGTACGTTACGTTGTTTCTGTCCAGAATCATTTTCTACTTCCCCTCCTTTTCACCGACCTTCCCGTACGATTTATGTATATCCGCTTAACCGTTTACAATATGCGAATAACGTACAACGAGCCTAGATTAATCCATTTTGCACTTGAAAATTTGCTAGGAGAAAATATTTAATAATCAAACGTATTCGATTAGGAGTATCAAAACCTAATTTGACTTTTCTTAAAATCGAACATATGTTTCTCTGTCCAAGCAAATTCGGAACAATTGACGTATTGAAATTATGGACATATCATACGAGTATCATAAGATGATGGAAATTTGGGCAAAATTTTTTTATTTCGGAATAAAAAATAATGAAATATATTTTTGAGATAATCAAAGCCTTTTATTTCAAGTTATAAATTTTTGTCATTTTTGAAGGATTCTAATGCAATAAAAATATATCGCAAATAAAATAATGGGATAACGGGTCTTCAATCCTGTTCATGAAATGAAAACGATAACGCGTCAAAGTGATTGCGCTTCTGGTTCATCGAGGAGACTGTTATCGTGTGTCTGGCACCACTTAATAAATTGTTACATGCATATAAACTATATATGCGCCTATTGTAACGATTTTGTTCGACGGTGTTTGCTACAATGTAAAAATAGAGGACAAAATATTATTTCATCGTCATAAATACGTACTAGATATTTATTCATTTTTTTTCAATTGAAAAGTATGGATCAAATATTTAACTAGAGCATACATTTCATTGTTTAACTAGCAGTTTGTCATAATCTTCTTACACGATATTTTTATCCCTCTGTTTGCTTTATACAGCAGTTAAAAAAATCAATGAGCGCCACTTTGACGGACTGTAAACGCGTAAGCACCAAAGCACCACTGTTATATTTAAAATTCAGCATGTTAACTGTACCATGATAGAAAGTGAATAAGAATCAGCGATGCCGATTTTAAAAGTAACTGTGAAAAAAAATTGAAACATTAATCGTTATGAAACGAAAAAAAAATCGTATTAATTTATATTTATGACGAAATATAACAAGATGATAAAGTGTTCCGATTATTAATTTTAGATTCATGTGTTATCAGGAAATTCAAAGCCCCGCCACCGGATGAAAGTTACGGTCGTGGTCGAGACTGGAACGTTGATTTGATACCCAAGTTCCTGATGGCGAACGGTTTATTAGTGAAGCTGCTGATCCACACGGGTGTAACGAGATATCTAGAATTCAAATGCGTTGAAGGATCGTACGTTTACAAGTCAGGAAAGATCTCAAAGGTGCCGATCGATCAACAGGAAGCCTTGTCCAGCGATCTGATGGGCCTTTTCGAAAAAAGGCGCTTCCGCAGTTTCCTTATATGGGTGCAGAACATGCAGGAAGACGACCCCAAGACTTGGGACGGCTTCGATCCATTTAATAATAATATGAGCGCTTTGTACAATAAGTTTAATCTCGATAAAAATACTCAGGATTTCACTGGACACGCATTAGCACTTTATAGGTAGAAATTATTTTTGTAGTCTCGCTATATGGCCCGTAGTCATATTAGCGATTTTTCCGCGTTGTCCTAATGTGTTGAGGTTTATGCAAATATGTTATTGTTACAGGGACGATGACTATATAAGCCAAAGCGCAATTACTACTATAAGAAGGATTAAATTGTATAGTGATAGTTTAGCGCGTTACGGGAAATCACCGTATCTCTATCCTATGTATGGTTTAGGTGAACTTCCTCAAGGTTTTGCACGGCTTAGCGCCATTTACGGTGGGACGTACATGTTGGATAAGCCAATCGACGAAATCGTGATAAAAGATGGAAAGGTAGTCTCATATATTTATGTAATCGTATGTATCGCTTGATTATGAAATTTGGAATTAGTCGTTGATGTTTATTCCAGGTCGTTGGTGTACGTTCTGGCGATGAAGTAGCTCAATGCAAACAAGTATTTTGTGATCCCACATATGTACCTGATCGCGTGAAAAAAGGAGGTCAGGTCATAAGATGCATTTGCCTCTTAGACCATCCTATAGCGAATACAGGAGATGCTCTTTCGACACAAATTATTATTCCTCAAAAACAAGTAAGCGGATTCGGCCTTCGTTTGCATCTAATAAAGAGAGTATGATACAACATATAAGTATTGTTTTTCTAGGTTAATCGTAATTCCGATATCTACGTATCGTTAGTATCTCATACTCATCAAGTGGCGGCAAAAGGATGGTTCATAGCTATGGTGTCTACTACCGTTGAAACGAAGAATCCTGAGGCTGAGATCAAACCTGGTTTGGATCTTCTTGGACCCATCAGACAAAAGTTCATATCAGTCTCCGATTATATGGAACCGACCGATAATGGTCTGGACAGTCAAATATTCATATCAACGAGTTACGATGCGACAACGCACTTTGAAACTACTTGCTTAGATGTATTGGATATATTTAAACGAGCTACCGGAGAAGAATTCGATTTTAACAAAGTTAAGAAAGACCTAGGTGATGAAGATCAGTAACCGTAAAACAGTTACGATTATTGGTCATTTTCGCAACTAGTTCATCCTGAATTTAAAAGAAATACGGAACACAAGTGAGCAATGTAATTCAATGCGTAAATCGACTACGTCGGTATTTATCTCTTCGAGTCTCGGAGCAGATGCGATCTGTTAATAGACTCATGCCTAATAAGATTAGATTCTCTCGGACAGAGAATAATCACAGAACATTACGCAAAATTTATTTTTCAAATTTGTCTCAATCTTGTTCTACCAACTGCCCTTTTTTACATTTTTGTCCTGGAGTACGCGTGTACACAAATTTTCACGAAAATTGATATTAGAACTTGTACCATTCGTCGTCTGAATATTTTTGATCAATTTTGAACGAATCACGGAAAATACAATTTGAGTGTATCTACGAATTAATCAACAGCGAAGAATACCGCGACTTTATAAATGTATTATATTTTAACTATAATTATTAAAAAAAAACTAATAAAGCAAATTGTTTATTCGGAATGTAAAAGTTACACAGTCTTGTAGTCCTTATTGCTATTCGCAGTAGTTAAAAAAGTTGCGCGTAACGACACGAGGTACAAGATAAAGATAATTTAAGAAAGTGAATTCTACATGAAGACATATAAATAGCATGCCGCGGTTTAGCACTAGAAGATACTGCACATTTAGTTACAATATTTGACATTTTAAAAATGTATGTTTAAAGAAATGCAAAATAAATGTGTATAAATTATACTATTTGAAAAAAGTAATCACCTGTAATAAGAAAACATAACAGGACACAATTTTATGTCGAACTATTAGAAATGAAAAATTGAAAAGCGGCCAAGCATTTAAATATAAATTAAATAGATATATTATATATGTATAAATATACTTTCTCATTCTGAAATATAAAAGAATGGGAACATAGAAAAGATGAAGTCGTTGAAACGTTGTTATTTTATGTAAACTCGAGAATCAGAATATTTCCTTGTCTAATATTTATAACGTGGTCATATCCAATGAAGAAGCCATAATTAAGAAAATCTGGTAAAAGACAAGTATGCACAGATGCGTATTATTTTTTAAATTGCTATACGTGTGCATTTAATTATGCGTGAATGTTTTGTTAACGAATGATTGGCTATTTCTAGCAATTTTTATTTCGCTTGCATTTTCGCTTAAAGTCATAAATGCATTTGTATTCCATATAAAAAAAAAGTACACGTTCTCTATTATTTTCTCTAAAGCATTATTCATATAATTGTAATGTCACAGTCGTAAAAAAATAAATAATATTATATTAATTTCCACTGCTTTGTTTGTCTATCTTTCCACAACAATATCAAAACGTAAATCTTATCTTAAATTAGATATGTTCACATGAAATAATGAGTAAGCAACACATACCAATGATGTTTTACACAAGTTTCAGGATGTAAACATTATTATCTCTGCATCCAATAATCGCAATGTCATTATCAATAACAGGCGATGAGAAAACTTCTCCAGGAAGTTTTTCACTTTTTATCAGTCTGTTTGTTGTAAAGTCATAAATATTTAATGTACCATCTGTACACGCTACGAATAGGAAGTTATTTTCGCACCAGGGCGTGGCAAAAATTGACGTTTGAAAATTTAGCGTATATTTTAATATAGGTTCAGTTTGAAAATCGAAATCTTTTGACTGTAAGTAATAGACATTTTTATTTTGACTAGCTATGATGATGTTTTCATGATCTGCATCAGTATGATGCTTCACAATGTATGAAAATACATTGCCATTAATTTTATATTCCCACATCTGTAATGTTAACGAATGAATATAAAGAAGAAATAATCATTTTACGACATCAAAAGTATTTCAAATACCTTGATATTAAGTTGGATATTGAAACAGTATAATGCTCCTGTTACAGAACAAAATAGAACGAGTCCGCTATTTAGCGTCAAAGGAGCGACAAAAATGGGATCCACCAATTTATGTTTCCATATGATTTTTCCTGAATTTTGTTGCAGTGCTAAACAAGATCCATCCAAAGTTCCAAATAATACTGAGTCTGATGGTAAATGTAAACAACCTGAAGCGCTGACACTTCCATTACTGCATTTTACTTTCCAAATTTCACCTCCATCCTAGATATAATTTATTTTTAATACAAAAATTTAAATATAAAAAAGTGAACAATGTAATTATATATACTTTTGTGGATAAACAATACACGTAACAATCGTAGGAGCCAACAAATAATCGGTCTTGATTTTTGCTAAGTATTGCAGTACATTTTACAGCATTTCCTGTTTGATATTTCCAAATAATTTCTCCTGTTTTTAAATGTACACAATATATATTGCCATCGTAACATCCTAATAAAAGAGAGAATTAAATACCTGGAAATAAAGCACAGAATATTAGGAAACTTACCTACAACACCTTTAAAATTGTTTAAAATTAAAACTGAAGCCTCGATTCTATCGGGTAATCTTATTTTAAATGCAGAAGTGTAATTATTATTTTCCAATTGTATTGTAACAATAAAACCAGAGTGAGAACCAACCACTGCATATTTTTTTCCGCTACAGAAAAAATTATTTAAGCCACGGTTTCCGTCTAACGCAATTCATTAAATACTTACTCTGCATACTGAACTAAAGTTGGTGATGCATCTACACATTTGTGTAAATCATACGTTTCCAAAATTTCAATTTTCGAAACTTTATCACACTGTAATCGATATATTTCGTTTGTAATTGGTATGTTTTTATATGTTTCTCCTTTACACTTGTACCACTGGCATGTATACAACTGATCTGATGTGTTCAGTATGTTAAGGTCTTGTTGTTCAACATTCAAACACTTTGGTATGTCTGGAGCAATATGTTTAATTAAAGGTATTATTTGACTATCAGTGGAATTACATATCGCGTTATCAGCCGCTTCATTTTCACGATTATTTAACATTATAGTTTTTATGTATTTAAGACATTCGTGAACAGTGGCGTCTTTTAAAAGCATGCCTATCAATTCAGGAAATTCCATGTGGGATGCTTCAGATACAATACTTGATAATTGCAGTGCTACAATAGATGAACCTCCCAATTTGACAAATCCATCACCTTCACATTTTAAATTATCGTTCCAAAACGATTTGAAAATATTTTCGATCTTTTGAAAATCAATATTATCTTGAATTTGATCTATTGTCTGTTCTTGCAAACAATGCTGTTTTAAAAAATCCATAGAAATTTTTCCATTAGAAGTAAATTCAACATGTTCCAACAAGTGAATTTTATCTGGCTTATATAGAGAATGTAATTTTTGTAAATGTTGAACCACTTCAGTATTTATGTTACAATGCTTTGTAATCTTTTCCTTCAAGATTAGACATAAATGTAATTTATAGCATTTTTCATCCCAAATAGCATAACAAGTTTTAATAGGATTTAGTTCTAACATAAGTTCCTCAAGTTTAATTAAATCCACTTTGTTTCCAAATCTTTTTATGACACTATTTCTTCTTCCTTTATAAAATATGTTACCTCTTTTATCAATCTAAAACAAGAATACCTCTAACTAGATAAAATGTTCATCATTGTCTTTTAAGCTTTAATTTACTTACACTAACTACATCGCCAGAATCGCGAAATACTGGTAGCTCTAGATCTTCGACATTTTCTTCATTTATTGTACACACTCTCGTATTACTTCCTACTTAAAATACAAAAAATTTAGATGAATGCAAATATATTTAGAACTTTATTCTTATATTACCTATGTACAAAAATCCTGTGCCCTCTGTTAATATTTCTCCTTCCTCATTCTTTACTTGGAATATAGTTTCTGATAATACTTTTCCTAAGCATTGCATATTATCCTGTACATTTGTTAGCGTAATTTCGTTTATACTAGCCCAACAGGATAATTCAGTAATACCATAGATATTATAAACTTTTGTATTGTTGTATGGATGTCTTGATTCCAGAAGTAGCTCTACTTTAGGGTGAGGTTCTCCACCAAAAAGAATAGTTCTTAATGAAGTATTACTACTTAAAACAGTACTTCTCAAACATTCAGTTGACCAATTATATGTAAAAACTGATGGGGTTATTTGCAGTATGGTAATTTGACTAGAATATGCTTCTTTTATGAGTCTGGAAATAATATATATAAACAAATTGTTGTCCAAATAATATCTTATTCACATTCTATTGCTATTCACCTATTTGGATCATTTTTTAATGATTTTGAAGGCATAAACAATGTCCCACCATTTGAGATGGCAAGAAAGATTTCTATAATGCTAGGATCAAATGTGAAATTTGTAAACTGTGCAATTTTATCACATTCTGTAATTGCTAATATCTTGGTTAAGTCTAAAATATTGGGAATTATACAAGAATGTGGCACTCTAATTACTTTTGATACTCCTGTTGTACCAGAAGTACAAATTGCATAAGCATAATTCCCTTTTTTTGTATTCTGTACAGCCTGTTTTTGGACATGTTTCAACTTTACAAGATAAATAGATTCATTGTGAACCTTAAATTGGTGCACAATGCATCCTTCAGCAATTAAATGTTTACAAAATAAGTAATGTATATGTAACAAATCTTTTAAATTGACAAATTCTGTTTCATTCAAAGGTAAATTCACAAAACCATGATTACTGGTTGAAATTCTAAACAAAAAAATAAAAATGATAAAATCTTATCTATTATATGTATATCATAGATATCCTATAAGACTTAAATGCTTACCCAAGAATCAAACACACTACACAATATTCAGGAATATCAAAATTTATACCAATGAATTCAAAATTTTGTATCTGTTTCAAATAATCAGAAATAATATTAGTTGCAGTAAAAAGATCTCGATAACTTATGTAAATACTATTTTGTAAATCATGATATTCTATAGCTATATTGTTAGGTTGATCCCAATTACAGATTTCGTGTAGCATTTTGCATCGTCTGAAATAAATGACAAATTTATAATATAAGTTATTATAATTATAGTCATTTATGTGATCTTTAATGTATGCATCTACTTACTCATTATATGTCAAATTTTATTTAGAAATTTATTTTTGTATATCATATATTAAAATTAAATTGTTTTGACATTTATTTTTCTTTCGCAACATCTCATAAAAACATAACCTCTGGTATAGGTTATGTTTTTCGAAGTATTCAATACAACAGTATTTTTGAGAGATATGCTATAAATGTTCATTATAGTACCTCCGTCTTTTTATTTGTTTTGCATGAATGCAATCCATAATAAATATAGTTATTTATACACCGAAAGCAAGCCTTTATTCTACTGGATCTTATATCTATACTTTCAGATGCATAAATATAGGTATATATGAATATGTGCACGCATGTGCGATGATTTCAACATTTATCAACTTGATACATGTTTAAACTTGTGATCAAAATAGAAATTAAGAACTGATCTCAATTCCTTTAATTAATATACAATTTATTTTCAAATTCATATTAATTATGCTATTCCATAAAACAATAAAATGACAAAAATATAATTTAAATAAAAATTCCATAGATACAAATTAAACTTATATTCTATGTAAATGAAATATAATTAATATACAGATCTAATGTTCTGTTAAATAGAGGTAACAATGATGACAACAATATAAATTTATCTGTGTAATTCCCATTATATATGATAAATAGTATTAGTTGATATTACACAAAAATTTAATATAAATAAACCACAGATACATTAAGGTCATCTATTTATGTTATATATTCATTATTTAGTGCATTGATCGAAAAATAATGTGACTACTATTCGAGATATTATTGAAAATCATAAAATTAAAGTATCAAACATTAAATTTTTAACTATTGAAACTGATTTCATAAAAAAAAAAGTCAAAAGATGTGACATTTATAAACATCTATTTTTCTTCACACCATTCATTTTCTTTGCGGACTTGTTCTTCTTCTGATGCAGTAAAGTCATTTTTGATGTTGAAAGTTTTTCTAATCTCTTCAGGTGTTTTTCCTTTTATCATATTGGCAACAGTTTTGCACGTTACATCCAATAAACCTTTAATATCAAGATAATTAGCTGCCAAAATTAATTCAAAGAGAGTCCCTTGATCGACCTAAAAATATATGTTTCAAATTTGTATAATTCTCCTTTGGAAGCGTAAGAAACAAAAAATTATTAATATTTACTTTTAGAAAATCTGCATCCCAAGAACTTATATCATCTGTTCGTTTTTCTTTGTTCTCATCGTCTTCAGGTGGAGGTGGATCATCCTTATGATAAGTAGCCCATTGTATTACTTTCCTGAGAATAGCAGAATTAACATTTGGCAGAGGAACAACTTCCTCTTCATCTTCATCCATTCCAAGATCTTCCAACATAGTTTTTATGGTAACCGAACATTTTGCAATATCAACATCCACTTCAAAAACTTCTCCATCAGAACTTTGTAGTTTAATATTAGGCATCTAGAAGATATTTTCAACTTTGACAAAAATATTACAATGACAAAGCGCTGTCGTACTTTAATGTATACAACAAAATTTCCGTTGCTTAGGTCATTAAGACCAACCACTCTTTAATTAACAACAACAAAACTCAATGCGTAATTTGCATTTATATTCAAAGTAAATATTTCATTCGCGATCTTTTTCGATGAAAAACAAACAAGCACACCATCGATGCGAACGACATTTTCTTGAGACAAGTTGTATGTATAAAATATTAATTCTATTCTGAAGAGCTGAACTCGATACTATAGAAAGTGTTAGTTTTTAAAACTAGCAAAATGTCAAAATAATCACCGTAAATTGCTGGTTGGGGACAATGAACAGAGATATCGAATAATTTGCGAAACCGTTGATCAGTTGATCTGTAGAAGGCACTTGTTCTCCTGCTGTTCGTCGCTTCCGTTCTAACTTTTACTCCTCTGTTTTATTCTCTCGCGCAGATACAATATTTCTTCTCTATTCGAAATTCTCCGTCCTCTTCGATAACTAAAGGATTTAGCTATGTCTTTTCCACTCTCCTATTTTGTTCTCTTTTTCGTACTTTCTGGTATGGAGGGAACACGAAAATTACATGTAATACATAGCAACTAACAGGAGATGGCGCTGACGTACTGCGCAATGAGTGTCCGAGGTTATTCGATTTATTAAATATAAACGCTTCGACATTATACCTACTATTATAAATATATTGTTTTAACAACACATGCAATTTAATTTTACAGTATTGAAATTTAAAAATAATTTTAAAAAGCAGCCTGCTTTATGAACTGCATAGTTTTATTGAAAGGAATAGAATATCATTATATAAACGATGTTAAAAAATTATTAATTACTTGAAAATTGACAGTTTTCAACTTAAAAATAAAAATAGTCGAAGAATTTATTTAACTCTTCGAAAAAAAATGCAAAGGATATCGTTTTTTTTCACAGGGGAAGTAAATTTATTCGAATAGAGTGGCGCCTACAAGTACATCATCGGATACTTAAATTTAAAAATTACGAGGTGTCGCGTGAATCGGTGGAAAAAAATTGCTCCATAATTTTCGATAACGATCCGGATGATTTTTGACGTAACCGAGATAAAACTGAGGGCAAACGTGACGCCATTGTTTCGAACCGTAAAATTATCTTCTACTATTACTCGAACGATTCTTCGTTGTGAATCTGCGAAAGTCAGGATGCATAAACGAACGGAGGATACGCACAAGAGTGATGTTCATCTAGGCGCCAGCATCCTACGCACAATTCTCCTCCCCCTTGTTTTTGCCATGATTGAGATTTCTCTTTTCTTCTTCTTCGTCCTTCTATAGCAATTCTTTTGTTATCCAGAATTTACAAGATATTTTTTGGTCATCTATAGATGCAGTATTAAAAGTTCCACCTTTTCGTCTGGTACGTAAAAGAGGTACGACAGAAGCTGTAGAATAACAACGTAGTTGCAGCACTTTGACGATCGTAACAGGGTTCATTCTGCTTTTTCTAAACAAGAACAGTTTACGGAGAGTAGTTTTACCACTGATTCGTCGAAGTAACTTGCCCGGAGCAGAACAAACGTACGATCACCACGTAGTCAGATTTAAAGAGCTCACTCGCAATTTTCCACTTAGGCCATTAATCGCACGAAATTAATATTGCAATATAGTGGATGCACGGAAGAATATTCGTTTCATATAATAGAATAACGCTATAGCGCAAATTGAAACATAAAGAGTATGGTGTAGAAACGAGAAACAGAAAAGATTACTTCCCTGATCTTTAGATAAGGCTGCAATCGATCTTCACCCTTTGTATACTTGAACAAGTTTTGTTTCTTTTAGACACATCTATATATACACCCACTATTGTGTATCGGTGAATTAAGATTTTTATGGACTATCATCCGAATGAAGGGAATGCCTTGCTTTTTTTTATCTCTTGTTCTCATATTTTTCTACGATATTGTTTCTCACGTAACACCGAATAAATATGATTCGATCCGCCGATAAAGTTGATCAATTTATATTTAATTTGAATTAAAAAAGCGGGTCGTTTGTTAAACAGTGAACTTAATATCGATTTCGAAAGATGCGGTTGAAAAAAAAAGGGAGAATTCTCAACAACGATGCTTAACGAACGCAAGAATTACAGGAGCGAGGTTTTTTTGAGGAATAATTAACCTACAACGCCCGCGTAGATCTCATTAAAAACGACAGGCAAGACTTGGCAGACAGGTATCTATTTCAACGTGCAATAGCCTGGGCCGGTTTTCTTTCGTTTGTTTTTCACTTTATCTTACCCTTACGCATGGTAAACGATTACGGGAAGCTGCCATTGTAGCTGTTGACTGGTACATGGTAAAACTCATCGTGATAATATACAATATATATAAGACAAGTATTTCACACGTGCCAGAAGAATTCGTTCCTCTCACAGATCGGTTGTACTTCAGGTAATTGAATGCGTAGTCTGTATCAGTTAATCATCGGACCAAGAGCTCTTCATCCTTTTACGATAAAACGAATCAATTAAATCTTCTCGTAGCAGGTCAATGAAATCGTAACGACCTTTTTGCCTTTTAGTTACCGCGAAGAAATCGCGTGAAAAGAGCCAGGATCATCAGAACCGACAGCAATTAAATCGCGATTATGTCGGTTCGCGGCTCGATTAGGGGTTGTGGAGCAAAAATTTGAAAAACGCGTTAACAATCGAGATAAAGAGCGAACAAGGGTTCGAGAGACACTCCGGCGCCTCCGAGGCGAAGTATCCGCGTAATTCGGTATTTATCACCGCAACCATTACGTAGAGCACAACGAGCTATATTCGATATGCGTCACGAAAAATTCTGCTCCATCTGCGTGTCACTACCCTTTATCCCAAAAGTTGTTCGCTTCTATGCCAATTTACCACGAATACGTCTCACTAAATCACGGCCAAAGCGTATTCCAATAACTAATGTTTGCAGGATATTGCTTTAAGAAAAATTCTTCGAATCGCTATTGAATATTGAGACATCTTAAGATTGCGCAGGAAGAAGCAATGTAGGAATCAAAGTCGATTTCACTTAAAGAAAATGACAATAGGGAATCATATTCCATGCTGGGCGAAAAAGGGAGAGACCATAACTTATACGATTTGTTCTGAAAAGGGGTGCAAAGTCTTGGGTTATCCGACAAAAGTAATCTCGTTAACATTTATTGCGGGCAAGATTGCTCTTAATCGTTACGTAAAGTTTATAATCTTCGTTCCCTCTGCCTCCGTTACTTCTCTAAAGCTTCGAATTAAATATAAATTTCGATGAGGAACTTTTGTAGCTTCTTTAATTAGCTACGATTCTGTACTCCAATATTATCTTCGCGATCCGCTCGTGGAAATCGCAATTCATTTATGTAATCGCGTGTTACAGCGTACAATGATTTCTACAATAACTGCACGCGAAGAAGTTATAAGGACGAAGATTTATTAGGAATACGCTGTAAATACAGTCTTGACAATCGAGCTTTCGATCAATTTCGGACAATCCTGGCGCCTTCCGTTTATGCACCCTCTACCTCCTGTCAAACCACCCCAAATTTCCTCAGTGTATGGTTCAATCTTTTTGCCCCGTTAGGATTGACTGCTTAGTGAATTAGCAGGATCAAGTTTTCTAAAAAAAAGCTGATCTTTTTGCCGATGTAGAGCAAATGTACCGTGACGTATCTTCGAGAAAATAGCATGTTACTCTACCACTTAATCATGATTTGTTGCTGTTTTTTATTAGTCGACATTAAGTATACGCATGCTTTGAATAATTAATAATCGATTGTCGAATATATGTCATTCACAACGTGCTGTCAAGATTACAAGAGCGACGAGATAACGCAAATAATTATTTCCCTATCTTGGTAATTGGTTATTATTTATTTTGACAGTCGTAGAAAAATTCGTAAACCGATATTAAGACTCTCGATCTTCCGACAAATTTTCTATAATGTGCCTAAGTAAAATTTGCAGCAAGCGTGTAAGCGGCGACCTCCAATCTGTTAGGATAACCCAGACGTCTGATATAGTATCCGCCGAAGAGGTTCCTGTCCCCGTTCTGGCTCCATTCACAAAAGATTCATTCATGAATCTACGTAAGAAGCTTTCTCCATCCGAATAACAGTTTTTCGTACAATCGGCAATCGCCAGTTTGGCCAAGGGCTTTCCCTGATATCATCGTGTTCTGGGTGGAGACTAAATCCGATGACGTAATTGAGACACAGAAGGGGTGTAGAATACATACGGGGCGGCCGTAACAAACGTGGAGGAGGAACACGTTGGCGGTGACGGGTACCAATGGTGGTGGACACAGGGAGAACCTCTTGGTGGTACGGAAGAAGAACGTGGAAGAGGGGTGAGTGGTTGCGGTATAAATGTGGCCCGCGCAAGCTCCACCAATCACTCGCCCTCTGACCTCCAAACTTCAAGCTCCCACGGGTACCAAACACCCCCTCCTTAACGTTCACGTTGAGATTTCGTAAGTAACCAGCCCCATTTCGCCAACGAAGACGCTCGTTGCCTCGTGGATCCTCTCGTGCTCCGTCTCTTTGGCATCTCTTCGACCGAGTATCTTCAGGAAAAAGTTCTAATATTTCTTCAACCTCCAACAACATCGCTCTATCTCTTCCTAGATATGACAACGGTGAGTAAAATAATTTTAATAATTTCCTACTATTTTTCTTCTTCTACTCGCGCGGTCGCGTAATCGGGGTTTCGAGCAGTCCGTATCTGAATTCGCCAGACAAATGTCTCGCGATAAACTCTCGTCGGAGAAAAAATATTGTATTGTAAAACCTGGTGAGTTTAGGAAGATTCTTCGAGTTCACATAATTTCTTAAAAATCATATTTTGGGACTAATAGAAACGTAAAAAGTGTCGACTGTAAAATCATAAGTGTTATGTGTAGAGTGTACTAAAATTGTACTAGTTCGAAGTTTTATTCGGTTATGCAATGGATAAATTGCTGCATTCGATATTGAATGTCTTCCGGTTTGTGCTCTCTTTCGGGACCATCAAATTCGAGATATATCTACACTAAGTACTAGAAAGTTTCGACGCGCACATTTTCATCCGGCGCAATACAGTATTGGGAAAGATACGATTAACGATGTATACTCAGCTGGACATAAATGAGACGTATAGAATTTGCAAGGAGCTACAAATACATTAACGAGAGATACTAAAACTATTTCATTAATATAATTGCGTACAGATCGATGTGAGATGTGATTATTGCGGGCATGACTGCTCGTTTAAAGCAACCCGAATTGTCTTCCCTTCTTACTAAAATTCGTTCGATAAAAAATTTTCCCTACAAAATTTATTTTTAGTCTTTTACAATTCAATAATGAAAAGAATAAAGGACTTTCATTCTGAAGTCCGTATTAATAATCTTTTGAAAGCCTCGCTGCGATACATTAATTTGATATAAATTCAATTTGTCCGGAATTGAAACAAGAAGAAAACCGATTGACACAAATAAATATAAATTAACTGTACGCACTGTGACGAGTGAATGCAACTCATTGCATTTGTCGAAAGATTTTATTCGCTATTTTTAATATGGAATAATATTTGTCGAGCATGATTAATTTATGGGCTTTGCTTTTTACGTAAAGATCAAATATTTAAGATAACGATATGTGTATACATTGAAAACAGTCTGTTAATTGCAACAGGTGAACATGTACAGCCACAGGTTGCGATGTCAGTGTAGGAGTTGCCACAGTGAAATTACAATTAAATACATTATTTCTCATATGTAAAAGATCGAACAGCTACGACCGCACAATAAACATTACGATAAATGAACTAGAAGCAATCCAACGTTATGTTTCATAATGGTCTCGTTGAAAAATGAAAACAATAAAGAGATTACTACTTTTAGTATTACTATGCGATAATTACAGTCTGCTGCAACGGTCACTTTTATTAAGTACATTGGTAAAGGGATTGCATAGTCATTTTCATTAAAGTGTAAGCCACAACTTGGCACACAATAAGTGCTATTTTATGTCATGATTTTTCGAATTTCAAAATCGTACGCAAAGAGCTAATGTATCAGAAATATTCAATCGTTGACTGATTCATTTTAACTCGCAGTAATTAATATTGGATCTTTTTATTGCAAAATTGTCTTCAAGACCAGAGATAATGTCTACAAAATAGTATCAGAAATATCAAAACGTAATTTGTTGGAAACGCTGCTCTAGTCTATGAACGTGCTCGAAGAGGGTGCGAAGTTTCTTGCTTTGGTCGGAATATTCGCAATTTATGTTAACCCATAGTTCTCATGGCACCAAGAACTCCACTGCGCACTGCATTACACGTTAGAGATTCATCAATGCCACCCCACTTGGAGACCATAACTTTTTTACGGGCATAATCAAACGATGCTCCATTCCGTTTTCTAACTTCTCTCATGATTATGAATAATCCGTTTGCCTGTGTACCGTTGAAACATTCGGGTATCGTGAACTTGTTTGATAAAAAATTGATTGATCGAAGTGCATACTGGATGTTAAAACAGAATCCATTACTAACAATATAAACATACTGACTCGTACGCGATCTAATGGATTTAACGCAATTCTGCATGTGATAACGCATGAGTTTCGAGTTATAATCACGATAGAGTAGATTCTAATTGTCTGGACTTGAAAGATAGTTTATAAAGTAAAAAGAAAGAAAGTTTGATGGAACTGAGATTTGACGAAACCGCAGAAACGAAAGACGAAAAGTAGAGGGAGAAGAGTGAAGAGCTTTTTGTATGCCACGAGACAGAGAGACGCCAAGGCGCCCCATATCCGAGAGAAGAATTAAATCGTGCGTTTCTAGCTTTCTCTCCCTTCTACCTTGTTTGCGTTCCCCAATCTATTCTATCCTTTTCATACCTATATTTACATCTTCCTTTCTTCTCCCGATTATTTACGCTCCTATCATATTTCTATTTGCTCTGTTCAATAAAGAAAATCGTTCGATTAGAGATTAAACAGAGAGATTCGGGTCGAACATCGAGCAAGATGAAAGCTTTTTTGCTGGCTCTCGAACGATTACGCTCTTCCGTTCTCTAAGATTACTACCCCCTTTTACACGCGCATAGTGGAATGGACTGCCTTAAATTACTTAAAACGATATAAAAAAATGTTGAACACAAAATCGGATATAAATTGTAATTCCACCGACAATGAGATGCGTGTAACAAAATACTGAAGCTTTGGGAAATTTGATTCTAAATTAAAAGCAAAAATTACGAGGGAAAACAAGAGATCAAAGAAAATGCAACGTGATTCGGTCTTTCGAAAAAAATTATCATCGATGCACGTATCTTTTGATATCAAATGAATTTTATTTTGTACGTTCATAATACGCTGTCTGACCATACACATCCATTTTCACTGCGACAGTGAGCAAGAAAATTCGCATCAGACAAAAGGAGAGAAACCTTAAATATTCAATCGATCCTACAAAGCCTTGAATGATATATTTTCCGATAAATTGTACTGAAATTACGCATTATGTTAATATCGTTCGTTGAGTCGTTATTGCGTAGCATCCCTCGAGCAAACAATGAACGATGGTTCCACGAAAAAGGCGGTAATTGATACTGTCCCACTGAAAGTGGAGGGCGAGTAACTTTGTTGCTAAAGCCACTGGAAAATGTGTCCCTTTGATAATGAAATTTTTCCTGTAAATTATTGACGGTAACTATTTTCATATTAATCGACGATACAAAGAATATTTTTGGTGAAGTCAAATTAAATTAAAGGAAACATATACTCCAGTTTCAATTAGATTAGTATGTGAAGTTCATAACGAATGATAAGCTCGTGCTTCACATTCGGACATATAGTGTTGTTGACACGACGTATTTCTTAATGAAGAGATAGAAGGTGGCAAACAATGTTCCTGTTGCAACATCAGAAGCATGAAAATGTCGAGTTGGACATACGCTCGTTTTCAAAGACCACTACGATGTTTTTCAATTAGAAACTTACCTTTCTGGTTGGGAGGAGAGAAAAATACGTTGTTGGCTTGTTACTCTATTAAACCGTTGACTGATACGATGGAAGTTTTCCAATATGACACGTGACAATATGGATTGTAAAAGAAATCTCCTGTTTCAAATTACTATCGTAATTTTCAAGACAATTAGGTTTTTCTTTCGATCTTTATAATTATTCGACTAAATTAAAGGACAAAAAATTGTGAACGCGTTACTATTACGGAGGTCCAATGCCTCTCAATTCATTCCATATCTGATCGTTGTTTCATAAATTTATCGGTGAACATGAAAACATCAATCGCCGTTGACGCGTACACGATTTTTCGCATGCATTGTCCGCTATCAATCCATTTGCATAATTTCTGCAATTGCGATCACCGCCAATTAGCTAAAATTAACCATGTGCGATGTTCTCACACGGTTCCATCACCACCTACTACCACTATTGAGCGGTTCCTTTGATAATTTTCGAATTAATACACGAATCTCGTCGCACGATAACTACGATCATCTCGTATGTATTGTGAGACCAAAATGATAACAAAATACAGTTGAACAATTTTATGAGCACAAGACTCGTTACTCCTTGTTTCGCTCGTTTGACAGACAAATATCGATTTTTCTTCAAATCTAAGAGCTGCAAAATAATGTATATAAAATTTCAAACAATTTGGTTGATTAGCCATTTCGTATCTAGATCGCTTCTCTCCCCTGTTGAAGAATATTAAAATGCAAAACGTCAACTATTTACTCTTATCGATCGTGCGATATTCTTTAGCATCTGAATTTGATGTAAGCAGCCAAAGGATACTATAAGTCACACCAATCTGCTTGATAGGTTAATCGATAAGGATCAAATATTGTACTATAATAAGGATCCTCTTTGAAACGTTCGTATTACATAGAGATAACCAGTCTACCAAAATCTAAATCGAATCGCGACAACACATATCCTTCCCCAGGAAACACTATACGCCTACTGGAAATTGATTAATTGAACCGGATTAGATATAAATCGAAAGCAAATTGCTCGGAACCGCGTTACTCAACAACCTAAAACGATAAATAGAATTTGATATTACGATCTTTTGCTCTAAGATAACAGATCAGTTTAAGACTATGTAAACTTCTCAAGATCCTTAACATAAAATGGCTGCTTCATCAGTTATAGTGATCTTCGATCGTTCGTTTCGTAACAATTTCATCTTATTATTATTGGAAAATCGGTATATACTACGTAGACACAGCATCTAAATTTCTACGTCTCCCTGCCTACGATATTCTCCGGCAAACGAGAGATTGTTATGCGTTGCGCATGAGACGCGCGATCGCAAATAACGGCAACAAGACATCGAAAGGAGCAAGTTTGCCGCAAATTGGATGATGCAAGTTCATTTTTCGCCGACGTAGAATCAAAAATGAACCCGATACACGTATCGATTTTGAATGAAATCGCCAAATAAATAGGAGGAATGCACAAGATTCAGTGACCTTTACACTTCGAAATTTTGTCCACTTTACCTCGTTATCGCGTAAAGAAGAAAAATAAAGTTACGTATCGACACTTTCTTTCTTAGTCATATACCACGAAGTATCACGAGACTTCATACGAGATCCTTACAACAGTTAAAGTGTTAAAAAGAAGGGGGAGATTTCTATAAAAGCAATGACTAAACTTAATGACTGAAGATCGTAAAAAAATGAATCGAAATTATGTTTACAGGCTATGGGATTCATTCAACGATGCATGGTGGTTCTTGCTATTTTCCTCTGTTATTTCCATGTTCGGAGCGAAAGTGTGGACTGCGAGTGAGTATTTTTTCGCGAACAATCCTCGCATCGTTTTGCAAGCAAATAGTAACTGTATTTTGTATTTTCAGGATGTATCCATTTCATCACACGTGCAGAGGTACCATGTCAAGAAAACGCGCAATGTTTCCTACCATGTTTAGTGCAGGCTGCGACGAAAACAAGCCAAGTTTAAACTGTATTCGGGAATTTGAAGAACGACAACGTATTCCTTACATTCCACTGTCGAAATCGAGACTCTTGGTTGCTTTATTGAACAACGTAAGCTATAATTTATTAAAAGTCGTAGTCCCAATCTATGAGTTGCGATCTTCGAAGGGGTTGCAAAGTAGGGAGAGGAATGTTATAAATTATGTGACTGTTAGGCAGTTAGGAAACGTTAGTCTGAAATAACGAAGTAATGAGATACAGAAAATATTGAAATGTTACAGAATTTTCAGAAGGAGATGGCGCGTTTGACACATCATAAACAAAGGAACAATGAAATGGATGAACGAACGCCACCCCTAATGGACAGCTTTCTGTCAGAGTTGGAATCATCGGACAACTATTAAACAAGACTCAATCGGGAAATAAATATTTACTTGACTCGTGGAAACATTTTTCATTCACTGAACGTTTGGAAATGTGTATTTTGTCCTATTTCTATATCGTTTATATGAAATAAAATTCCTTTCCTGTCTTGTTCTTCTTTCCTTCTTGTATTTTTTCAACCTATACTTTCGTTCGTATCACTTCTACATATTTGTTTACCGCTACTGAATATAATTATAATTGAGCCACTGTATCCTGTATTGTTAATTGATAATACATCATGTGCTATAGCATCAAGAGAACACAGTTGAGATTCAAAGCGATTCCTTGGAAATATCCTATCGAGAAGAAGACACGATATTAATTTCTTCATAATTTTATTTTACATTTTTAATGTGACTGAAATTCGTTACGAATATTTACCACGATCGGCGATCGTTAGCTACTAAGCTCTTGTACATACACCTTAAAACGATTGATGATGACTATTTTCATTATGTTAACAATAAATATATATATTAAAATCATCGGTATACAATTTTGTATATTTTTAATACGTTTAAAGATGCGCGCATGAAATCAGCAACATAGCTCGTACATTCAAATTTTCCTATCGCTATCACTGTATGTATGTACTTATTCATAAAATTATATGTAATAAACACGCGAGAAATAAAAAATTGACAATACGGTTTTATGATTCTTCTTCCTTTTTAATATAACTATAATAAATACCAAGAAAGATGCAGAAAGAAATGATAATAAATATTTGGCTTCTCAGACTTCTTTTTTTAATATTTACTTCAAAACAAAAAAAAATATTATATTAGATGATTACTTTAACTGCTTATATTTACATTTAGCACGTGTTCTGCGTTTATCAGCGTGTGTTGTATATAGTTGCATAGCGTACACCACAGCGGTTGGAAGTACCGAAGAGTAAAATTATATGATATTTGTTTGAGACAATTTACCTAAAATTATAAAACACGTCTTCAATAAATCATGTTTCCTATATTTATTCAAAGAACGAGCAATGCGATGAGTGCGATTTTAAACCACAAATGTAATTGTAAAGTATCGTTTTTAAGGTTATATAAAAGATCATACTTCAGAAAGTCGATGAATCGTGTATGGGATAAAAATACTTTAGATACATTTCAGAAGTATCCAGAAAAATATAAATATTTTATATGCTATCAGAAATATAGTACTGAACTTCGTGAAATTGAGAAAAATGACGCTGTAGCTACGAAAGAATATATATCTGACAATAGTATTGTCCATGGACTGTTAGCAAAATCTGTACATTATCAAAATACTATTATGCAACCAAATAAAGCAAATGTACACATTAAATATGAAGAAATATGTGAATTGTATACTACAGATTGGTCTGAAGCATCTACATCATACATTTATGATGCTATTAAAAAAATATCATATTGTCACTTAAGTGGTACAAGATTTGAAACAGCACTATACGATGACATTTTAAGAGCTTGTACTGATATATTACCTGAACTAACTGATGTTGAAGTAAAGTCATTGATGCGATACCTTTGTACACTATATTATGACATTAATAAATCATATTATTGGAAACAATTTCTTACCGCATTAAATAAACAATGCTTAAAACGATTCTTTCCATCAAAAACAGAAGAAATGTTACTATTATGTGATGGATTCTATCAACTTGGAGATTCCACGTCAAATTATCGATGGCGTGCATTGCGAAAACTAGGATCAAAGATTGATCGCCTTTCTGCAAAACATTTAGTTCAATATCTTTTCCTTGTGAATTATTCAAACATGCCAAATTCTTCTATGAACTTGTATACAATTGAATTGCGTGCAAGAGAATGCATATCTGATCTCAGCGCAAACGAGATAGGTATATTAGCAAGAGGTTTTTTTATGTCAAAGAGGAAACTTGTAAATCATGATTTACTAAAAGAAATGATAGTAAGAGTTACAAAAAATGTTAGATTCATGGAAAGTAATACTTTAGCAGCGCTTATGAAACTTATAAGGTAATAGAACAAATTTACAGTATAAATAATTTTCTAACAATGATTTTTGTTCCATTACATTTATACATGTGTTTATTTATAGATATACTGGCTGTAAATATTACATTGGAGAATTCAAAGAGTTATTGAATGCTGTAGAGAATGAAATACCAAGGTTACCATTAAAATGTTTAACACATATAGCACATGCATTTGGTGGAATACGGATATACAAGGAACCTTTAATAACACAAATTGTTGAGAGGTACGCTCCATAAAAGAATGCTAACATCATTACATTTGTATGTTAAAAGTAATATCAAATTCTGATTTAGAGCAAAAAAAGAAGTAACAGACGCAAGAGTAAAAGATATTGAAAGGATTTTATTTGCTATCTATTCAGTTGCTCCTTACAATGACTACTATCAGGAAGCATGTAATATATTTATGAAAGAAATTTTAGAAACCTATCAAACAGCTAGACTTAATGAAATTCAAGGGTAAGTTTTTATGTTCAAATTATATTATTGTATATATAATGAACATAAACATTACTATATTTTATTATCATTAACCTTGGTATGAAGATATATAATATTAAAGTTGATACTATCAAACAAATAAATCTAATAAACTTGAAATTTATGAACTACAGGCATCCTATATCATTAGTACGTGTTATAACATATGCAATAAGTAGAGATATTCATATTCCACAATTAATACAATATGTATTGAACCCTAAATATGTACATAACTTGCATCAAGGCAATACGAACTTGGTGACAAGCGATATGCTTACACTGGAGTGTTCAGTTAAAATAGAGGTTCCTGATTATAAAGGTCCATTTTTGACAAAAGCAATGCATGATTATTTAATAAAGGTATAATTTATATGTATATACATTTATATACACTTATACGTAATATTTATTTCTGATGGAATATATAAATAATCAAATTAATAACCAACAAAATTGACTGCTCTTTCTTTTTTTTGTAGGAATACTTATGCAAGAGTAATGTTCGTAGAAAGTGGAGCAATGTAACATTTCAAACTGATATTACATACATATGCAAGGTTTGTTTACAAAATTATATACAAAATACGTTTTCAGATGAGAAACAAAAGTATCTAATATGTTTTAATTTTCTGTTGCAGCAATTTGTGGGTATAGATGTATACATTGATAATATTATGCCTCATTACCCAGAAAAAGATTTAATTTTTGGTTTTGATGAACATAATAATCCTGTCGAAATAGAACCTATTTTATCACGAATGCCTATTGGTTCAATTAAATATGTAAATACTGAGAACCTAAAAAATATAAAATGGAATGTTCTATATCCACTATCTGTTGATCAAAAATTGCATGGCCGTGATGATTATGTTGGTTCTGTAGGAAGAAAACTGAAACAGCTACGAGCTATTGGATATATACCAATTGTGGTAATTTCATAAATTATTTAATAAAATCATAAAATAATATATACATTAATTTTATCATTGATTTTGCAGATTGACGAAGCAGAGTGGAATTCTCTTATTGATGACAAAGAGAAAGAAGATTATTTGAGAAGCCGAATTTATGAAAACCTATGATAAAAAAAATAAAAATAAATTTTAAAAAATTTCTTTTTTAGAGAAAGTTATTTTTTATTTAAAGGCAATAAAAAGTTTTAAAACTGGTTATTACTATATCAATTGTTTAGAAAGACATCATATACACATATATTCTTCTTAAATATAAACTTTTATTAATCCTGCACATATTTACATGTTTGTGCATACATGTATAGATATTATTTCTTCTGTCAACTATTTTCAAAATAATTATGCATAAATCTTTTAGTATACTCGTAAGTTACAAATAATGTAGCTGTTGCTGGTATTGTTCTTATTAATGTGGGTTTCAGACCATTATACAAGGAACCAATTCCTTCGTTCTTTACAATATCTTTCATAACTACTAATGCTGGGTCTTTTAAATTTTTCACCTTCAAAAATAAAATTGTACGCAAAGTTCATTTATGTATTAATTACTTTTAAACATATATGCATACATATATATGTATATACATATATTTTACTATATAAAACTAACCTGTATTCTACTTTTAACAACATCTGCTGGAAATATAACAAGCCATAACACAGTTCCACCAACAGCACCAGCTACCATTGTTTTTTGCCATCCAATATCATCTCTACTTTCATGTGGTTTTGCTAATAGTTCTCTAGTAATTTCGTAGCCTCCAAAAAAAAAGAAATACCCAGGCATTTCGCGAGCAATAGTTGATGACAAACCAGAAAACAGGCCCCTTATTCCCTGTTCTTTAAGAATTTGATTTGTCAAACTCCATGGTCCAATATTTTTCTAAGAAGAATGATCATTATTTTTCAAATTTAAATTACATTATGTTTTCCTTTTTCTTACTTTAATTATATTTGTTTCTGCTACTGTTCCTGTTACTTCAGTTTGAACTTCTCTTAATGCTTGTAGTTTACATTTTATAAGTTCTGTTGGACATAGTGTTAATGAAGAAAAGAATGCAGCAAAAAATCCAGCACAAGCATTTTGAAAGGATGTTAAATCCTCTACTTTCTTCAAACCTATGAAAATTTTGTATTCAAATAAAAAGTTATAATTTATATTTGTAATATTTTAAAACAATTATGTTACCTAAAACATTAGATATAACTTTTTGGCATCCTCCATATGCAGCAAATAATACTGAATTTTCAGCTACATTAGCAACTACCGCAGGCATTGTTCCTGCATATAAACCACGTATTACTCCATCCGTTCTTAATGTTTGCAAAAAACAATTTACCATTCCTTTATACATGGAAGGGAAAGTTTGCATCTTTACCTTAACAGTATCTAAGGGTTGCCCAACATATACAAGGGCTATTCCACCTTAAAACAGATATATAAAATGATGGAAGATTGATGACTCGATAAACATAGACCATGTATCACGTATTAAATACTCTCTTTATTTACTAATAATATTATAATAATGAATGTAAAAGTAAACATGGTTAGTGAATATTGTTTACAAATTAATGGCAATTATATTAACACATTATATAAACTATAACAGTAATTAAACATAAATATTCTAAATTACTTAATTTTATTCTGTATTCTTAAAAATGATTTTTAGATTGCTTTAATAAATAACGTATTCTAGTATACTGTAAAATATTATTACCCAGTGAACCAGCAACAAAATCAATGAAACCAGCTTTTAAATTCCTTATATGTTGAGTTTCTCTTGTACTTTCAAGAGTCATTGTTATATTTTTATATATGTATATATATTCAATAATTATTAACTACTACTACTTTCTTTACAAGGCAAAGGAAACACTTATATTTAGCATGTATAAATTCATAGATGTAATTCCATTTTCTTGAGTGTTTTATTTACACAATGATAATTACAACTTTTATTCACATGGTTTCGTTAACCGTGCGCACGCATATCTACTCTCGTATTTGGTTGATAAAGAAATTGTTCATCACAGTTCATTGGTAAATAGATATTTGCCAGTTTTTAAATCATCATCTGTTTTCATACAAAATTTATTAATTCAACTGTTTATTTATTGAGTAATATATTGCATAATTTTTTCATCACACTGCGAATTGCTTTTATTATACCATTTGAAATGATTTTAAAAATTTTAGATTCCAATGTAGAGACTAAAATTTGAACTAGGCTTTTTATTGTTTTTACTTATTATTTAATTTTAAAGTAATTGATAAAGATATTTAATTTTTAGTGTAAGAGTAATATAATTATAATATATAAAGTTTAATGGACAAGTGATTCTACATGCCAAAGTACAAAATAATCTCTTCGCTATTGTTTCCGACTATCAAAACATATATATATATATATATAATGTGTGTGCACATATATACATATATATATATGTGTGTAGGAATATCATATGGTTGTCATGGAAACGCAGTACTACATCCTTAAAATCTTACGTTACCAAACTAAATAGTTAAATAACTTTGAATCAATTATTTGAACGAAAATGGGAAACATTTATCATTGGTACAATGGATAATGTATCGACCATATAACTTAAAATCACGAGATGTTATAACTTCGTAACAAATGATTTATAAATCTTTAGAAATAAAATTACCTTAGTAAATCGGTAAAGTTACTAGATCGATGTATGCGAGATATACATGTATGACGTACTCGACGTTTCGTGGTTCCAAAACATGGATTTTCTGTATTACATTTTCAATTAAATGTTTATAATTTTTGTCTTCAATTTTGTAGAGGAAATGTTAAGTTTTATCTGTGTTATAAGAAAATCACAAATTTCAATGCAATGATCATCTTTTTTGTATTATGAAAATAGGGAAAGTGTATGTGGTATAGTAGATCTGCCATGATAGATCCGAACGCGTCTTCGTCTTATTCCAAAAAAGTCAAAGATTGCTAGCAAAATGCGCCATTTTTGTTATCAGGAGAGCATCTTAAAGGTAAGTACATTATTTGACGAAAATTTAACGAGTCTACTGATTTTGAAGATCCATAATAAGAAGATAAATTCTCTCGTTAAATTGGAGCGCAGCGTGCCTGTAGGAGCGCTCTGGCTCGTCTGCGCCATTAGCGTTCAGAGCATGATCGCCAGATATTTCTATCATATTATCAAAATAGTACAGTACTTCGATGAACATTTTCTTTAATGTACCATTTTTTGCATTTCCTCATCATTTAATCTTTGTTCGACGTAAAAGACAAAATGAAATAATCGAGTGATAATTGACATGGTAATAACTCGAAATTTTTGGTAGCGTATTTTTTCTAAAAAAAAAGTGCATATTTTTTCAGTTAAATAATTTTGTTACACATCATATTTATTTTACATATTATTACTTCGATATTTAAAAATCTTTCTTACAATAAATATGTGTAATTTATAAAAATTTATTTCTTTTTTGTATTGTGTCTTTAACAGTTTAGAATTTTCATAGTTTGTCATATTTATATTTCCTTTGTATCAAGAAAGTATTAACTATTTCTGCATTAGTAACTATAATTGATGGTTTAAAAAAGACAACAAACCTTAATTTGTAATAAATTTATATTATAGATACGAATATTATTGTTTGTTATTCAGCTTTATTGAATCTTTATTTTACTCACATATAAAATATTTAATATTTCATAAAAGATATGTCAATATTCATTAGGGCAATAGAAAGTTGATTCATAATTGTATTTCTGTAAAAGAATTGAAAGTATATAGTTTTTAGATATATTTTAAAAAGTTCATATGAAGAGTGATTATTTTATGTTTAATATCATTTACCTACAATGTATATAAATAAAGATAAATGTAAACAGAAACATATTATTTTAATTATTATTATTATTTAACAATATTTGTCAGTTGTCAATTAATTTTTGATTTGTACAGTAATAGTACAGATTGCAGAATGGTGGTGGATTGCTTATCCATTCAAAGCTCAGCAGCTATAATACGGAAGCAGGAGCGAAGATTAGGTGGGTTAGTAGGTGCCAAAATGCAACCTAACAATGTTGGTAGTTGCGGTGGCATGACACCCAAAGAACTTTCAGACAATGATGACCTAGCTACTTCTCTCGTGCTAGATCCTTATTTAGGATTTACCACCCACAAAATGAATATCAGGTAAATATTTTTTAGTACTATTTCAAGTTTGCACAATAAAATGAAATTACCATGTAAAAAGTTTATCTAATGGTAAAGGTACAGGCCATTGAAAGCAAATAAAGATGAACTTCGTAAAATTATCTGTGAATTCATTCAAACTCAAAATTATGAGAAAACGTATAAAAAATTAATGGGTGGTGATTGGGGTGCAAGACTTCCTCACACAAAATCTAAACAGCAACAGTTAAATTTGGAAAAACATGTGAGTCTTGTACAAGGAATAAAATATTTAAAGGGTGTCTTTGTAAATTTTTATGAATTTTATTTTATTTTTTTAGATTTATCGATACTTGAAAGTTTTTGACAAAGATTCTGGATTTGCAATAGAACCATGCTATAGGTATAGTCTCGAAGGCCAAAAAGGTGCCAAAATTTGTGCAACTCGAAAATGGTTAAAACATGATAAAATATCTTGTCTTGTTGGTTGTATTGCAGAACTCAGTGAAAAGGTTTGTTTAAAATTAAATATAGAATATTAAAACAGTTAAAATAATGTTATTATGAATTTGTTTTACTCGTAAAATGGTTTCTTTTTAGGAAGAAGCAGCATTATTACATCCTGGAAAAAATGATTTTTCTGTTATGTTCAGTTGTCGAAAGAATTGTGCACAGTTATGGTTAGGACCAGCAGCTTATATTAATCATGATTGTAGAGCTAATTGCAAGGTTATTACATTTGAAATTCTTCCATTATTTTACATTCGTGATAATTGTAATTCATTATAATTTATTTTATTTAATTTGTACACACTACAGTTTGTAGCAACTGGACGAGACACAGCTTGTGTTAAGGTTCTTAGAGATATCGAAGTAGGGGAAGAAATTACTTGTTTTTATGGAGAAGATTTTTTTGGAGATGGCAATTGTTATTGTGAATGTGAAACTTGTGAAAGGAGGGGAACTGGAGCATTTGCAAATCAAAAACCAGGCGAAGAACTCTCTTCTGGTATTTTTAGAAATTAATGAACTTGAATTAATCAAGATGTATATATTCAATAGTAAATTTAAAATTATTGTAGGATATCGTTTAAGAGAAACGGACAATCGTATTAATCGTACGAAACATAGGCAGCAACCATTAAATCGCAGTAAACAACAGGCTGATACTGCACTTACTGAAAAAAATGCAATGCTTGTTGGTAATGCTGCAGTAGCACCACAAAGTCTTAGTATGAAAGAGTTACGAAGAAAAGGTTTAACAAAATATGATGCAGAATTACTAATTGCACAAGGATGTCGATTCTCTGATATTGCTCAACAACAGCCTATTATTAACAATGGTGAGAATGTATTGCAAACATCTCGACCTCACCCTTCATCTATTTCTAGTTCTGCTACAAGAAATTTACGAAATAAACAACTTTATAAATTTGATAACAATAATGGCCATCAGAATAATGTTAATAACAACCACACACTTCGATCTTCCAGGTAAGATTTTGTTTCATAATTTGTAAGCTATAATTATAGAGGAGCAATGTTATTACTATATGTTAAACATTATATTAGGCTTCATAAAAGAACAGAATCAAAGAAGAATAAAGTTTCTGATAAAACTAGATCTTGCTTGAATGGTTCTATAATAAAAAATATTGAAATACAAGATGTAAGTCATCGTAAAGAAGATTCAGATAGAGTAGATGTTGCTGAAGAAGTGGTATATTCTAGATTACATAAGTCCCATTCAGAGAGTACTTTGAATAAAGAAATTCATGATCTCTGCCATGTTCAGACTTCGCATCATGACATATTGAAACAGTCAAATTGTTCTGACTTTCAAAGAGAGTGTTCAACTACCTTTGTTGAAAATAATCGAGAACTGAATAGTAAATCGATAAATGATAAAGAAATACCTGATATTATTATAGAAATTAAATCTAACTCGGTAGGTAATATTGATACCTCAAATTCTAAAGAAAAACATTATAGTACAAATTCCTGTGATTCAGTTCATATAAGTTCCACGCCTGAAACTCGATTAGATCAGTTACATGAAGCTAATAAAAACGAATTAATTTCACAAGAGAATCATCAATCAAGGACTTGTCATTATAACTTATCATCGATCGAAAATGTTAAGGATGAAAATAATATTTCTGCAATACCAGTAGAATTAGATAGTTGTGTTAAAACACTGTCAGATAGCGAAAATCATACTTCGGAAAAGAAAATAGAAGAAAACTATGAAGACGAGCATCAGGACCTTTCTTGCAAAAATGAAAAAGAAACATCTTTAATTCATGTAAAATCGTCTAAAAATTTAAATTATGTAGAAAATGATAGAACGATTTCTACTATCGATACACACGAATTCGATAACGAATTTAAAAGAAGCGGTTGTATGAGCTCATCTAATGTCATCAAATATTCTATAGAAAACGAAGCGGAGAAATTTAAAAAATACATTTCAGATGATCTTATAAAATCGACAAGTAACGATGATCAAAGGAATGTAAATTTTAACAAGGAAACTATGGATGTAAAAGATTATGAAGAAAATCATGAAAATTTAGTTAAAGATAATATATACATAGCAAATGTTGCAAATTGTTCCGAGATGAAGTCTGAAACGAATGAAATGATAGAAGAATGTGTAACTGTAATGGATTCTCAGGTAAACTCGTATAAAGAAAGTGATAAAAACTGTAGTACGATGGAAAGTAATAAATACGGTAGTATTATAACTCATGACTTAAAAGATAACTGTAACACTATTTTAAAACAACCTTTGCAAAGAAACGGAACATTAAATACAACCTTGAGATCCCATAAAAGTAGAAAAAAGCTGTTCTACGATAAGAAATCAGCGACTTCTGGATCGAAAGAAGAAGCAGAAACTGTTCCGGAACAAAAGAAAGTTGATGGAGTAATTGCGTCTATTTCGAAAACATCTCGTACCAAAATTGAAAAAACAAAAAGTAGAGTGACAAGAAATCAAAAAAGAGATCGAAAGAAAATTGCAACTACTGAAATCGGTATGGCAGACGACGATTCAGGTATCCAAGGCGATATTTACGAGTTTAGTGAAAAAGAGAGCAACTTGGAAGATATTAGAATACCTTCGATAATGCGACGAAACAAACAAGAAACTCGTCATACACCTGGACTCACATCGCACTTACAAGAAATACAATACAATGACGAGTGCAATAAAATTGAGCCCCCAGTATTAGTTCCTCAAGAACCATGGCCACCAGCTAGTTGTAATCAGAATCAATTGACAGATTCAGATCAGTCTGGAGAAAATTCTGTAGAGAGCGAAGATTTGAAAAGGTAAATTTTTCATTACGTGTACATGCTATTTGTTTAAGTGATGTATTGTATGTATTAGGACAAAGAAGTATTGAAATTTTTAGATTATCATCTTGTAATAGCGACAGTACACAAAAATCTGCGAGTCTCTCGGAGTGTCAGTGGCAATTGAATAATTCCAGCTGTCAAGTTTGTCCAAATACTCCGGAAAGAACTGGCAGATTAAAGCTTACTCTTCGCATGAAACGTTCTCCAGTTATAGACGACATCGTAGAATCGGGTACAAGTCTTAGCGAGGACAGTTACGAACCTGAGTATGAAGTATTACGCGTAGAGGGCGTGGAAAGGAGTAGACGTAAGAAAAAGCATAAAACCCGTGATCGTGAAAGACGGCATAAGAAACGCGAATTAAATTTGGATCCCCCTCCGCCACCTATGAAAAGATTGCGCTTAATTTTTGGCAATGAAACACACACCATTGACTTTCCACATTCTTAACAACTATAAATACAAGTTTACAGTATCATTCGGAGTAAATTATAAATAAAATTTAGGTATGCGAAAACAGATCTCCTTGTCCTACAACGTTCTATACTTCTTAGAAGTTTTAACAATCTTAAAAGTTATATGCTAATACAAAACTATGCAAACCACTAATGATATAATTAGCATGTTTGTATTTTCACATTACTTTTCATTGTTCAAGTCTTCGTTTCAGGTTCTTGTTCTTCTAACAACGAACATTTAAGGGCCTAACAAAACTTCCCTCCCCTCACCCGCACGGAAAGAAATGAAAATAATAAAGAAACAATGTTCATTGATTTTACACGTTATTCAGTGAACAATCATTTGGAAACTATAGTTCTATCTAAAATAGCGTACACGTAATCAATTCATTGCTATAATACTTGATTGTAATACAGCTAGTATTTTATTTTATCCACTATGTACTTCGCTTTGTCATTAGTATTTTGTGTATACATCATTTTTGATAAAGATGACAGGCTCCCAAACCTGTAGTCTTTCGACATCGCTTCACTTTCAATATCAATGATTTTACGTTACTAAACAATTTTTTACTAATAAAATATTTATATCGTATGCAAAATTTATACAACTAGGATAACCAGATTAAAAATCCTCCTTTGTTCTAAGTAACGAGGAAGGAAATTAATGAGTTGAATTACATCTAAGTACTGTTTCCATAGATAAGGGACAACGGAGAAAAAATCCATACTCTTATATTATGTATGATAATAGCTATTATTATAATAATTATTGATAATAATTAATTAATTAAATTAGACAAAAGCTAGGTAACATATATTAATTGCTGTTCTCAAAAAACGCGTGATTGATTACCATAGGGAAAAAAAAGAAATTGTAAATACTGCTTATGTGTATAGCGCGCATGTATGTATGTATGTACGCATAGATCATAATTGAAATGTAACGCATACCTACATAGACACATATATACAAACGAAACAAATACAGACATGCGAGTACACGTACATGCATTCATATATATATTTATATATATGAATATTCGTACATGTACGTACATACATATACGTACTCAGTATACACATGCGTGCGCGCACACGTATGTACACAAATTGTGCGCGCAAAATAATTGATTGTTGTATTCCGTATGTTGATGTGTCACAATGCCTTGATCAAGCGAATGTATAAGTGCATTGCACGTAAATATCATCGTATATCGAATACATCATTTAAAAACAATAACGAATTTAAAAAAAAAAATTTCGTTTAACTATTCAAGTTAAAATAATTAGTTAAAATAAATACAAAAAGCGAGCAAATGGAGTTTCTCAAACCGAACTTGAGGAACGGAATTTTATGTTAAATGTCGTTTTTCATATAGAAATATCGTCGTTTCAATTATGAAACAAATCGAATGATTGAAATGTAAAGCTCAGTTACAAGAGTCATATGCGATTTTACAAATTGTATTTAGATCTGAAATCTTTAAGTAGATCAATTTTATACGCGTTACTTTCGCCCCCTTATGTCATGTTTAATTATTTTTAAAAATGTTGTATCTTTCGGACAATGATCATCATCAATTTCATGAATTTCGTTCAATGTTAATACTTACTTTAAGAATTGTAATGGAAAATCATTATTTATTTCTTGCGAATAATTGGATTTGTATATTAAAAACAGTGATAAGAATAATGTACGCAAAACCAACTGTTAAGTTGTAATAGTCTTGCTTGTAATTCTAATAATATGTTCTACGTGCGTGCGCGCACGCGTGCGTGTGTGCACGTGTGTGTACATACACACACGTATAATGACGTAGCGCGATAAACATTTCAGAACTTATAAATTCGATAAAGTTTCTAATCTTTATTCCGATTTTTCGCTTACTAGAATACATTTCAATTTTGGATGTAAACAAATTAAAGAACTAATATAGATCAAAATTATACAAATTATTATAGACATTCTTGTTAAACACACGTAGTTAGCTATATATTTCAAGTTTGAAAATATCTTTGCGTACCTTTATCGATAAAAAAATGTAAACTAGATTGTTTAATAGCGATTAATTACATCCAGAATTGAAACTTAAAACATGACAGATCCATATTGAGGTTTAAACAGCATTTAGAAGTAATAAACTAAGAATTAAAATTGATTGCAACCTATTCATTGACGTAACATCTGTTATTAAATGTTTTCCTAGAAAAAAAAAGATATGATCGTCGTAGCCATTTAAATGCGTTGCGAACAAATTACTGTACATTTGTATTAAATATATTATGCGTATTGCTTTTCCGTTTTGTGTTTATCAATAAGATACGCGCGATAACAAGAAAATATTAACTCTCAAGAAACACGCAAAAAATTTGGACGGAGAAATCAATGTTTGATCAGTAATGGTACTTGTAAAAAAAAAAAAAAAAACAAAAGGAAAATTCAGATATATACAAAATTATGCTGCAATTAAAATCATCGTTAAATTAATTAATGACAGTAATTATTCCTTTATTGTGCAATAGAGCATTTGAGTAATGTTTAAGAACATCGTATTAACTTAATCGTATAAAGTAAGATGTAATTCTTTTTTTTCCCAATAGTATGATGGTCGTTAATCGCTCTATGATAAGATTTGTGATAAAACTATTACATTATTCCATTAACTATTCTTGTTCTAACGTAGCTAGCGGTAGGTGAACATTTTTTCTTCAAGATTTTAGCGAGTTGTCGAATTTCCAATCGCAGTGACCGAATTACTAGTAAAACTACGAGTACATATTTCTAGATTTATAAAATAGCAAAGTTTGTTTATCAGAGCAAATGACAACGGTGGTTTTTAATACTTCAGGCTATACATTATTGAAACTGAATTCGTCATCTTGTAAAATGAAGGGAAATTCGAGTCGATTCGAATTTTCACCATTGTACTTATAAAAAATCGAAGTAATTTCAAGATGATAATGTATACTTTTTCATAGCAAAATTAACAAAATACCAATGCGTTTTAAAAAAGATGAAACTGCAATACAATGTTCTCGCCAACATTTTTACGATAATTATTTAAATACGTATATTTTTCGGAAAGCGAAGGGGGTACTAAAAGTATTATATCGAGGAAGAAACCGATTAACTGATAGTAATTCTTTAACGCGTTTAGTTATATTAACTAAAGGCAGATAGCCATTTCCCTTGCTTAATTTAAAAACGTCCTTTGCTTTTGGTTATCGGCAGTTTTCCTCTCACTGCCATAATATACTTATAAATATCGTTGGTTCTCTGTAAATTTAATGTTCTTTGATTTTAAAAATAATCACGAATACAAGTGCAATGCTACGATAACCACAATAAGTAAAGATTATATACATGTTGGAAAGTAATTTTATTTATAAATTATATTCGAAAATTGAATTTCAGTAATTTAACAAATTTATCATCCTGACATACAGTGTAAACGTAGTATTATTGTATTTTCTTTACTGATCGATAAAAACATACAAATGTGTATTACTATTATTATTTTCTATAAATTAAGGTATGATAATAAATAAATTGCATATCCAATAATTTGTGTAAGTATATACAATATACAGGGTGTTCTAGAATTGATGCTAATAAAGAAGAGGCATATTCTACGACGAAGGTAAATTTCACCTACGAACAACGTATGTTCGAGAAAAATACGCGCCAAATATCTTCACTGAGTATTGCAACAAATTTAATATTTTCTGTGTAGCGTGCAAACTTGAAGATACTACTATGATAAGACTTTAAGGTATAAGTCGATTTTACCTTTTTCTCATGTTATAAAATGACTGTCCTTCTTATCATCAATCTATAAACACTATGTGTGCGTTCGTACGTACGTGCGCGCGCGTGGGTGTGTGTGTAAAATTGAAATCTTTTATGTGCTAAATAATGCGAAAAACATATTAAACAAATTTGTACATATTACATATATGTTTATGAATCTTTCACAAAAAACGATAAATATAACTTTGAAAATCGTTGCTAAAAAAACAATACATTTTAAATTCGAAATTATCGTATCACTCACCATAGCACACGTGCATTGGTACGCATTTAGGCTAAGTCACTGGAATCAACAAGTAATTAAATTCTCCCAAAACAGATTGTCAGCAATTATTTTGAAAGCCATCACTTTCTTATGTTCTTTAAAATTTATGTTTACCCGCTCCTTACCTTTTTCTGGAACCAACTAGCTGCTGCTAGTGTCATTTAGCGGCAAGCGATGGTACTAATAAAATAAAAAATTGTCTCTTTCTTACCATTAGAGATTACCATTTTTTTTTTCTGGGTTGAAATAACCATATTACAATGCGCTGAAAACATTAGGAAGAAAAATAAAAAATTTCTACTTTATAGCTTAGAAATACTAAAATCTAATTTTGAATCAGTACTACTTGCATTATCAAGTCAAATGTATTTGTAGTTATGTATGCATTTATAGGTTATATGATGCATTATCACACGTATTTATATTTATATACATTTTATATATAAACAATTAAAATTTTCAACTAAAAGATAAATCATGACATTTGCAACGCTAAACTTAAACTCATGGCTGGTTGACCAGTGTAATTTTATGGGTAAGAAATAATTTAACTGTTGATTCATAGACTAAAGCATTTATTACACTGTTCTTTGTTTTAGGTTTGAAAAATCCCACACCAATTCAACAGAATTGTATACCTAGAATTTTAGCAGGTGAAGATTGTATTGGTTGTGCAAAAACTGGCAGTGGTAAAACACTTGCCTTTGCACTTCCTATATTACAGAAATTATCGGAAGATCCATATGGCATTTTTGCACTTATTTTAACACCAACTAGAGAACTTGCTTTTCAAGTATATTAAATAATATTATAATTTAAAAATGCACATTTGATGCCGGTCTTTATTATGTTCATAAGCATAAAAATGGATACTTTTATTTGTAGATTGCCGATCAATTTTCAGCAATAGGAAAATCTATTGGTTTGAAAAAATGTGTAATTGTTGGTGGTATGGATATGGTTATACAAGGTTTAGAATTGTCAAAACATCCACATATAGTTGTTGCAACTCCAGGAAGATTAGCAGATCATTTGACAAGTTGCAACACATTTTCTCTAAAGAAAATAAAATTCTTAGTTTTAGATGAAGCTGATAGATTATTAGAAGGACACTTTGATGAGCAATTAAAAGTTATATTTGATGCATTACCTAAACAAAAGCAAATGTTACTCTTTAGTGCAACAATGACAGACGCTCTTAGTAAAGTAAAAGATATAGTATCAAAAAAGGTATCATAAAATTTTAAGAATAATGAAAGAATTTAAACAATTTTAAATAATCACTTTAAACATATTTCTATTATTTTTAAAGGCTTTCATTTGGGAATCAACAGAGGAATCTGGTGTGGCTACAGTGAGGCAACTAGATCAACGTTATGTGCTTTGCCCAAGTGATGTCCGTGATTCTTTTTTAGTAGAAGTAATAAGAACATTTAGAACAACAAATCAGAATGGATCTATAATGATTTTTACAGACACTTGCAAGTAAAGCAAAATTATGCAAATATTTAATATATACATGAGTGTTAATTAAGTGCAATCAGAATTTATCAATTAACTACATTTTAGGAATTGTCAAGTACTGTCTATGATGTTAAGTGATGTTGGGTTTAAAAATGTAGCTCTACATGCAATGATAAAACAGAAAGATCGTCTTGCAGCACTCAGCCAATTTAAGTCAAATCATACACAAATTTTAATAGCTACAGATGTTGCAGCAAGAGGTTTAGATATTCCTACAGTTGAATTAGTTGTAAATCATATTGTACCAAATGTGCCAAAAGAGTACATTCATAGAGTTGGAAGAACAGCTAGAGCAGGTAAAGGAGGTATGGCAATTACTCTGATAGCACCCAATGATATCAAATTGTTACATGCTGTTGAGGAAGCTATTGGAACAAAATTAACAGAATATAAAGTTAATGGTAATATATATTTTTACATTTGATATATAATAAAGTAATGACCAAACGCATATTCACATGAAACATGTTATACAGATACGGAAATAGTTAAAATCCTAACACAAATTTCTGTTGCTAAACGAGAAGCGGAAATGAAATTAGACGAAACGGACTTTTATGAGAAGAAACGAATCAATAAACGTAAAAAGCTTATTCTTGAAGGCAAAGATCCTGATGAAATTGAAGACATTATAGAAAGGAAAAAACGTCACAAATCAAAGGAAAAAGACACTGATAAAAATAAACATAATATAAGTTGAATACAAGTAAAAGTATAATTAATTTTTATTATTTTTATAAAGTGTACACAGACATAATATATTTATCATATAAAAGGCAAGTTTTTATATCTTTTCCTGTACAGTTGATGATCAGATTATTATATATTCCATTTTCAATATTAAATTCAAAAAATAAGTTTAAAGTACCTACAGAATATAGATTGTCTCATTTTTATTCTTTTATTACTTGTCTACTATATAGGAGAGAGATTAGAAGTTAAATGGAAGGAATTTGGGTAGCATAGGCATGAGGAGTATAGTCTCCTTGCCCCTGTGCAGTTCTCTGCTTAGCTCCTGATCTCTCTACAGAACATACATATATTTTTAAGTGAACACTTGTGTGATTATTTAATAATCATAATTTTGAATTACTAAATTTTAAATTATTGCACAAAATTAATTTCAGTTACAGCCAATAAAGTATACACAGCCTAAAACAATTAAGTAAAAATTTTAATTAATTATACATTAGACCACTTTGGCATTTGTTTCCCTCAAAATTAATTTATATAAAAGTTAAATATGTACTAAAGGATTACATATTTGATAAATGTAATACATATTATATTGAAATATGAATGATTATACATGAAATATCACATTCAAAAATGTGATCTCATTCTTTCTTCATTTTGAACTAAATTTAATTTACATAAAAAGGCATATAATTCGGCGACATATTCTTTTGGGTATTTTTGATAATGCCCAACATGTGGAGAGTTTTCAAATATTTTGACATAAGTCTGAAAGATATATATATGAAAATAATAAAGCTCCACCTTTATTTTTTGTACATATAATTATATATTCTTACCTTTGTACCCAAAGTATCCCACGTGTCGCGCACTCTCATGTTACTACTTACTGAACCAACAGGATCTGTATTACTCATGAGAAATAAAGCAGGGGTACGTACCAAATTTGTATGAAATAATTGACTGGAACGTACATAATATTGTGTAGATTGTTTGTAAAATGTTTTTAAGTGATACCTACAAATTATTTTAATATAAACGTACAGAGTTATAAAAAAAAAGGTCTGATATTTATAGAACTTGTAATACTCACAGAGAGGTGTAAAAAATACCTAATAAACATAGGTCCTAAGACTAACTCTTTCATGATCATGCCACTTTGTTTCCAACAAAAAAATATTAGTTTAAGATTATAAACAGAAGATTATTGTGTTCTATTATAAACAAAGGCTATTCAAGACAATATCATAAATATAGTTATAAACATTCATATAGGATAATCAGTATGCCTTTTCTCTGTTATTACATATACCTTGCATTTATGCATTAAGAACATAATCTTATGTTTACAATATTGAACTAGCATGTCTCAGGTATTGATGAAGCAAAATGACATAAACATGAGTTGCAACATTCTTATATAATGACAGTTGGTTTTACAGATTATGTTAATTAAAGGTTTCTTACGCCTTTCTGTAAATACTGTAAGTCCTGCAAATATTGGATCCTTTTTTTATCAATCTGTATTTTAAAGATTATGGTTTTAAGAAATATATATATATAACTATTAAGAAAGATAAGCTTACTCCATATATTTTTGCAACATATTTTGTAATACCAAATTTTTTGGGAATACTGCTCGTGGTATACCTATTGACAATTCTGACACATCGGCTACACTATCCCATACTTGACCAACAATTCTGTCAATTATATTATTATATTTTTGGGGATTACTTTGCATTATATCTAATATTTCTCCCCACATATATGCACCAACTGAGAACCCATGTAACAATATTTGTTCATAATTTTTATGTTTCGCTAGAAATTCTAACAGATCTGCAGCAACTAACTAAAAGAATAGCTTTCCAAATTAAATTATGTATGATGCAAATAAATCAATGATTTAATAATTTTTATTTTTTTATACGTACCCTAGATCCTTTTGGAGGCCACAATAGTTGCCAAGGTGTAACTGATACTACAACAATATCAAATCCTTGTTCCTTATACAAATTCATGTATTTCATAACATGTTTACGTTTTGATAATAGCCAGCTAAGTAAAACTAACAATGGCCTATTTTTCACATTATCATACTGTTCAATTGTTCTATTACGACCTTTTATTTGATTACTTTGTACAATATATTCAATATTCTTATTCGTATGATAATTGGATACTTTGCCCACCAACAAAAATAAATTCTAATTAAGAAGATAACAATTATGAGAGAATAAAATCTTAAGAAACCAAAAAATTAAAATGATAAATTTACATTACCACATTTTGCTGCTGCCTTAATAACTGGGATTGTGCATAAGAAATTAATGGTACCCTTGCAAGAGTAGATAGTAAAGTTCTCCCAACAATCATTATTCACAATAATCACCTGTGTTATATTCAAAAAATTTGATGAAACCGATTGCTAGTAGCAGTAACACAACTGTTAAGGTTTGAGAATAAATAATATTTCAAACAGAGTAAGGAAATATTGATGCATTAAGTAAAAATAATACTTGTATACTTATTTAGCATAATAACACGTATAAATATTACTGGTTAGGAATTACAGGTAGCTTTACGTATATGCATTTTAGTTCTAAAATTCTTTTATACGTAAATGAGAGTGCGTCATGGAGTAATGACAATTTGATAGTCAAGATCTATTAGCTTATCTAATGACATTTTTATTCGTTAATACTTTAATATTCTGAATTGCCTATCCCTTCCCGTTATCCGCTTACGTATACACTGGCATATACCTATGTCCGCAAATAAGTTATCAAGTGAAAATATCGAATTTCACTTATACATTCACTTTTTATTTATATATATTTCATAAGAATGATAAATTGTCTCAGAGTTATTACACTTTTCAATCTTATATGTACTTGAATCATTAAAAGCTGTTATAGATAATGGCTTGTACATTTAACGAAGTACAATGTCTTTTATTAAAATAATAATAATTCAAAAATAAATCAGAAAAAGGGCAAAAAGAATTCTTGGTTGTAAAGTTCTAATTCATTATTTCATTATACTGCAGACCCTTGAAGTTCACACACAAACCTTTGACGAGATGACTCAAACTTTAAATTAAATGCCCTCATATTGGTAGTTAATAAAAGACAAGTTTAATAATTGAATGCTTTTATTGTATGATGATGTAGACTGCTCAGTTGCAGTTCCCGTCACAGGCAGTTAAAATTTTATTATATATAACTATAAATTACTCTCTATTGTTTACGTAGACTTTGAATTTTCGTTCGAATGTAGAAGTTATATTCTCCTGTAATTCAAACTTCGAGGGTTCACTGTTCTTTGTTTCCATTATTACTAACAGATACAGATACATGTGAAAAATATGAGGATATAACAGCATTGTTATTAATTATTGTAATTTGACAAACGATATATTTGAATTTTAAATTTTGTTATTATGTAAATACCATTAATGAAAACAAAAAATAACTTACAATTGCTTATAACGATTGTGCGTCCGCTAGTCACGGTTGCACACTGAATTACGTTTATGTCCTCTTTAATTCACTTGTAATAAATAGGTTGGCCATGGTCGTACAGATAATTCTCGACAAGTTTGCGTGCAGATTAAACAAACTAAAATTTTGAACAGAGACGTCTTTTCATAAAAATTTATTATTTATATAATGAAATATATTACTCTTATCGATAAATACTTAAAAGCTATTATCATTTAATTATATATGTTTATCTATGGTAATTTTTTCTTTCCTGATAACGATGTCATTCTGCTAAACATAATATACGTACCTTCATTACAAGTAAATAAACTTCACTGTAAAAAATTTGTATTAATATAATCATTAAATCAACTCTTTCTATATATAATAAAGTTTATTAATAATAAGTCAATTACAGTATTATAATAGGGGAAAATCACTTTTAAATATAATATTTTACAACTACTTGTAAAAGTTTCTTACATGTTTTATTTCATACTTAAATGTTAATTTTATGACTTCTAAATTATATTGGGTACAATATCTAAATAAATTTGCTATAATAGTTTGTAACAGAATATAAATTACTGAGTAATATGTACAATTAATAATAGGCAAAAATCATTTACCTTACAAGGAGGACAGAAGTGTTACATTAATAAAAATTAATTTAGTTGATGCTTGTATACAATCAATTTTAAACAATGCCGATATTACAAACATTTTCTTATACAAGAATTGAATATATTATGAAAAACTGAATACAATATCTTTACTTTTACTATTTATTGCAGTTGAACATTGTAAAGAATGCTTAAGCTTTTGTCATGGTGTTATATTTTATTTACAATTTTAAGCAACATTCATTTTATGCTGCTTATTTTATACCATGCTTCAAATAAAAATAGAAAAATTATATAGACTTTATGATCAAGTAGATCATACACATTATAAATTTTGGTAAGTTTTCATTACAAGATACATCAATGTTTATTATTACTAATTGTATTATTATTTGAAATTTATGTATTATAATGAAGTAATGTTCCTTTTATAAGGTGCTATCATTATTAATAGTAATAAATTACTTGGTTTTATATTATGTAAAACACATACATATAAATATATTTTATATGGTGTATTTGTATAATTAAATATGACAAACATATTCTTCTTTAGTACCAGAGAAAGAAGAAAAAGGAAATTGTGTATCAGAAAAGAGAGAAAGACGAAAGTATTTCATTAAAAATAAAATATGACACTATAAACGTAATTTTTCAAGTATATCGATTTGTGTAAAGATCGTAATGGAATTCAAATTCATTCAGAATTTAAACGAATAATTTCTCTATATTACTAAATCAGAAGCATTCACTAGTTTATACCCTCTACCATTCTTTTCTTCTTCCATTATCTTATTTCTATATTGTGTACGTACGTGTGCGCTTGTATATGTACGTATATGTATATGTACGTATATGTATATTAACAACTTCTATAAAACAATTTTTTTATAATAAAATATGAATATATAAATTAAATAAATTACAACATATATAGAAGGACAATACATGTTCAGACTTCTGAATATTTGTTCAATTTTAAAAAACCAGCAGTATTATGTAACATATTTTTATATAAATTAACCTATGAATGGTATTAATTAAAAATTAATATATTTGTAGTGTAAAAATTAAAAATACTAACACGTGTAATCTTACATATATGTAGATATTTGTGCATGATTGTAAATAACACATTATGTGGGATAGCAACAAGTTTCCATTAAATACTGATTATTACTCGGTCTCTGGAAGCTCGTCAATTTACATTTGTAATTTTCTATAATTGTAGAATTATATGAAATTGATTTTTAACGATGCCATCTGTTATCATGCATGAACGTGTACGTAGTCTCAAAAAAAATTAAAAAATATACTGTCACTGGTGTCATATAAATATAATGTTATTAAAATCGTTGACGATATCATTAATTTCTCTATGGAAAACCACTTAAGTAATATAAAAATAGAAGCCAGTCTTTCATAACCAATAAACATTTAATATAATGTTTTATGCTATTCAAACTTATTTCCCAAATGTACGTATTCTTGTATAAAATGAGGGATGTTAACAATTAACTTAACCGAAAAAATTAAAACAAAAAATATGTTTGGAAAAAATGTTTCTCAAGGTTAGCAACCACGATAAGGCAAAAAATAGCGAATTCGTAAAATTATTAAAAATGTATATAATTCTGTATTACAAGATATACTACACACATTTTGAAAAAATAACAATTTAAAAAGATCTAAATAATACCTTAATAATAATGTTACTTTGTTTATAAATTTTTTTGAAACAAAAAAATTTGTTGCATAAAATAAATAAATATTTTTGTAGTAATAACACATATTTCAATAACATCTCAGGCAATATACAACACAGTGACTTTAACCATTTTTGTTTTGACGATCCAGTGTGTATGAACAAAGGTTCTTTTGGTACATTGCAAATAACGAAGTTGATTTTACACTAATAAGAACGTTAAGATATAATATTTTTAATATTTTTGTTCAAATGGCAGTATTGATATAGTACAATTTCATACTTTGTTTAATTTTTTTCCCTTAATTAGTGGCAGTATGCATTTTGAAGAATTTCAGTATACTTAATGCTTGTACGATTTAAACAATTTTTTGTTGTAATTGTAACAACAAATTACGAGAACATACCATATACAATATAGGTGTAAATCAGATCTATAGTTTGAACCGTACTCTTACTACTTACCCTTGTATCGATTATATTATTAATAAGTTTAGAAAGTAACTTTATCATAAGTCACTTTTAACTTGTGCAAAATTATATACAAGTCTCTAATACAAGATGATTTTGAGCTGTATCTCAGAAGGCTTCGACGAAACTTGCTGGGAAAAGTCCTGTACGACCTGTTCTTTGCTGAGTACCCTTATACCAGCCATCATCACGTTTTTTATGTACATAAATAATGTCTCCCACTCGAAGTTCTAATTCAAATTCACTGTTAGGTGGATATGGCACAATACAGCGAAATCTATATACTCGTTCTCTGTAACAAAGAAAGAGAATCAGTAAATAAAAAAGATTTGAAGGTAATAAAATGTATGATAGAAATTATGTATTGCGTACCGTTCACGAGAAGGTTGTTGCTTTATTTGCTTTCCCATACCAGCATCTAAAGAGTTACTTTTACGATGATGATTCCCTACCGGTGTACACGCCATCCCACTTGATTCGTTGGATCTATTAATGGTAATAATTAAAGAAAATTAAAATTTAATTTATCTTGTTACTAATATTTGCTAACTGTATGCGCTAGTTACACATTGAATGCACACGTATTTAACATGCAAAAAAGATATATAAATAAAAAACCAAAATCAAGAACAGTAGCTGTGGAATGTAAATACATACAACAAGCATGATATACATATAGTGCTTTAATGCTATCAATGTAAGTAGAGCACTTTAAGGTTCCGAAATTTCCATTAATATACTTACCAATCTATAGCAAGATTATATATGTAATTATAAATGTTAATATGATTAAACACGTACACAAGTATTACATACAAATTATTTAGCTGGAAGATAACAAACAACTTCCACTTTATGCATAAGCTAAATAGATACATTAAACTAAATACTTTTTTCAACTGTAGTAATTAATTTTTCACTTATTCTGTTCATCAACCATACTTTACTCGAATTCATATTTATAAATAATAACTAACCTCTGAAAGATTGAGACCGATAAAGATGGTCTCTCCTTGTATTTAAGTCTTTGTGAAGACGTGACGTGTCCCTGCATAGAGCCTGGACACAAACGATGATGGTTGTTTGAAGCATTTAATTCCTGCGTAGCTCCCACCTGTAGCAACTGACTTGGACAAGATCCCGATCTAATTTTAAATATACCCACCCACCCCCCGTGTAGAATTAGACAAATAATTCAACACGTGCAGCTCACATTGTATTAAAAAAAAAAAGAATGGGATGTAAAAAAGAAATAATTAAACATTTACACTATTCTGCATATGATATAACCGCCTTGTTCATATATATATGTATGTGCAAACACTATAATCATGCAGTGATTTTAATAGTTATATCATACATAATAACAATACATATACACATATACACATATTTTATACGTACACAACATGTAAATAATTCTGAATAACAAAACATGCGAACGGTTAATAAAACATTGAGTACACTATTAACATGCAAATTATTCAGAATAATCGTTTGTTTTAATGTAAAATTATAGCGTTAATTCAACGCATTGTACTAATACATTACAACTGCATGAAGTATTCATTTATTATTATTATAATAGTAAAACAAAAACCTTACCGAACATGCACTGGGTTGATGGAGTTACCATCATCGAATACAGGATTGTCCATTGAATATGTAGTAGGAGGTGGTGATTTTGATTTTTTAATATTCGTTAATCGGCGCATCAAAGAAACGCATTTATCTTTCTTTTCTTTTTGCTACGAATAAAAAAAATATATTAATATATATATACAGAACACGCATATACACATATATAAGCCATAAGAAAATATACCTTCTCAGTATTTTTGGTTGCGGCAACAGACGTGGTTGAAGAAGGAGAAGCAACAGCTCGCAAAGTATTGTTAGGACTTTTATTCATTTCACTCGTGATGGAAGAAGCGGTGGCAGTGGCGACAGTACCACTATTGCTAATGCCAGCAATAGTAGTTGTAGTGGTTAATGATTGTGGCAAAGTTACCTGTTTGCCAGGAGAAGCTAAAATACATAATTATGTAATAAGCATTGAACTAATATGTTTCATATAATTATTACGTACAAATACTTGATGTTATCACAGCACTGTGACTACGTCCAAGAGGATTCACAGAGTTTTGCTCGTTGCATCGTGGTGGGCTGTTTTCTTGACTTTGTGTTTGGCTTTGGCCATGCCAAGATGATGATACCACTGAAGATGGACTAATAGCCCGTGGTGGCAGTTCTGGAGGTAACAACGTACGGGGGTTATAAGGTTGAGGAGCAGGCCCTTTATTTTTGGTATATGTCACAGTCATTCTTGACTCAGTATTATTTTGAGTCGTTGATGATGAAAAATTCTGATGCTGTCCTGTACTTGGTGACCCTCGGCATAAACCACGTTGACATCTATGGAAATATAGTGATTTAAAATCAAAAAATCATATTATATACGTACTACAAATAATTCACATACTTAGCAGGTGCAACATAATTTCCAGGAAAAACTCCACACTTTTGCGTACGATTAGAAGTCCCTTTAAACCACCCATCTTGACAACGTTCCGTTACCATATAAATGCCACCTTTTCTTAATTCAAGTTCATCTGCTTTTTGAGGTTTATATGGATATAGTGCTATATACGCAGCTGGTAAATTAGCGTTTCCGGGTGTAGTAGAGGATAAATTTTGTGTTGCTTGTGCAAGAGCAAGATCACTACTACCACTTCGTCTATGTCGAAGGTTGTGATCTACAATGCTGGTACCAGTCTGATAGAAAAATAATATAATGTAAAAATATTTCAAAAATTATAAGTTATTTCTATAAAAAGAAATTGGTTAACACCTGTACCGGAGAAAATGAATCGTTACTGCAGCTATTATTGCTGCTACCAACAGCATTATCTACTGGTGGGCTAAGTATTTCTGCACTGTGTCTATGATGTGGATGAGTTTGATGGCCAGTATTGATAGCAGTGAAACTGTGACGTTTAACATTATGTCTATTTCCAACTGCAGGTGGTGATGTTGCTGGGCTACTAGGACTACTTGGAGCAGTGCTGGAACTACTAGACGTAGTGGAACTATTGGGAGTATTTGAAGTTGTAGTTGAAGAACTGCCACCTGAAGATACACTTGAGACTGTATCAGACACTGGTAAAGTTGAGCTCTGTTAAAAAATACATTATAAATTACTGTAATTTCAACTTATAGAAATATGAAAATAAATAAATCAATTAATACCACAAGTCGGGGTCGCCGCTGATTTGTTTGTATGTTACGTGAATGATCAGTTGGTATTAAGGGTGTAGTTTCTTCATTTGTAGGTGTAGGAGGTGCCACTCTTGATGGACCTGGCTGAGTACTAATTGAAAAAATACAATCAAATTAATTTAAAATTAAAATATTGCTTTTAAATTATAAATAATAAAATTACTTTGTTGAAAGTTTCATTAATGCTCTTGCTACACTGTTCAGTTCTACAAAAGCCAATGGGAAAATACCAATTCTATCCAAAAGTTTTCCTTCTGCCCAATTTTCATCAACTCTTCTAATAACACTGATAACTTCACCCTATAAAAATATTGCTTTAAGTACTTGTTAAAGTGTAAAAAAAAATAAAAACATAACAATATATTTAAGTACCTTGTTAAATGTAAGACAACCATCTTCATCATCATTAGTCATTCGAAAATCATAGAGAGCTTTACACTGAGGTACATGTGGTGTTAATGGTGTCATTACCTATGACAATAATACAAACTTATTATGCTAATGCCAATAGAATATTTTCAATATTCTTTGGTTTTATTGATGCTTTAAAATATTTTAAAATACCTGAACATAAGATAGAGGGAAAACCCCATGACTGTTAGCACTTTCTCCAAAATACCAATTGTTATCAATTTTTTTACGAAGAATGACAATGTCACCCTTCTTAAATGATAAATCTCTAAAAAATAAATCATTTAGTAAAATAACATTTAAGTAAAATTATGTGAAGTTTATAGAAATTATAAAAATTACCCTGGTACTTTTGACATATAATCATAAATTGCTCGGCCATACGTTTGACTATGTAGCTGAACTTGTTTAGCTGTAGCACTCGCATGCCGAATTGGTTCATTCGTAAACGCATTAGGAGTAGAATTGGTAGTTACACTAGTAGTCGAAGTAATTTGATGACCACCAAAAAGTCTTTGAGATCCTGAATTGCTTTTAGCTACAGATTTTGTTGATTTAGGTGCAGCATTACGCATTCCTTCCAAAATACGCATAAGTAATACATTGGGAGGTAAATCGTCTACTTTAGCATCAACTAATACACGACATTCAGGACAACGTAACTCGCGATGAGTATTGACTATTTCCTCTAAACATTTTTTACAAAAAGTATGTTGACAAGGAAGTACTTTGCTCGATGTATCTAATCGCTCGAGACATACCGAGCATTCTAACAAATCATTCAGAGTACATTCATCCATTATGATTTAATGTTTCAAACGTTCACGTTTAGTCTTGTTTTCTTTTCTTTAATTTCTTCACTTATTTCTGTTTATCCGGAACGAACTTGTTCTTGTTTCTCAGATCTTCCCACGCGTCCTGGTTTTGGTATTTCCACAAATTGCCATACACCTGTCGTACTTATCTATTGTGCACTAGGAAAGACCGAAACTCAGAAAATCAGTATAATAGTCCACCAATAAACCCACCTCGCATAAGAATGTGTAGACATGTTACTTGATATTTTTTGTAACTTTCGAACTACTCTTCCATCTTTTCATTCTCCGCAAACCAAATATTCTAAGGCGCGTCAGTATGCGCGCTGTCATCTCAGTACATTTTGTAACACACATACAGAACCATATCGATCAATCGGACCTCGTCGATTGCAGTCGATTTTTAAACAGGCCAACAACTGTTACACAAACACATGAACCTCATACTTCTACATATATTGTGCAACTAAAAATGTCACTATGAAGAAATATTTAATACAAGTGAATAAAGTGTACTTATATATAATAATTGACGAATATAAACAATATATCGCTATTGCTTAAATTAAACTTTGTAAAACGTTTCAATTTATGTTTAAATTTAATAAATTTAATAATTTCCACAATATTATGTAGTAATAATAAAATGATTATAGCTCTTGTATTGCATAGATGTAGCTCTGCAAGGTGGGCATTTGGAGATACTCAACCTTAGAATATATATATTGAAGTAAGTATTCAATATTGAGAATCTAAAGGAGTCGATAGAAAGAGAAAGAGTGTGCTTCTTTTCTTTATCAATCCTTTGTCAATTTACGCGGTGTGGGAAAGAGATAGGAAGACTTCACATGATCCTTTTTTCTTTCTGATCGACGTTGCATACAGCGCCATTTGAATGTTATAAGCACTCAACTCAAATATTAGTAATTTAATAGTAGTGATTATTCTAGTATTTTCTTAAAAATTTCCCTTAATGTTCAGATAAAAAATAACCATTCAAAATGATCATCTACTTTTGAAAGACTATATATGAATAAAGAGTAAATTATCTGCATATACATAATAATACGTTGTCATATTAAAATATTTTGTACGATTATTATATTTACTGATATGTTATTGTAGTCAAACTTTTTCGAGATAATAATCATTTTCTTTAATCATTATAATCTTTTCCTTGTTAGAACTTATTGCAAATAATGTGTTTATTTATTCATTAGGTTATTATATAATTAAGTGCATTATATAACCGCCTTAAATTAAATATTGTGACAATTAAAACCAGCATTATGAACATTATAAACTTTTTTAATTTATGCTATAATTGGACATATATAAAATTTGAGAAAATATTGTAAATTATAAAAATAAGAATTGATTATTTTTCTATATTTGCAGTTAATTTTTAATATAATATTTTAAGTAAATATTTATTATTTAAATATTTGGTATATGTATATATATACATATATGTTCATTATCAATTTTCATATATATATATGTGTATATAATATATATATATTATATACATTATATATGTGTAAGCTACAATTTTTTCACTGCAATTTAAATGCAATGAATACTGCGCATATAAACTGTGCTATATGAAAAATAAATGAATAACAATATTTTGTAATAATTAACACTTTTACATAAAAGATTTAACTTAAAATCCCCAGACTAGATAATTGTGAGTTGGATAGATAATAAATACGCATGCGTACGAAGATGCATATAAGCATGACGTCATTTGCAAAGTGTCTGTGAAGTAGGAGTGGGGAAATTTGATGTACACGTGTGCGCAAGTATATGTGCTTTTTGGTAGTTGCGCGGCTGTGTGGTACCTACTCGGTGGTTCAAGTGTGTGGCAGTCGGTTGAGAAGTCGGCGCCGTTGTATGCGTATGACTGCGGGTTGAGATAACACGAGTGAATTTGCTAAAGCAAGGGTTGTTCTGTGTGGTCGCACTGAAATTACTACAGCCCATGTGCTCTGCTTGTTAAAATGCTTATCAAGGAATTGTAAGTTATCATGAATTTTGTAATTTTTTGTTTAGTATAAACGTGAGAGACGAATATTGGTCGTACATTTAAAACCGATTCTCTGGATATGGTTACTAATCTTTAACAGCGGGTGGGATTGGAGGGGCAAAGAGGGATGCTTTTTCATCCCTTGTCACTCGTATAACCGAAATTTTGTTATGATATAAATAACTTCATTTTCATTTTAACTGATAAATATACTTCTTTCAAAATAATCGTTCGATTTTCGTTATCATTCGTCACTCATTTCTTGGTACTTGATGAATAACATTTTATTTCATACTTGTGTATGTTCAAGGCCATTGCTTATAGATTATAGATCATTTCAATTATTAGTTGATAAAACATAATTGTATTTTATTCATTTCTTTTGTTACAGCCGTGTCACTTTGCCTCTTACAGTAGAAGAGGTATGTATTTGATGAACAGCAAGGTCTTATTATAATGACCCATTTTGAAACATGTTGTTTCATTAGAAAAAGAGAAACTAACTCAAATTAGCTTTGTATCAGTATAGTGCAATTGACAAAACTTGCAACTCATTTAATTAACATTTATTTAGAAGCATGTATTTAATCTAAATGTTATGTTTTGAATTTTCCAGTCATTATATCTGGAAGTTGTCAAATCATTTTATTATACTTATCTTTGGTAACTTTTGTGATGTAATAAGATTTTTTCTTTAATCCCAGTTCCATCAAATGGTCTTTAATTGTTACTTTAGATATTTATGTATTTATTACTTTTAGCTTTTTTGCTTTCAACCTTTATGAGAAAGGAACATGATTTGAAATTATATGAATGTTTGTACTTTAGATGACAATTAAATTATATGTTATTGAGTTTTCTTTATAAAATTGAAATGTACTTTTTTGAAGCAATGTGTGGTTAAAAATATGTTTTGTGAATTTTGTATACTTTAATAAGTTTATTATCTTTAATTTGTAATATAATTTATTATTTATGATATGTACAATGTATCATAAAATCTGATTTGCTTTATGGCAGTATCAAGTGGCTCAGCTGTACTCTGTAGCAGAAGCTAGTAAAAATAATACTGGCGGCGGAGAGGGTATAGAAGTGCTAAAAAATGAGCCATTCACAGATTATCCTTTGCTTGGTGGAAAATATTCGTCAGGTCAATATACATACAAGATTTATCATTTAGCTAGTAGAGTGCCTGCTTTTATTCGTATTATGCTGCCAAAGAATTCTATGGAAATTCATGAAGAAGCTTGGAATGCTTATCCTTACTGCAAAACTGTTATAACTGTAAGTATAATTTGGTGATATTATTATAAATTATTAAGCATATGAGTTATAACATTTTTTTATATCTACTTAACATTTTTGCACAATATTTTCTGTACAGAATCCTGGATATATGAAAGAGAACTTTGTAATTATGATAGAATCATTTCATATTGATGATGTTGGAAATCAAAATAATGTATGTATACAAATTTTAGGAAATATAGGATTTTGTTTTATGTTCTATACTGTACTTTTTTAATTTATAGGTTCATGAATTACCTCCTGATAAATTAAAAATAAGAGAAGTGGTACATATAGATATTGCAAATGATCCGATTGCAAATGCTGATTATAAAGAGGATGAGGATCCGACAAAGTTTAAATCTGTAAAAACAGGTCGGGGCCCACTTGTTGGCAAAGATTGGAAAAATAATGTTCAACCTGTAATGACATGCTATAAGTTAGTCACTTGTGAATTTAAGTGGTTTGGTCTACAAAATCGTGTTGAAAGTTACATTCAAAAAGCAGAAAGGCGTCTTTTTACTAACTTTCATAGACAAGTGTTTTGTTGGATAGATCGTTGGTATGGTTTGACAATGGAAGATATTAGAGCAATTGAAGAAAATACGAAAGTAGAATTGGATAGGGTAAATATTTTTTTAAAGTTAAAGTACTATAATTGTTAAGTTCAGTGTATTATTAATAAAAAAATATATTTGCATTTTACAGCAAAGACATCAAGGAGAAGTAAGGGGTATGCGAGCTGATGATTGAGGCTTTGACAGCTTCTGTTATGAATGGTTAAATTAATTTCCTTATACATCTCAAATAAATTCACATACGTTTTGTCATAGGCGATCCTGCAGGATCGGGACAATTTCCAGAACTTAAGTGTCTAGATTCAGTGTCTATTACAATTACTTACAATTTTAATTTATTTACATTTACGAACGTTCTAGATAAATATATCTACAGTCAAAGATTATAATATAGCCAATAACGAGAGAAAGAGCTGATAAGTCAGTTTGATCTATATGATGTATAAAATATATAAAAAAAAAAAGAGTACAGTTCGATAAAACTCAATATAGGTGGAAAAGATGTAACTGTTATTTAACACCATAGTAGTTCGATATTAAAATTTATGAATAAGATGTTCAGAATGCTTACCATATATAAACAGGAATACTTAACACAGGAATCGTGAGTCTGATAATAAACTTATAGCTTGATTTTAAATTTATTGATTTTTACTTTGAAAAGGGGAACATCGCGATATGATCTACAGTTCTGTAAGTCCAATTATACATTGTATAATATCTTAAAAAATTAAACAAACGTATTTTGGCACTTTTGCGAATGGAAATTAATTTTGTGATAATTTACTAACGTTCACTACTACTGTCAGACGAAATAAAATAACAAATGATTAATAAGTTATAGATAGTTACACTTTTCTTGTTTTACGTTTTTGGTTCAAAAAAAGGAGGATAGAAAGACACATATAAATCATAATCAACTTAATAAATTTTTAGTTATTACACTAACATTCGTCTGTGAAAAATGTGAAAGCAATTATGTAAAGTCAGTATTTGACATACATACATACATACATATATATATGTGCACATGTACGTACATACATACATAGAATGGGGGAGACAAATATTTTGCTGTGAAAGTCGGTAAATACAGAAAGGGTACATTACTGTATATAAAAAAAAAGTGGCATACAAAGAAATTCAAATTGAAATGTTATAAATACTTATATATTTCTTTGCATTCCAATAGATATCTGTACAAGAAATTAAACCAAATTATATATCATATCCAACATGTTCGCTTATGCAAAAAAAAAAAAATAATTAAATTAAAAATATAGTTGGAAAAGAATTGTAATTGTCGTTTGCACAAATTATATGTATATTGTTACCTGTTATACTAGAATCTATTCTGTAGTATTTAAGGTAGCTTTAGAAATACAATCTAGATAAAGTAATTAATTTTTGGAAGATTGCAGTGCAGAATATCTGAATTTATGCTGCTCAGTTGTGGATCTTAGCATTTAAGTTTGATGTGCGATCTCATCAGAATTCAATATTAACAGAGATTTTTAAATAAAATCTCACTGTGAGCAGTGTTTACCACCCCTATGCGTTAGTATTACTTTAATAGATAGACTGTTAGCTATGATCCTATAACAAGCAAGGTAGGAATCGTGAGTAGAAATTCCTATAATGCTGCACATATGTATATATGGATACGTGCATAATTATATTTTGCATATTTACATATATACATATATATTTTGTGTTATAAAATCACTATGGGATTAAAGGACTAATAAAATCAGAAGTCATAATGTATAAAATTTATTGACTTCTTTCTCGTATAATGAAAAAATACATATATATGTTGCATATAAAAAGAGAAGGGAATATCCAAAATATTTGCTTGCATAAAAACAATTTATCTGAAACATTTAATAGTTTCAATTTAAATTGTATTCTTTAATAACATTTCCAGCTATAACCAGTCTTTGTATCTCCGAAGTGCCCTCGTAAATTTCAGTTATACGCGCATCTCTATAATGACGTTCAGCGGGCATATCAGTAACGTAACCCATACCACCTAAAATTTGTATACATTGATGACTACAAAAGGTAGCTGCCTCAGACGCTGACAACTTCGCCATAGCGGCTTCCTATAAGCAAAAGAATATTAGATTTTGTTTGTTCTTGAATAATTATATTTTTATTATACTTTTGTATATGGTTTGCCATTGTCCTTAAGTACAGCTGCACGCCATGTCAATAATCTTGAACTTTCTACTTTTAGTGCCATGTCAGCAATTTTTTGTTGAATTGTCTGTAGCTTAATAATAGGATTGCCAAAAGCTTGTCGTTGCGATGCATATTCTATTGCACAATCAAGGGATGCTTGAGCTATACCTAGTGCCTGAGCGGCAATACCGATTCTACCAGAATCTAAAATCATATAATTTAATTGTTATATTTTCAGAACATTACGTTTAGGCAAATATTTATTTATTCAATACCTAAAGTCATCATTGCAATTTTAAAACCCATCCCTGCTTCTCCTAACAAATTTTCAGATGATACATCATAGTTTTCAAAGATTAAAGAACAGGTGCTGCTACCGCGAATACCCAATTTATCTTCCTTTTTACCAAGAGAGAGACCTTCTTTTGGCTTATCAACAATAAAAGCACTTATACCTTTATGCTTTTTTGTCTTATCTGTTGTGGCAAATAAAACAGCTGCTTCTGATTCATATCCATTTGTTATCCATGATTTTGTACCATTAATTACATAATTAGATCCATTTTTCTCAGCAGTAGTAGAAGCAGCACCTGCATCACTGCCATTACCAGGTTCACTGAGGGCAAAACATCCAACTTTTGTACCAGTTGTAAAAGGAGTTATATATTTTTCTTTGTGATATTTATTGCCAAACTTTTCTATTGGTCCCAAATAGAGAGAATTATTTACACTCATTATAACTCCTGTACTGGCACAAGCCTTAGATATTTCTTCCAGTGCAACAGCATAAGCCAAATAATCAAGTCCAGTACCACCTAAATTTTCAGGTACTGCTATGCTCATTAATCCTAATTCTCCCATTTTTTGTATTTGGTCTTTTGGGTAAAGATGTTTTTTATCAATTTCTGCAGCTATTGGCTTCAATTCTCCTTCTGCAAAATCTCTATAATATTTACATATTTTATTATATGAATAGATTTCTATATTGGGAGATTATAAATTGTAATTAAAAAAAAAAAACATTAATAAGTACTTGCATGTTTTTTGAAGCATTCTGTGTTCTTCTGGTAACATGGAAAGGGCAGCAATATTTCGAGTAACTATGTTAAGTACCATGGATAAATTTTGAGATCCTTATTAAAGAAAAATGACATTACAGTGACTCTTACTCTCTTTTATATTAATATGTATTTTTTATAGAAACTTACCCAGTAACTTTATTTTATTCATTTTTATTAATTATGTTTAACAAAATAATAAAATCTAAAAATTCTGATGTTTCAACGTTTATTAATATAACACTTTACGAGCACAGCATTCGCGATTTTACATATGTATAGGCAGCAACAGTTACCGACATACCTATATGTATATGCAACTTGAACTTTGTGACAGCATTATAGCAGCTAGATAAGTCCTTTGTCGTATCAGACTCATCAGACTTTGACACAAAATTATTGTTGAAAAGCTGTCAATCGATAATTAAATAATATTTGTACCTCTGATATATAGTTATTTATACTTGTCAAAATAATTAAATTTTAATTTTAAACATAGTTTTAACTTTCAACAAATCAAAATAATATGATATTAAAATTGCATAATTATATAATTATATGCTTTTCATATTCATGTAACGCTAGAATTTATTGAACGGTCATACAAAATTTATGAAGTTCAATATATATTTCTGCCACTTTTTTAGCAATGACGGTAAGAATCAATACGTGGCGTACATATATAGATATCCTTAGTCGCCATTTTCCCTAAGAAAGACAGACTTGTACCTGACTGTACAGTCGAAAGTAAATTTGCTTTTTCAAATTCAGTTCTGTATCAAGTACATGCTTACTTTTACAAGTAAACTGTTTTTATCGTAAAATAATTAATTTAAAAAATTGAAACCATTTCGAATTTATATTTGAAATACTGTCTGGAAATTGACAATCACTCCTATTACTACTCATCGCCATTAAACAACGCTTGACACCTACAGTTTCAGCTTTTTCGCAAACACTTAACGAGTGTATAATTCCTATATTATGATTCCTTCTATTTTTAATAAATGTCCCTCACATCTAAAGCATGAGCAAAGATTAGGGATCCCTGCTCTTTGATATGAGCATGCCAAAATGCCGTGTAATGAGTCTACTAGCAGAGGAGTTTTTAGAGATACACAACCCTACTCTTTGACCAAACTTGAAAATGTGTTCCCTTCTCTTTCTACCTTTACGTTTCCTTGTCACTTACCTTACAACTTCTGCTATATTTCCAGAAAGTGCGCGCGAAAATATAAATTTTCAAATATATCTAAGAAAATGAGTGATACAGCCTACTTATAAAAATATGCATGTATTCGTAAAAATGTTATTATTTATGGATTTCAAAAGTTTCTGTTATAAGTAAAGAATAATGCTCATGGTAGGGACATTATTCCCCTTGACTCCTGTTTCCACTAGGGAAGCTGGATTTGCACATGAATGTACCTAATCTGAAAATAGCTGCACTGCGCATGTATGTCTGCTGAGCATTTTCGCTCGATAAGAGCTGATTTGTTTCTTGGGTTTTGAACCACGAATTTTATAAATTGAGTGCGTGTAACATTGACGAGTTTGTATTTTATTAAAAAGACAAGATGTCGAGCAGTAAATGTGTTAAACAACCTCGTAAAAACTATGTAAAAGAACAGCAGGAAATGACCCATTCGGAAAAACTACGATTGATAGATGATGAATTGAACGCGTTTTACAAGTAAATTTACAGCTTTTATATTAATATTATTGTATCTTTTTTTTTATGTTTGTAATTATTTTTTTACGATTTTATATTCACACATTATTTACATCTTTTTCCTATATTTCAGATATTTTGCATTATTTAGACCAATTTGTTATATATAGCAATTATTTTCATTTCTTCAGACTACAATGTAATGTTCGAAGTTAATCAGAGTATTATGGTATTATCTTTTGTTTTATTGTTTATATAGAAAAAAATTATGACAATCATAGGGAGATATTATGAGACCACTGTTTTACAGGTATTGTCAACAGGCAGGTTTCACAGAGGAGGAAATGGATATTATTTGTCAACCATTAGTAGCTGCAATGCGGCGTTCTTGGTTGCAACTTGTCTTCCGTGGTACAATTGTCTTGATAGTTCTTGGCACATTGGCTTGTCTAGCGGCACAACTTGATTTTGTTGGAACACATTTTACTGCAATCAGTCGTCTTTTATTGATTAAAGTTTTGCCAATTTGGAACTGGCAACCTTTATATTATGAAAACTGTATGATCAATAATCCCTTCTATAATGATTATATGATAACAGAAGAAGATTGCGTGGTATTTATTGACAACATATGTAACAAGAATAGCTTTTCTTAAAAGAAATATTAGCTTGATAATTATTTTGATTCAATTACATTTGTAGACCTGTGAAGCTTTGGAAACCATCGATCGTTTGTCAGATGTGAGATACCGCAATCTTGTTGATAACTATTTAAGTCGTGATGCACCTGCAATCATTACTGATGCAATGGATTCTTGGGCAGTCATGAACACAGACTATTTCTGGTTTGATAATATTACTCATGTAGGTAGAAGCATAGCAATAGGTAAAAACATGTACTTATTTCAGATAGTATTATTTTTATATTATGTTATTTTTTAAAAATAAGTTAAGTATATTAACTGAAAAGTAATCAAGTTTATACTTCAATTTTTCATTTCGTGTAAATAGCTTTATTTGGAGAACGAACGATTAATGGAAACCGTACCATGCGCTTTGACCTCAAATTTGAGAACCGGTTCATCCGATTTGGCAGCATTTTTACGTCGGGTGCATTCTCCAGAAGTAGCTAAGTGGTTTGTGCATTGGCAAAATTGCGAGATCAATGCGGTAAAGGTGTTGCGGAAGTATTATCAGCGTCCGTACTTCCTTTCGAGTACAGTCTCGCCAGCACATTTCAACTGGGTACTCATGTCTTCGGATTATAATAGTCCAAGTTATAAAAAGGTAGAACTAGACACTGGTCTCATTGCTCTGGCTCAGTTGAGAGGAGCTACACAACTTCGTTTGACTCCTATAAATCCTTGCAATAGTTCTTGTCCTGAGTTAATAGCAGATCTACATCAAGGCGAAATGCGTAAGTTTCTTCATTTTGTAATTGAAATTTTGGTCAATTTATTATCAGCAATTTAAATATCTTTGTTTATGAATGTATAACCGACTTGTTTTACTGCTCGTATAAATCAATTTAAAAAAAATGAAACTTAAAAGTATATTTGCTTAGAATGAGTAATAAAATAGATTTGCATTGATTTTAGTGGTATTTACCAATTTGATGTGGACTCTGGAGTATGCGCCAATGAGAGGATTGGACAATATTGCTATCTTAACTGAGACTGTCTGGGAAGAGGAAACATAGATGTCCAATCGTTTGTTTTTCCTTCTTTACATTTCGCTAGTCCTTGATATTAAAGAATTGTGTATAGCGTCAATATGCGTATACTTATATACACTCATTCTATAGCGTTATAGTACATATTGAATAAAGTACAATTTACTCGTCATATTTGTATGAACTTATTTTACGAAGCATTTAGTTCGTTCGTTATAACGAAAAGGATTATGATCAGGATACCAAAAAGTAACAACAAACAAGATTCGTTTTTTATTAATTAATTGTTTATAATAACATCGTGATTTTTTGTTGATTTTTTTCTTCTGTGTAGTAGGTTTTTTGCTGATATTTCAGTTGAGCTAACAAGGAATAGATTGTTATGCACCGATCCATAGAAAAAACAAAGCGCAAGATTACTCGATAACAAACGTAGCTGGCGATTTGACATGCTTAATCGATGCGGTAATTTGTTATTATTAAAAGTTGTATGAGTGTATATAATCGATTTCTGTTTTTTCTTTTCTTTTTGCGCTACCGTCTGGTTTATACAATCTTAGGGTATCGATACAAGAGAAAGAATGACATTAATTGGCGCCTAACTACAAACACCATCAAAATTCATTCTCTTTCCGGTTTCACTTCATACTCTTCGCTTATGGCTACTTGTTCCACAATCATTTCTTTTTTTTATTCCATCCTTTTCCTACTCGTCATTTATTCATTCATTATACATATGTACAATCGTGCGCATGCACATTCTTTCTCTTTTGCTCGTTCCTCTTCTTCGTTCTCTCCGTAAAGTGTTTTCATGGAAGAAAGTTCTACAATTTCGAACGGGGCTTTAATCCTCGCACGAGATTAATACTCGTCCCTAACAACTGTTGGGATATCGTATATTATTTAGCTAACCGTTATCTAGATTGAAACAACGCATGTACGTCTATTTCCGTTAGGACATGAAAAACACTTTTTTGTAAGAGAATTTTCGTGTACAGTCCTAAAACTCTTATTATTCTTCTTTCTTCGATAGAATCAGAAGTCTTTTTCATACGTTTTAGATCGGATCTTCTCATTCAACGAAGAAGGATCAACGATCCATTCACCGTTACATCTCGATCCTTTATTTCGAATATATATTCGCATACATATCATCCTCTGCATTTGCGATTCGTGTTTGCATTAGCTGTCGCGGTATCAAAAGATTTTTTTGTATGTTTTTTTTTATACGAATCCATTCAACGACTAAATTTATAATTAATGACAATATACAAGTGAGATACCTACACAAAAATGAGCGTCGACGTCGAACGAAATGATCTTTAGACATTCAAAGAGAATTGACTTTTCTCTTTTGTTTTTTTCCCCTTGAACATTTTGTTCCTTTTTTATATGTCGATTTTTCTTTCGTTTCGTTTGTTCTCGATTAAATTTTTTACGGCGTTAGTTTACGTTCAGTCTGCGCTTGCTTTGATCGCCTTGTTTTATACAATTATTAATTTATGTATCTTCGCTCTCGGTAAACGTTCAAATAAAAAGATTCGATTCTAATTGTAAGTATTTTATCGACCGTTGCATTGCGTCAGTTTATTGTTCCTGTTGTTAAAATTATTATCTCCTAAGAAAATTTTGGTCTGATCGTAAAGAGAAGAGACAGAAATTAGGTTCCCAACACGCGGGACACTTGGAAATGATACTTTTTTTATTTTCCCCTTCGCGTTTACTTTTGTTGCTTCTCCATTAAGACTACTTGCGTTTTCTTACGATACATCTAACATCTAACGATAATAGATGAGGGTTTTTTCTTTATCAACGGTTTTACTTTTTCTCGTATACACGATATTTCAAAAAAGATGTATAGATGTAAGAGTAATCGAAAAGTTCTTTACTATTTTGTACTATTGAGTATCGTTTCTTAAATACAAGCGATTGAAAATTTTTCAAACATCCTACACGTATAGGCAACTGAACGAACATACGATTACGCCTCTTTTGTACAAGATATCTCGAAAACGAAGATTCGGTATGCAAAATGGTAAAGGACTTGCCGATTGCTTTTGCTAAGAAGGATTTGCAATCACACGCTATCGAGCACGTTAGCCTTCCTTAGGTGAAAAAGCGACGTAGAGGAGTAACGTCCATCGTTCGTTTTTTTTAAATTTGCAAATTTTTCAATCGAAGCGTTCAAAATTTGGACATTTGGCAATTCAGGAATTTGAGGATTTGGAAATTTGGGAATTCGAAATGTTTCACAAGCAATGGGAAGTTTCTCCCTCTACACCTGTCTTTGGCCAAAGGAATCCTACGTTGCATCTAAGTGTACATCCTTCTTGAAACACCCCGTACATAATCGATACAGCTACGTTTTACATTTTCAATGATTCCTGTTCTCTACTTCCCTCCTCGCGTACACCTCGTTTTACAAATCGCTTTCAACTCATTTCACTACTTTGTTACAATCGCTAATGAAACAATGATTAAACCGAAGGAAAGTAAACGAAAATATTTAAGAGATGAAAGATGAACGATTACAGATCCTCTAAGTAATTATCGGTTTAACACCTGCACTACCATTTGAACGGTATTTCTCGACTTTCAGATTATCAATTCGTTTTCTCTTCGTTTAATTAACAATTGCCTTTTTCCTACGCGACGCTGATTCGTTTAAGAATTTTAATCATTTTCATCTTCGCGAGCAAAGGATCGAATTTTCGTCGATTGATTAATTCCGATCGATTAATCCCGATCAAACGTTTGGTAGCGAACGTGTTAAGTATACATGTAGATCTTAAATGTCACGTCAGTCTTTTTTCTTTTTTTTTCCTTTTTTTTTATTCGTTTTATTCTTTTCCTTTAATCGCCTGAATCAATGTTTCCTGTTAGATATGTTTTACAGCAAAGGTTCGTAGGAATTTCGACATTTAACCGTTAGTTTAGTGCAACATCGTTCGCAAAACGATCGTGTTGGGCGATAATCGAGAGAAACGAGTTGATCATAAACTTGATCCATTGGAACGATTACGGTCAGCAGGCTAGAACGATTCGTTTCTCGTTCGTGTTGTAGAATCGTCGAAAAAACCATCGATGAAAGATTATAGATACCCTAGTAATATTTGACTATATGTATAATGTTTGTACGGTATCGAATCGAATACAGTTCTCTTAATTCGTTTAAAATCATATTCGCGAATCTCTGCTGTCGATAGACACTACGCGCGATCCTACATTTACGTTCAATGGATAAAGCAATAGTTTATCGATAAATATCGTCGAAAGAATTGTATCGGAAGCGTATATAAATTATTTCTTTGGGCAGATATTTTTTCTTTTCTCTTCTTTTTCTTTGATTCAGGCAAGCTATCGAGTTCGCGCGAAATATAGATCAGACAAGATCGACGTTTGATTGAACTTGCAATTTCGTGCGTTTCATCGAACACGACGAGCAAGCATTACACCTTTTGTTCGTAAAGAATGGTAGAATCATTGGTGTAACTAGGCAGAGACTAAAGTGGGTCTGGCCTCTAACGTGGAATGTGGGACATCTGATATCAGAATTTTAAATTCCTTTTCCAAATATACAAATCAGCAAATTTTCAAATTTCCAAATTCTCACGAATGTTACTTGGTCATGCTTGACGTGTGGCGTTGATACTACATATTATTGATGTTTGTGGACCTGGTTTAACCCAGAAGAATCCTAGTTGCGCCAATGGATCGAATTGAAAATCGGTTACGAATATATCTACAGACTACGAGTATAACGAATGTACGAATCGTGAATATTGAAAACATAGATTTTATTCGTTCTACTTTAGCATCGTCTCTGTGACCAACTTTCGCCGTTTTAATTTTACATTAAATCCATTGTACGTGGATTAGTACAAAGTAATATTAAGACGAACGGAATGAAAAGAAAATAAATAAACAAACGATTAGAACATTATAGTGATAACTAAATATTAAAACGTCTCGACAGAAACAGGAGAAACGTATCATTTCAGTAACCGAATTGGTCTCTCGAGAAGGTGTTTGGTCCATAGTCGTAGTATACATTGCTCTGTGATCTTGCCTCTTTAAGTCGTCACGCGATTTATCGTGATCGATACTAGAAAAGCAACATTTCACGATTATGTGCAAAATCAAATGACGGTACTATTATGGGTTGTTCAAACTCGTGGTCCAATAAGGGATTCTTAGATTCTAGGCTTAAAAAGAGGAATCATTACACGTTGACTGCCATGGCGATCACCACTGACGGGCGCTACAAATTATCTAAAAAAAGTTAACGACATTAACAAGTTAACAGATAACAATAAAAAATTAGATATTTTTAATAATCAGTGTTATATCGCGTCTGGCTACGTACGCTAATTTTCACTGTGGTAGTCAACGTATTAAAAATCGACTCTAAACTTTTTACTTTAAAGGAATAACTGAAAATCTAGTCAATTGTGATTCTGCTGATTCCGAGCTATCCAATGAAAATTTTAATAAAATCTAAACGATGATACCCTATGCAGGAAGCTTAACTGGGCCGCGTGTTTGACACTTTTCTTAATTAAACGAAAAGTAATTACAACTTTTGCCGTTTGTTGCCGCATCTGTCGACACTCAATCAACACGAACGGACGAGAGGCAACTGTCGGTTCTAAACAGGTATATCCGCGATATTTAATAACAATTACGAGTTTCTCAGTTATGATTCCCAAAGTATGATTCTGGCAAAATGACTTCGAAGTTTTGTCACGTTTCCTTTCGCCTAAGGATTTTCTTTATATTTATATTCGTATTTATATTTATATTTATATTTATATTTATAATTATATTTATATTTATATTTATAATTATATTTATATTTATATTTATAATTATATTTATATTTATATTTATATTTATATTTATATTTATATTTATAATTATCTTTATATTTATATTTATATTTATATATTTATATCACGGCGAAAGAAAAAAGAACAATTGAAGGTAAGGATACTTTGTACAAAATACGATACAAGTAGCGATGTAACAACACTTTGCAATAGTTAAATATAATATGTATATGTATGTGTATACATACATATATATATACCTATACATAGACATAGGTCTGTACATATACGTATATGTATATATATGTACATTAGTATATGCATATGTATATATTTATATCTCTTTTATCGTAACATGTGTAATGCTATGATTTCCCGTATGTCCACATTCATCTCCCGGTAATTTCATTCGTTTATCGAATTCAAACCCCATCACCTGTCGTTTATTTATATATTTATATATTTATATATTTACGTCGTAGTTCAATCTGATCTACGAGTCGCTGTATTATAAACTCTTCGGTCGATTACACGTTAAGTGCTTGTTTTTACTGTCGATTTCCGTTTTGTAAAGTTTCTTATTGATTCACGTGATCGTTCTCGAGTACGAAGAGAAGTTACTTTCTCAATTTTTTAGTCTTCTTACGATTTATCCGTTCGCGTCGCGCTACTTATTTGGTTGTTCTTTTAGTCGAACAAATTATATCCTTCCCTTTTAGCTTAACAATCATTCAACATATCTTTACGTAGCATAATTTAGAACAGAGAATAACAAGGGTTTTTTTCGTAGCAAAGTTTAACTAGTCCTTCTCTTAAATCTCTTAAATCTTAAACTCAACAAGCGATTAGTTTCGAACAAAGAATATAAAATTCTATATTTTCTTTGTATATGTAATTTTCTTCGCACTTGAACGAATGTAATCATTTTATTTCGATCCTGTTTCTGTTCTGTTTATCATCTTTTTTATAAAATCCGTGATGCAACGAAGCACTGAAACGATTCGCCTCGTTCTCATGTCGCTGTTTTCATATCACAAAGCGTATTCTTACTGTCTCTTTTTATACACATAGATAAAATATTATCAAGCTAATAAATATCTATATAACAAGAACGATTATCTCATCGAACTAATTCATAAGTTATTTCTCTTTGTAATGGTCTGATTATAAGATTATTCGCGTCCCTGAGCAGGCGTTGGTATATGCTGTGTTTCACAACTATTTATTTACCATTTATTTCAAATAAAAATGATAGAGGACATTTGTTTTACTTATGGGATAAATCTTTTGTTCTCGGAGGCAAATTCTATCCGTTACAGTTTATTTAATTTTTATATTTTTGAAGAATAAAGAAACATCAAGTAACGCCTGCTGGATGTGTTCGTTTGAATGTTTTATATGGCCAAAAATTTGAGTATGTTAACCCTTTGCACCCCAACGCATAGTATCCTAATTGAAATACGAGGTAGTCACTGTTAGTATACAGTAAGCGCCTAATGAACGAGTGGTTAGGCGAGTGGTGGGATATGACCTACCCCATACGGTATTCGTTGGTGTACTAGTTACTAATTTTGAAACAGGATTAGATCAAATAAAATCGAATAGAAGTTAACGTTGAAACGTCGGCAAAATCGGAGTGCAAAGGTTAATTTGCTACGGGACAAGCATCCTACTACGCGAAAAGGAACAAGAAGTAGAAGACGATGAATAATTGAAAGAAGAGAATCAAAGAGAGTTTAACAAAGATTGTTCCTTCTTAACACCCCGATTATCAACGAATTTCTGGCTCGTTAGAAAAAACTCTAACATACTTGTCTCTTTTTACTTCGTAAAACACGTGGACTTTCCACCGAGGAAGATACATACGAAGGACTGGTTTTCTCGTTTGTTACGAACAGAACCTCGCAATCCAGGCCTCGTTAGCGAATTAAATAACAGTCGTACCAACAGCAACAGCAGCAGCAGCAGTGGCAGCACACGTTCGCGCGTTACGTATTGTTTAAGGATATTTGCAAGGATCTGATCGGTTTCCGCGTTTCTCCGTGATCTCCACGATTCACAGTAATACTGATTTATGAACAGACCTCTCGACGAGGACACGAAACAGCCAGCTGAACGCGATAGGACAGAAATGGATGAGAAACTGGCGTCGCGAGCAGAGCGAGGGTAGCTCACTTGCCCAGACCGAACTTCATGAAAATCAGTTCTTTCCCTTTGGACAGAATATCGCCGCCAGCGCTCGCACCGGCCATCTCCGTGAATTTTTGCATCAGATTCGGCCCTGTACTCTGTTGCTGCTGTTGTTGTTGCTGTTGTTGTTGCTGTCCCTGCGTCGTGTTCGGTTGCGTTTTCGCTTGCGGTGTGGGCAACACCGTCGGTATTCCTCTCATCGGTTTGCTGGTGCTCTGAGTACCCTGCATCGGAGCACCTTGATTCTGTTGCGCGTACGGTTGATTTTGTTGTTGTGGCTGCTGCTGTTGTTGTTGCTGCTGTTGCTGTTGAGGTTGTTGTTGGAACTGTTGACCCTGTGGGCCAAATCCTGGACCTTGCTGTTGATATCCTTGATTTTGTTGTTGGTAGCTCTGATTCTGTTGATTAGGCTGTTGCTGTTGATACGGTTGATTCTGTTGCTGGTAATCTTGCTGCTGTTGCTGCATGTGCTGGCCAGGACCTTGCATACCTCCTGGTACATTACTACGACGATTGATCACGCCTCCCCTCCCCTTCCCCTAGAAACGAAAGCGATGCAAATTAATGGAAAAAAATTTTCTTTCATAGAAAGTTGCTTGTTTCCTTGACTCGAACAGGTTTCTCGAGTAATCTTCACGTAAATGTTTGAGTTATGTTTAAGTAAGTCGCGTCGATTAAGATGCTTCTGTGTTCTGAAAAATTTGAAGAAACTGACGTTTTCATTTAAGAAACTTCTTCGGTTTTCATGCGATGCTCGCTAGAACATATTTCGTCCAAAAACGATCGATTGCTTTAGTCGAAACTTTTCCTACGTCCTACTATTACGATGTTTCATGAGATATAACGTGTTCCGTGTGTGTACGTGTTCCGCGAGAAGAACGGAAACACGGAAATAAATGTCCTAGAATACGTGACTACTGCAACGAATGTTTGCGATCAAAATATAATTAATCTATTCGCATAATCTGATCATCTAATCGTAATGAGTTTACGTTCGATCGATTCGACAATATTTCGATCTGTATGAAGCTGATTTTATGAAATGATTAATACGAAATGAAAAGAGAAGAATCTCGTAGAACAATGATTAAAATGAAGATTAACGAAAGCAGAGAGAAAGAAACGGAGACAATGAAGTATGTAATAGTTTTAAGTATTGCGGAAGCATGAGTTATTGAGCATTCGTGCAATTTGCATGTCGATGTACGGGCATGCTTGTAGGCATCGAAATATATTAGTTGTTGCAAATTAAACGACCGGATATTAATGAACGATTTAATTAATTTTTGCAGTTCAAATTTATATGATGAACTCCTCGTGTCTGAAGAATGGTCGTTTCGTATGCAATAACTTAACAGAAACTTAAACTAATCAAGTCGATATCTTTGTTCCATAACGTTTCTTGTTCCTTTAAACGAAATTGAGATGTTTCATATAATGCGTGATAAAATTGTAGCAAAATGCAATCTATTGAATGCGAATCCATGCAATAAGAAATGTTCGTTTTCTCTAGTCAATTTTTTCTTTTTGTTTAATACAGCGAAGCCTTGCTATATGGCTTATCTATGTGGTCGGATGAGCTTCCTTTCCAATCACCATCTTAGATGACTACTACAATATGATCATACGTTGAACAAGCTTGCGTTGATTGACTGTTGTACGAAGTACATAGCTCCGCAATCCTCTATTCCATCTGTTGCCACATAGCGAGACTTCATTGCATTAAAATGTTCAAAGAGTTCGAATCCTGTCGCGTCGGTTCTCGTCCACAACGACGAAGAGACATACCTGAATCATTGAAAAGATTTTTAATCTTGTAACACTGTTATGCTGATATAATTCAATGATTAAACGTTTCGATTCTATTCGATAAATAAGAATAAAAGAGAAACGATAGTTAGAAATATCGTATACAAGTTTAGTAGCGAGAAGGTTGAAAGCCACATCGAAAAGCAAAAGTGAAAAAACTTTTGGATAGAGCAGTGGACTCACCTGTTGTTGAAGATGGGGCGGTACGGGACCTTGTTGATGGGCGCCCATGGGCGTGGGCCCATGCTGATTGGACGTGGTTACAGTTGTGTAGCTGTGGTGATTCGCTTGTTGGTACGCTAGATGCGGTGGATTGTTTTGTTGATGTTGGAGTTCATGTTGTTGGTTGTTCATTAGTGATGGTTGTTGTTGTTGTTGTCTAGAGTCTAAGTGACAGACAGGGACAGACACAGGCACAATGCAGGCATCTAGCAACAGAGAAGAGAACAAGATCGTGTTGTCATTTATGGCGCATTTGTGTATGTCTCTTTTTTTATTAACAAGACATTTAAACGCGTGGCCGAGTATGCCGAGTAATGTTTCGTTACTTATGCAATGACTATCGTGTCCTTTTGTGGAACCTTCACATATCATTTTCTTCACGATACTGAGAAAAAGAAATTACTCGGCAAAACTTGGATTCACGCGTACAGTTCAATTTTCTTTTCTCGCGAATTTGATATGCATCAAGACACGAAATCTGATCAAAATCTGTTACTCAATCTTAATCTTTAAATGGCCAGCATGACAACACGACACGAACGACAATCATGTGACACGACGACCATCGACCAATTCAGGCACACAGAAATAGATTATGTTTTATAGAATACACGCAGTATAATTATATAAGGCGTTTCAAAGTTATCGTGAAAACTGCAATTGTAAATCCCTTGCTATAAAGGAAAACGAAAATCTTTTCATCATTTTGCGGTCTAAAACTTTGTTCCGAGATATGAATGATTCTAAATTAGATCTTTCGCTTGTGAGGAGCTGTGTGAAGGCGAACTGCAGATTGGGTGATCATACGTATTCTTTTGAGTACGATATCTCGAAAATAAAGTCTTGGAACAAGAATGACAAACAAGTTTCCAATGACATTTATCCTAGACAATTTATAATTACAATTTTCACAGTGTGCATCTTTCTTGAGACACCCTGCATACATACGCGTACGGTATACATATATGCAATATATATATACATATATATATCTTTCTCATTATATACATGCATATGTATGTATATATATATGTGCATATGTATTTGCATATGCATACTGTGTAAAAGTAACGCGCATATATGTATATATGTACATAATAGAGGAAAGATAGACACGTAAAAAAAGTAACGGAGCCAAAAGGTGCTCGGAAAGAAAACATACGAGTATCATACATACGTAGATACGTACATATTCACTGTATGTACATATATGTATTTAATAGAAAACACTGAAAGCAGCTTAGTGTTTCATTGTAAATATACATATATATATAAATATATGTAAATACATATATATATATGTAGATAGATAGATAAATAGATAGATAGATGATAGATAGGTAGATAGATAGAAAGATAGGTAGATAGATAGATAGATAGAAAGATAGACAGGTCGATAGATAGAAATATAGAAATCGCTTTGCATGTGATAATACACGTGTTCCTAAAAAAAAAGGAAAAAAGAAACTTTTATAAATACAAAATAATTCTCACACATTGCGCGGACGTTCTGATCGATATAATACCGTTGCTCGACTCTACATCGCAACAATTTCGAACGAGTACCTATGAGTACTTGCTGTTGCAAGTTTCTGAAAGAAAATAACTTACTCGAATATACCTTAACGAAAGTAACAACGCGTTACTGTTTTCAATCTGTTTTCAAGTGTAGCCCTAAAAGAAAATATGAGCTCGGTTTCGATTAATAACGATTAAACATTACTAGATCGTTCGTTCATGTATAAGTACTTGTGTGACCTTTCTGCCTGTCGTCTAGCACATCTAGTTTCGTGTCTTGTGTTGCTTGCCGTTTTGTATAAACTTTTTTGTTTATTCACACTGACGTCTGGACATCCAGGATTTTTCTTTCTTCTCTTCTTCATGTCATTGTTCTGTTAGCAATATTAAACAGCGCCAGTGTGAATGTATTTCAACCCCTCGAGCCAGTTATCAGGCGTTTTCTCTAAACGAAAATTTATTCGAAGCTTTGCAAATTCCTTGAAACATCTTCGTATCGATGTACAGCTTTCTCGAGCTCGATCTTGCGCGTTGCTTCGGTTCGTTTTCCTGTTGCTCATTCAATTTTGTTGCTTCAAATTTAGGCTTCCTGCTACATCGTTTACTTGGCTTGAGGAGCTTATTTATGTCATCGTTCGTGACATTATAAAAAATGAACAGAGAGAATGGAACGTCAGCTTTTCCAAATTTTACCTTTGCCTCGTCGATGACCAGGCGGAGGAGGTTCTCGAGGTGGAGGAGGCGGTCCTCTAACTCCGGGTCCTTGACCTTGTCCTGGTGGTCTTCTGTTTCCTTGCGGAAGTTGACCTTGCGGTGGTTGTTCGCGTACTTCGGTAAGGAAGTTACTTGGAACTAAACCACGAACTCCGTTTAGTTCTCCCATATAGAATCCATCTTCACCCAATTCACCGTACACGTAGATCTCATTTCCAGTTTGGAACGCCAATTCGACTTGCTGTGGAGGTAAAATATATTACAAAATTGTCAAACGAGTATACAGATAGTTGTACAGTTCCTGGCAAAACAGGAATTGGAAAGCGTATTTAATTAGTTCAAAGGCACATAACAAAACCCGCGATAAATCTTACAGAATCAACATTTGGAGATAATTCGTGAGGATCGTAATCATAGAGCGCTATCATCTTCTTCACTGGCATATTGGCATAAATGTCACCCCATCTTCCTCTTCTACCAGCTTGACCTTGTCCAGTTTGATTTTGATCTTTGATTTCTTCGACCATGTTGTAAGGGACATATCCTCGTCTACCGTGACATTCGCCCCAATAAAATCCATCCGCGTCTTTTTCGCCGTATACCTAACAAATTAACTAATAAGTTGAGATTCTTTGAAACAGGGAACAGACATAAGTTAAAACTATTAAAAAAGACCTTGATGGTGTCGCCCTTGGAGAATGGCAATTCTTCTTCGCAAGCATCTGGATTTGGCGACATAGTTTTTGGATCGTAATCGTAAATAGCAACAAACCAGCGTGTTCTTTTGTTCATTTGTTGAGCACTACTCGACGCGTGACCAGCACCACCTTGAGCTTGCGTCCCTCGTCCACCGCGATAGCTAGGAGCCCTGCCTCTTTGATTTCCTATACGAGAAAAGAGAAAACGAAAGTAGAGTCGATGCGAAACGATGCGAAGACTTAGAGTTTAATGGGCGAAACTTACCAGGTAGATATCGTATCAATGCATACCTGGTTGATCGTAATAAGGATCTTGAGGTCTACCAGCAGGCATACTCATTCTTCCGGACCTATGTGTTCCTGGAAGTCCTTGTTGTCCCATTTGAGGACCGTATCGATGTTGTCCACCATGATGCAATGGCATTCCCCTACATCTACGAGAAGGATCGTCTTCTTCGCTGTAATTCGCTTCGCTCGCGGAATCCTTGGTGATTTCTGGAACCCCTAAACGGTTGTAACAATAGGTGCAAATTGAAAAGTTCGTTTGAAAGAATCAACGAAGTTGTTAAAATGTTCAGAGAAAGAAAATCCTTCGAATCTATAAAAACTCTTACCCATCTGGGACATGCTCTGCCCAGGATAAATTTCTTTGTCAGACAAATTCTCGTCGGTTTCGATGATAACTTGACCGTGAGCATCGACTCTAGTGCCTCCGGGTCTTCTCATATGTGAGGGTACAGGAGCCGTTGGATATCTCTGATCTACAACACCCATACGATGCGGATCCGGTTGTCCCATGCCGGGTTGCGGTTGTCCTGGATCTTGCATATGAGTGGTTCCATGTTGTAAATGGGTCGTAGTTCCGCCGCGAAGAACACTGCAGGGAATAGCAGTGGCGCAACTATCGCCCGACTGACTTTCCCTGCTTTTAGTTCTGACTGTAATATGCTTTGGATTCAGGCCCATAAGTTTATGTATATCAACCAGAGCGTGGTCACCAGTGGGGCTGTCTACATCGGTGACCTTTTTCCCATCGGCGTACACCGCGTAACCGGTGACGGCCGAACCGTTTAGGGCAACAGGCTGCCAGGTCACTAGCAAAGTGCCGTCCTGCGGTCCAGCCTCCACCTGCAAACGATATCGTACGATTATCTTCTTAATACCGATAAATATATTGCACCATCACGTCCACGAAAATGTAGGCTCGAGGGTTTTCTTGATGAAGAGAGGATGACAGTGTCCGTGACAGTACAAAAGGTCGGGAAAGATTTGACCGCTTAATTACCTGGATATCGACCGGAGGATCAGGTAATCCCTTGGGTAGCGTTTTAAAGTGGACGTGACATGCTAAATTATTAGCTGCTTGAGTGTTTTGGTCCTCGAAGTGCGTCGCTCTCAAATTCTTCGCTTTGACAGTCACTCTGTAGATCGTGGAGGGTGCCAAGCCAGTTATTGTGTGTCTATAAACTCCAGGCTTTACTGTTCGAACTTCCACGTTGTTCACACAGACCACGTGTTGATGATTGCTGTTACTAGGCATCCAGGAAATGACAGCACTGGTGGCGGTTACGTTCGATGCCTTGACGGCAGTTGGACCCAAAGCAACATCCTTACCGATTACCATCGTACAAGCGGCGTCACGTGACGTTCTTCTCGAATGTGTCACCGAACGCACGCTTATTCTGTGTGGCTACATATTGTCGATCAAATTAAATTAATTCAATCGATGTATTTTACGATAGAATAATGTAAAATTTTATTTAAATAAAGAGTTATTATAAGATAGGAAAATTTCTTACGAACCCTGGTAGAGTCAACCCCTTCAACCAATGCTCTGGTCCTCTCCGTTGCTTTCACGGTGACCTTCAACACCCCGTCTACGTAGACGTGGTACGATTCTAGCTGATGGGTGTTTTCTGGGGCTGTCCAACCGATTAGGACACTCTTGTTCAGCTGCCGCTCGAGAGTGAGGTGCTGCGGCGCCGGAACTAGGTCCGAAAACAGGTAGACTTCTTCAGGAAAAAAAGACAAGACAAGCCTAGCTGTAACTAAAACTCTTTTGCTATCTAATTCTCTAAACCAGCCTAAGACCATCCAATACTCAACACAGTGCAAGACCTCGTTCACGCTGTTCATCGAAATATTTGCCTCTGCTCTCAATAGGAATAGTGTTTGTAACTGCTATAGAGGGATAAGGCATGCACTAGTTAAGTTGGGAAGGTTGATCAATCAGGAAGGTTCATATTCTTATTGCCACTATGAACAAGCCCGAGGAACAAGCTCGATGAACAAACAGTATTGTACATGTACCTTGTTAAAACACATTGCGTGTTACTGCGAAGAAACATTCTACGTACTCGGTACAGCTATAGAAGAAGGAACCCACTACTACAACGTCAACGCATTATTTTTAAATTACGAGTCACTAATTAAGGGAAACAAACTTTGTTTATTACCCTGTTAACCGGAAAAGTGTGTTAACTAGTAACTCGATTGAAAGTCGTGTGAAATTTAATAACACTCGTAAACGAAAGGAAACGATTCTTGATTAGCCCAGTTAACAGGTTAAACATCAAATTATCTAACTTTTGAAACATTTAGCATTTCAAAACACATTGAACAGGTTTAATCTAGTATTCTAAACTTAATTACAACCAACGCGTACATCAACATTCTCTAAATTGAATTATGTGTTTGAACTTTTCGCACAAGACTACTTTCGTTACGTACTACGTGCTTTGTTTCTAGCAAAAATCTGGACGGACAGTATGAAAATGTACTAACCTGGTGGTTCTTGTTCGTCTTCCTCCGCGATGTTATCCAGTTCTGCGTAAGCGGACAGTTCAGCTTGTCGATTTCGATTCCCTTCTTCTAGAGCCGCTAATTCGAGATCGATATCTTGCAGATAACACTGAAATAGCAAACCAGAATTATAACTTTAACTAATAATAAATCAAACAAATAATGTATATATATAATTTTAATTGTTACTGCAGTAAGAACTTGGGATCCTCGTTTCCGTAGCTAGATTATTCATTACGCCATCGTTGGTTCATTATTAAGTTCTGGGATTTTTCAACCCATATTACTTTACTTTAAAAAGACTATTATTCTTTGAGCGAAGTATTTTTTCAATTCGCTTCATCACAGGGTAAATCATAATAAAACTCACGTTGCTCACTTGAGGAATATTTGTGGAAGCAGAATCGTCGACGTCTCTAAGGCCAAGGACAGCTTGGTGAAATTCTAGTAGATCGTCGCCAACGAGTTTTTGAACGAAATTAGCTGGAACGAGACCTCGTCTACCATCGAGTGTTTCAGCGTCGAGAAAACCATCTTCGTCCGGTTGTCCCCAAACTAGAAGATAATCACCACCCTGGACAGGCAGTTCAGCTTCTGGATTTTCATTGGGCGAGTGCTGAAACGGCTCGTAAGTGAAACGAGCTATATAAACGTAACATCTTCCCTTGCCCGGTATGTCTAACATATCCACTTGACCCTCGGGCACGATATTGTCATTGGTCAGTCGATCCAAGGGATTCGAAAGTATACTACTTGGTATTTTTGGCATTTGCCTTGGACCAAGAAAATGATGACCCGTCGTTGCTGTTGCCGTTGGCGATGTGGCGCGTAAACTTTGCTGAATCTGTTGAATGATCGCCTGTTGTTGCAGCTGATTGGCTTGAGATTGCGCAGAAAGTTGCTGCATCGCTTGAAGAGGATCGCTTATTGCTTGTAACAAGCCTGTTGATGTTGTACCTAAAACGTCACGATTTCTTTGCCAAAAGTCTGTACGAAGAGAAAAATCAAAATTAAGAGATCCGTACCTGAGCTCACGCCAGACGTGCCAAAAGCATTGGTCCCGACGGTAGAGTAAGTCGACCCACTAGTAGCAAAACTGCTCTGTACGCTCGAGAAAGGAAGAACGGTTTGGGGTACACTAGTAAGCGCGCCCAAGGTAGAATGAAAGGAGCTCGTCGAATATGGTGGCAACGACGACAGCGTTGTTTGTGGGATACTAGTTTGTGGGACAGAGAAATTATGATGCGACAACTGAGAGGTAAAGCTACTACCCGCTCCTGTACTATAGGTTCCGTTTGGATGGGATGTAATGGACAAACTTGGATACGTCGTTGCCTGCGCATACGAAACCAATAGTATCTCGTAAATTAACATTCAAGTGCATTATTAAAAGCGATCGTAAGATTTCTTCGTACCTGTTGACTTCCATTTAATTGAAAACTTTGGGCGGTTTGAGTGGGCTGCGTGTAATGAGGAATTACGCTTTGACTCGATGATGTCAGGTACGTTGTAGAGGCCGGATGTTGCTGCGGTTGCGGTTGTTGCTGCTGGAGCGGCTGCTGATAGGTTTGCGTATGAGGATAACTCTCCTGGTACTGACTGCTCGTGAAGTGGGTGTGCGTTTGTTGCTTCTGTTGTGTTTGTAGAGCAGTTTGAGAATGAGAGCTCGGCAACTCGGTATGAGTTACTTGGGGTTGCTGATACTGCTGTATCTTTTGTTGAAAAACTGGCTGCGACTGACTGGTGGAGAGTGACGGGGCTGGTGGGATTGGTTCGCTGTAATGATACGGAGGCCCGTTCGGGGTCAGCGGTGGACATCCGGGCATCATCGGCGTTAGGGGCATCGGTGAACCTGCGTACTGTTTAAAATTTTCGATCAGGACTCTGTCTTTTCTTTAAAAATCGTATGATTTTATACATACATGACTCATCTGAGTCGGTATTCCCAGGCTCAAAGCGTGCGGATGGGGTGGATGTTGATGTTGACCGAGATTGGGAAGATTCTCCGAGCTGGATCGCAAAATACCCTGTGAAACTGAGGGTTGCTGCGTGGTAATGGTTCCCCGAGTATGGTCCAAATCGTGTATCATCCTGTTAGCACTGAAATTGATAAAAATTAGATAAGATTAATGGAAGGTCGTGCGACGTTGGTATCGATTGTTTAAAATATTGAAATAGATTGGAAGATTAGGAAGGATAGCAAGACAAAAACACACCTATTATCTTGCTCTATTTTTGCTATTATTCTGTCAATTTCAGAACCAGCCGGAGGCCAAGAAGTCGGTACCGCTGAATGACTCATCGGTCCTCTGCTTCGTGCTCGTCTCAGACTTGTCAATTCCAACGATAATTCCTCGTGTCTGACCATCTGTAGTTCCGTCTTTTTCTCCAGTTCTCTTATCTTCGACTGCAATGCCTCGACAGATTCTGGGCCTTGATATCGGCCTGCTATCTTTTCGCGTAGCTGATTCTGTGCTTCTGCGTGTTGGCGTTCCAGCTCCGTTTTTCGGGCTTCCGTCTCACGCATTTGCTGCAAACATCAGCTCGATAAGCTCTTGTTCGATCAAATTTGAATACCCAACATGACAAGCAAGAATTGAGACAAAACGAGGTTCCTACTAAACACGTGGATAAACAATCGATTCAAATTGTCGAAAGATGAAAGATTTTCGAGAATATAGGAAAGTCTAGTTCCGTTTAATATTTGCGACCGAAGGTGGATAACCAGCTTCAATAACCCGGAGGGACGTCTAGTTGGAAGCATGATCCATGACGAGAATCATCCGCGTGACATTAATAATGAAGGGAGCTTTTGTATTCTGAATGCCTCGGAGGTACGTACAATCAAACTTACTCGTCGCAAACTTGTTCCTTTAATTCTACCAGGCTTTTACACAAAAATCTTAAAAAAAAAAGAAGAACGAAAAATACGCTACTACAGATTATCTTTTTTAATTAAAAGAGAATCTTTCGTGCCTGGTTGAAAATTCGCTTGGAACATCAATATCCATCCGCTGACGAACATCTCGTTGAGATACACTTTTGCTGACCCTCAGAAACGACCTTATTCATGTGATGCATCGCGGTACATGGATTATTACGTGCACACTTTATTTGTATACGTAATTAACATTCTGATCGATGTTCTGCATGGAAAATTTGTTTCTTTAAACAACGTATATTTTGCTTAAAAACTTTTAATTTTTGGTGCTTGTATAAAAATGGAGCAAATGTTAGAGAGAATGCTGGTGAAAAATGATTTAAATTATATATACGATATCTCGTCGTATACGAAATCTCATTTTTTGACCACGAAATCGAATTAACATTGTATATTTAATTCATTGAACACAGCTTTATATTTATCTCGTAACTTATCGAACTCTCACGCTCGCTGGCACATTGTTTCAAATTATAACCTCCGTGAAATTGAATCTATAGCACATACAGAACCACGAGAAAGTTGAAGGGAATGAACTCTTTGAAGTAACAATACAAAATATAGAAGAAAATAAAGGTGATGGAGTGTTAGGATATGGTATTGAAAATCGTGGGTAAAACTCACCTCGAGGATAGACTCAAGAACCGCGTCCTGCATGATGGTGGTTTTCGTGGAGGTGGTAATCCCGACAGCAGATCCGGTATCCTGCAGCTGCGGAGCCTGAGGTGCCGTGGAAGCGCCACCTCCAACACCACAGCACTGCAACATCCCTGAAGTCTGAAACCCTCGCCCGTCTTTATCACGGCCAGTCCCTATCGATCTACCGTGTATCTAGGAGCTATCTTAATTAATTGGCGGCTTTTGCGGGGCCTGCCAGGCTGCACACGACGATCCCACGATTAGGTGTACGATTCTTTCTGGGTGCGAAAAGGAATTTTTTTCTCGTTCCCCATAATAACCTATATATACCCCTTCCCCCACGTGCCAAGTCACTTACTTTCCTTCTTCGTACATCCACCACGAAAAAAAACCTTCGCATTCAATCCTCCGTGCATTGCAACATCGATTTTACGTGTTCATAATTAACAAAATGAAAATTTATTTGTAAAATTCGTAAATGAAAGTAATATAAATAGTCACGTCTCCCTTCTAGGAATTAAACTTTGCTTCTGAGATTACAGAGGATTGAACAAAAATTACAATGCTTAATTGTGATGATATATAAGAGAGCGTAGAAACATTGCGGAAATAGCTTGTTTCTTATGCTGTATCGTTCACTCAAAAATGTGTAATAATTTTCAAGAAAGTTCTCATATCTCAGAACTTTTGTAGTTCTCTACATTATAGCGTGTCGTGTCAGACATGGCTGACATATTCTACTGTGTTAGCGCGTTGATCGTTACAGTGAAAGTGAACAATACTGAAACTTCAAGGAAACGCAAAGTTTAATTTTCCCTACATTTTCGCTTAATCTTCGCAGTATTGATGCGTCGTAGGAACCAAACTTATTCTACAATTTCTTATCGTGGAGTTAATCTGAATATCACACAGTAACGTCGCAACGATTTTACAGAGTCTGATAACCACACGTGGAGGGTAGCACGCGTGAAAGTAATCTTTTTCAAACAACGGTATGTACGTATGTGCAAACAGTGAGCTCGATATTCTGAATTAACGATTATTCTGCCCTTAAATGGGAGAAATTGAATCGATGAGATTACTGGCAACAGGTTCTTCGGGGAAGTTTCGATTGAAATACACCGGACACGATCGAAAGTCGACCTTCGTTCCGTTCAACACTTTACACTCAAGCGTGAACCGTCGTCTGTGGCGACATATTTTTATCGGGTTTATCGATGCGTTGATTATTATCCTCGCACGATACGTTGTCGGGAAATTTTCTCGAAAAAAAGAATTTCTTTCCATACAGTAACTCGGAGAAGTTATTCTCGACGCGAATATACCCGAGAACGCGAGGAAATATACTCTAATTACAATTTTTCTATCAGATCCATTTTTTAAATATACTATTTACAGTCAAGGCTATAATAGTTATTTGAAATTAATAAATATCCGTATTCTGAACTGGTGCATTTAAGCGATCTAATAGGTTTCTTTCTTACATCATTGTCGAGAAATATGCTGGTCGGAGCTTAAATTTTGCTGACAAGATGACGAAGTATTATCGATAACTATGCGAGAGAACCTGAATGTTAAAATTCGAAATATTTTCTTAGACGACTGCAATCGCGTTTAACTTGTAATTATTGTAAATTCGAATAGTAACGTTCTATCATCCCCTGAGATCCAATAAAAATGTCATTTAATTTTTTACGAGAGGTTTATTAATTTTATGATTGCGGTAGCTTAATATTACCGGTTAAATCACCTCGCGATCCAATCACGGTCAGACGAGACATCTTAATCCACTGAAGAATTTTAGGCGTGAGTAGTAAGATCTAACCAACGACATCTATCTATGGTACATAATAAATTATTTCTCTTCTTGCAATTGAAAGTATTCTATAAAACTAAATTTGAAGTTTGCAGCTAAAATATTAATTGCCCGTCGCAGTGGTCAGACGGTTAGATCTACTGAAAGGTTCTAAAAGCAAACAAGCTGAACATGCACCACTACAGAAGTGTATTACAGCTTGCCGATGACACAAAAGTGTTCGTTACAACCGAAAATGACGAAGCTCAAGGTTTCGCCGACAGATTCTTTCAAACGATAGAGACAAGAACGCTCGCTATTATCAAGGGATGAAAGTGAAACGTACCGATTAATCCAATAACGGACGAAGGAAACAACAGTCGATGTACGTAAAGAGCGGAAGCGACGAATAGACACCGGTACACGCATAAGGAACAACACCGAAATAGCGGACCAATGGCCTGACCGTTCAAAAAAGAGACACTCGTTTTCGAAGCTCTCAAGAGACGATGAAAAATTCAGAAAGGAAACAAATGAAAGTGACCTTGCGACATTCCGGTTGAAAAAGAAGGGATGTGAACCACAGTTCAAATTGAAAGGCGAGAAAGAAAGGAGAGATTCAGAATGAGTTTCCGTTCGTGGGCACGGGTCGAGTGGCACGGCACTGCTTATTGATCTCACTACTAATGGTACGTAGTATACATATACACCCGGTGCGCACGGGACACCACTGCACGACGATACGTAGTGCAACCACTGTGTACCACTATGAACTGCCAATTGCTACCACCACGAGTAAGGGCAACAGCGACACGAGCAACCCTTCGATGCATTTCTTCACGAGTTCCAATATATGGTTACAGCGATAACCGTGCCACCGTCACCTTTCTGCCTCTTCATTCACGATCTTTTAACGTTAATAGTTTTACACCGAATTCTCCACCAAATTTATTCCTTTGCTCGTTCCATTAACATTCTGTATTTTTATCGTCGTTGCAACGGTACCGTGAAAAATGTTCTACCTTATCTTGCCAGTAATTCGAACGGAATCGGAAGGTGAAATTTTCCAGTGACATTTAGCGATCCTCGAAGAAACCTTCTGTTTCGACACTTTTTACGGACGGACACTCGTGACATGTACTACGGTAATAGATTTTTTCGTTTCTCTCACGCGCAGACACATACCCAGGCATACCTTTTGTTCACTCGCTCATTCTCTTTCTCTCTCTCCCTCTCCCTCTCTATCTCTCTATTTCTTCTTTCCTTAGTCGAAACTAACAAACCTTCCCCTTTTCCTTTCCCTTCTATCATACGATCTTACACAATCTCTCGTTTCGGTTTAATCACGGCCTGTCTCGTTTCGCTTACGCTTTTTTTACGGGGTTGCACGACACTTACGATAACCGAGTCGAAGGGATTGTGGCAGGCCAGGGCTGCTGCTGCTGATGAGCGAACTTCACGGGACTCGCGAGCTTTTTCACTCGGCTATCATCCCGTACAAGCCCCAAGATCTGCTCGGCCGTCGAAGGCAGGCGGCAGGGCTGCTGGAAATCGGAGGAGGAGGTATATTCGCTTGTCCAGCGGAGAAAGGGGAAACGAGTGGGGGTAGACACGATTATGGTGGGAGTACCCGAGATATGGAGGGGATGTAGGACCGGGAAAAAGAGAGAAAGAGAGAGAGAGGAGGTAGCGAAGGGTGCTGCCGCTGGAAAAGCAGCCAGGTCTGGGGTAAGGACTCCCGTCACCACCAGATATGGGTCACTCTACGATCGATGCCGATATAGAGCCCCTTCGCTGCTAGGGATTCCTTGCGATCGCTTGTTTCGTTTCTATTCTATCATGCGATAACTTATGTTTTATTTTCACGATTATCTATTGAAAATTTTTCGAAAATCGAGCATTTTTTATCAGCAACGTCGATCCAATATAACGTTGGTAGTTATCTTGGAAATATCCAGTTGAACGATATGCTAAAAGAGTAGTTTGAATCGTGGAAAATCAAACATGGCGTATCGTGATAGTTAGCTAGAAAACATATGATACACCCTGGCAAGTCTAGTGACTTTACGGAATGGTTCGTCTTGTGGCTACGCGAGGGTGTAGCTTTCACAAAAGACCAATCAATACGCGGGAGACGATCCACCGAACTTTCTCTCTCCTTTTACTCCTTCGACTGTCTTTCTTTCTCTTCTTTCCCCTCTCTATCCACCCCTGCCCTCTTTCCATCGTCTCCTCTCTTTCTCTCTTTATCTCTGTTTTCCTTTCCATCCACTTACCCAGTGTGCCTATGTTCGTCTATGCTCCACCCCTCTACGCCTATTTTCTTTCTCTCGCTCGCTATCCCGTGTACAATTTCCTTTCATTCCGTTTTATTTTTCAATGGACCAGCCATCTACGTGGTTAAAAAATAAAAAACGAAATTAAAGCAATCGTAGTATGAAAACTTAAACGTGCAAGAACTTTGTGATTCGTCAATTAACGAAACTTTCTCTTTCCATCTTCTCCCCTCTTTTTCCTGTGTGATCCAACATGATATTTGTGACTGTACCTGAGGAACGTAAAAGAATATATAACGGAGCAATACAGTCAATACGGAATTGTCGACATTTATATTTAGTATCCAATTATTGGTTTACACTCCGCGAAGTAGTTGGAACCGACTTACGTAGTCGAAGAGACGTAGAAAGAAGAAAGCAAATTTGGGGACAAGAACCGTACGATAGACACGGCCCTGATAGAAGCGCAGGCGTCTGTGCGATTGAGTGACGTCACGAGTCTAAGGCACGGGGCGTCATACGCTTATCAATGAACGTACGACGCCTACGGCGGATACCTGTTCTCTAGTGACTAATACCCTCCCTTGCCCACTCTTCCTTCTACACCCCATATACGTTCTGTTCTCCGATTTGCTCCATTCTACGTCCCTTTGGCTAACCAAACACTGACTGTTTCTACTTACTCCTATGACCGTCCATCGTTCGCCTATCTTGACCAATATTTTGCAAATTTATTTGCATTCGCATATTTTTGAGACAAACCGGATATCTTGTTCGATTCCAGTCCGAGGAATACAAATAGTAGTAATTCTTAATTTGTAGCTATTCAATCTCTGTTGAAATATGCGAAATATAATTAGGTTAATAATTTACATTTGTTAATGATGTTACTCGAAACGAGTTTTCAAAATTCGGTAAAATTTGTAAAAAGAGAACGTGATTCGAACGTTGTACTAGAACCTACCATTTCGGCATATCCGTGAATACATTTTACAAAAGTAGAACAACGACCTTCTGATACTTTGGCAACGGTGAATCTAGATTGGAATATATATACTTTTATCTGCCTCCTTTCTTTCAATCTGTTCGTATAAAGCAAAGTTATATTACACACGTAGTCCTTCATGATTCGGTATATTAATATTCATCGATCAAATTTCGTATTACTATATGTGCATATTTTTGTACCATTAAACGAATGTTGTTCTAATTAATTCTTTACCCTTCGTGTTCTTCGTCGATCTTTTTCTTTTACTGTTTTTTATTCGCCTTATATCTTTTCTGCCTGATTTGTTCTCTTGTTACTTGTGCTCTTTCTTCTTTACTCTCCATCTTTTAACTCTTTCTATATATCGATACGATTTGTATGCCTGCCAATAACAGTACATTTAATGCGATAAAGCTCGATAACTATAACATTATAATTTTAGCGATTATAACCTTTTATTTACTCAGGTACATGTTCGCATCTAAAATCAATCAACAATTCAAAATGAGTCAACTGTTCTTCCATTTCGAATTTCGGTGAAATTGGAAAATGGAGTATCAATGCTATTAGAAATGAAATATTTTCACCAAATAGTTAGTTTAGAGATAATAGTTTTCGATCAGATTTATTTACCTAAATCAATGCATTATATAGTAATAGGAAGGTACAAATATATCATTTGAAATATATGATTTGGCAATTTCAAAATGTCGTGAACCTTTATTCTGTAACTACGTGTAGTCGCAACAGCCGCACTTGCGCGGTTAAAAACTCACGACATCACGCGGACATCCTCTAGCGGACGATTTCGTGGTCTGTTCTGATTCGATGGCGCTTTAGTGTTGTGTCTGTTTTATCTGCACTTCATCAGGTCATATTCATACCGTAAGTTGTGAGGTTAGTTATGAACGACAAGTAGAACAGGTCCGTTATAACTATACCGGTACTTTTTATATATCGAACAAAAAAGTATTTCCTCTTTCAAAGACACCGCCAAGTCATCAGAACGTTCATGAAGAATTAATTCATAACTTACCAGTAATATATAAAACGAAAAAACTTTATTAAAGAAAGTATTACTTTTACAGGTGCAAGAATCGGAAACAAAATTTCTTCTTAAATATAAAATGCTCTCATCAATTTTAATATTGCTTGCTTTCGGTATCGTTGCTGCTGAAGATTGCAAAGGATGTGTTTCTCTGGACTCATATTCTTTTGACAAGGTATTTGAATTTTTATACATTAATAGCTTTTATTAATAGAATTTTTTGAACGACACTGTAAAGTAGATTTTTAAAACAAATGGCGGAAAGTGAAATCCCTATTCATTTGTTTTTTCATCTCGTTGACAGCAGTTTGTTGCCATGGTTACCAGACGCCTAATCAAGTCATAGATTTGTTAATAGATAGTATGTGCAATTTTACGAACAAAATTGTACGACGTATAAATATAAATGACAAATATTATTTTGATTGATCAGCCTTATTTTTTAATATTAATATAAAATTTATAAATCGTTAGAACTAATTAGCGCTGGGTAAATGAGATACTTACTTAGGGCCTCACAAACTCTAGTGGCGGCTTTGTATATCATCGCGTTAGCTTATAAAAAATATTTAAATATTCACAGACTAATAATTCGTAATTAATATTAACAAAATATTAAAAATATAGGTAATACCAAAATTCAAAGCTGCAGTTGTTAAATTTGATGTATCATTTCCGTATGGAGAAAAACACGAGCAATATGCACAAGTAGCCGCCGCAACAAAAGATGCTCATGATCTACTAGTAGCTGAAGTTAGAGTTAAAGATTATGGCAATAAAGATAATTCCGATCTTGCCGCTCGTTATAAAATAAAATCTGAATCTTTTCCGGCCATTCTCCTATTCTTGCAAGGAAAATCAGAACCCATTCCATTTGTTGCTGAAAAAGAATCTGAATTCACTGCAGATAATATTAAACGGTTTATTAAATTGAAATCTGGTGTATATCTTGGTCTACCTGGTTGCATAGAACAATTAGACAGACTGGCAGAGGAATTCAAGTCCAGTAGTGAAAAGGACAGGAAGGTAATGTATACTGTAATGTAATAGTATGATTTATAAAATTGTTATAAAAGAAATTTTACATATTGTAAAAGTAATTCTTTATTTTGCAGGAAATATTAAACAAAGCTAAAGTATTTGAAGAAACATTACCAGAAACACAACGAAATGCAGCTAAAGTTTATGTTAAAACTATGGAAAGAATTTTAGAAAGGGGAGACGTCTTTGTTCAAACAGAACAAACAAGAATAGAGGGTATTTTAAAAGGAAAATTATCGAACGAAAAGAAACGCACAATGGAAGAGAAACGCAATATCCTACATTCATTTTTGTATAGAGACGAATTGTGAAGAAGTTAACATGACACGGTATTACAAATTTTATCGCGTGTGCTTTTTAAAAAATAGCATTGTATTTAAATTCCATATCCGTCAATCATTTTAATTGTAATTGTAACACATTTCTCGCAATTCAAAACAATACATGGAACGGGAATAACATTCATTTTACTCAAGACATTCCATTATTTTAAATTGTAATTTATATTAATGTCAGAAACTGTAAAAAATATTTAAAAACAGACAAATGATTGAAAAGTTCCAGTTTTATGTAAGCGCTGTGTGATCATAAATGGTTACACTTTCATATTAATCATTTCCAGTTTTGTATCAAAACAGAAACATAATTGTGATATACCTTATAAGATGCATTTAAAATAAATTTAATAAGATTATAGTCGAATAAAATCAAGTATTTGAAATTAAACTACTAATTTATTGATTAATTTCTTATTTTCATTGAATTTAATGTTTGCTTTTAATAGTGTATATGTTAAAATTTTCCATTTAAAAATCACAAACAACCCAACTTTTATATAAACATTATCTTATCTGTAAATTGAAAATGTATTTCATTCATCTAATCCTGTTATTGCTAAAATATCTTTCTACATTAAATTCAATGATCAAACATTTAAGCATAAGTATGCATTTATGTTTACGTTGGAATGTGCACTTAATCAACACCTTTTATGCACCAACACATAGCCTTTTACTTGCTTTTCTCAAGCTCCTTAACTTGTAATTGTTCAAGTTCTTTTGATACTTGGTCCATGCTTTCCCCATCTTTGGTTTTTTTTTCAGAATCTTCTATTGTTCCAATATCATTGTTTTCAACCTTTGAATCTCCTATTGATTTTTTAGCCTGTTCTTCATTGTCAGTACTTTCACTATAACTTACATCACTAGAAGGTTCACTATCACTCTCAACATGTTTTTCTTCCGTATTATTTTTACCAGCATATATTTCACATTCAGATCCTACTATCTTCTTTGCCTTTTCAAATGCTTCTTTCCAAACAGTTGCATCTGTAAATAACAGTTATTTCTTAATATCATTCACACATTTTTTTGTATCAGTATACTTACTTTCTGCATTTGCAAATCTTATAGCAAGTAATTCTGGTTTAAGTTGTTCATCTGCATAATCAGCAAGTACACTCCATACCCATGCTCTGTCACTTCCACAATTTGGTTTCAATTCCATCCAAGGAGTCACAAAATGATTAGCACAAATTTTAAGTGTTTTATCTCTACGCATTACAACTCTCACTGTATTCTTTATTTTGTGTCTTAATAATTTTACTTCTCCTGTTCCACGTTCCTTCCATTCTGCAGGATTACTAGAAGAATCATAGCGATACAGCTTTGCTCGCCTGCAAAAACAATGATTAATATGTAATAAATGTATTAACTTTATATATTTATTCACTTCAGTAATAAATTTACATTTTTATCATTTCAACCTCATCCTCTTCATTATTGGATACTTCTATTAAAGGCAAAGAAACTATAGGTTCAAAATGTACTTCTTCTTCGTTATTGTCTTCTTCATTGTTTTGAGTTTCACAATTAACAGCTTTTACATCAACATGGTCTCCATTTAGCTACAAATAAAAATAAAATAATTAGATCAATTCTTTTCAAGTATCAATTGAACAAAATATGCCTGTATTTATTTATAATTATTTGTAAATTTATTAAAAACTGTTAAATACACAATAAAGTAACATTCTGCTTTGTCTCTAAACAGACGCGGTAATATAACCTATGGCGTCACTTAAAATATTTCAAATATATAAGGAAAAAATATTATTGCTAATGTATTGAATAATATTAAATGAGAATAGCGAAGAAAATAATGTTTACCACGTTTTCTGGCATTTTTTATAAGATTTATAACAGAAATTTTGCGCTTAGTTATCAAATACCGCCAACTTCGACTTGTTTGATAGGAAACCGCGATATTACATGATACGGTTCCATGATAATTTATAGGCATATTTAAAATAGTAACTATTTACTACCATCATATTTTATTGAACAAAAGTGCAACATTATACAAGAGTAAATGAATCAACAGGTAAACTGCAATTATTAATAGATGTATTATTTTAAAATAAATAAGATTCTAAAATATAAAGATTAGAGAAGTTTAGGGACTTTAAATATTAACTTGTTTATCATACAACTTCACTATGTCATAGAAACGATAAACTATAGTTCAATCATATGGTGGTTTAGTTGCAAAATATACAATATTTTATATAACAAAATGACTTATTTTTATACAAAAAAAATTAAATTTGCATGTGCACAACAGGAATATCTAATAACTCTATCATCGAATGAAGTATGTAACCAACAATTGGCAATACTGAAATTACTAATAAAAGTTGCATAGAATGTATTCGATAAATCGAATAATCGAATCTTATCGAATAGTAAGAACTCGAACTATGAGGGGGCAAAAGGGAGTGGAGTGCGCGGTTGTCCGGGCAGCCATTGCGGGTACTTTGTCCGAAACCGCGGATACAGTTGAGTGCTGTTTGCCACGCAAAGAAAATCAAAAGTCATCTCTAAAGAAAGGTGCTGCGTGTAAAGCCCGGGACGCGCACAAAATCTCGGCCCGATGGCTGAATCCGACAAACTGAATATTGACAACATCATAGCTCGGCTCTTGGAAGGTAAAGTTGCCGTTTGCCCTCTTCGAGGGGGAGGGGAAGATGCGCGATGGGAGGAAAGTGTCGCCCGCGTCACCCTTTGTTATACTTCCTCCATACTCGTACTTCCTCGTATCTAAGTTGAACACTTTATTAGAGATATCTTACCTTGTAATTATTTTTTTCTTTTCCCTCCTTGTTGTTATCTGTTTTCTTTAATCGATTACGCAACTTTCTCTAAATACAACCTAACATAAAAATTCCGCATGAACGGACAATTGTTTGTTTACACGAAATGGAATTGACAATACGTATTAGAAATTTACACTTTTTTGGGCGAGGTTCCCGCCTGTACCGTTAACGATCGGTAACGTGTACTTTACTATTTTTGATATCCATTTTCATTGCGATGTATCGTTTATCTCTTAAGCCCTTAAACATGTTAATAAATAAAGCTAATTTATTTATTGATTCTTCCTTCGTATATTTAATTGTATTACTGTTACAAACAAATTATTCGTAGATAACAGAAAAGTAAGCGAGTATTATGTCTGCTAAATATATGATTGAAATCTTTTCCCTAATTGTAGGGTCTTTGTGGAGAAGGTTTCTTTCTAGTGCCCATTTATATTTAAGTAGTAAAATTTGAAGATAAAGTCTTGTTTTATTAACTCTTCTAGTGCGGGGAGCTAGGCCAGGAAAAAATGTGCAGTTGACAGAAGGAGAAATAAAAGGACTATGCTTGAAATCGCGTGAAATTTTTCTGTCACAACCTATTTTGTTAGAGCTTGAAGCACCGCTTAAAATATGTGGTGAGTTGCTTTTTAATGCTATTTAATAATTACATGTATTTTAAAGCATATTATTCAAGTATTTTTATTTATAGAAATTAATATACCTTTTTTTTTAAGGTGATATTCATGGGCAATATTATGATTTATTACGGCTATTCGAATATGGTGGATTTCCGCCAGAAAGTAATTATCTTTTCTTAGGAGATTACGTCGATAGAGGAAAACAGTCTTTGGAGACAATTTGTCTCCTTCTTGCCTATAAAATTAAATATCCTGAAAATTTCTTTTTACTTCGTGGAAATCATGAATGTGCATCTATTAACAGGATATATGGATTCTATGATGAATGTGAGATATTAAACCCAATGTGAACTATTTATTTTTCATGTTTAATATCAACACATTTATATATTGCAACAATTTTAATGGTATAGGTAAACGTCGATATAACATTAAATTATGGAAAACATTCACGGATTGTTTTAATTGTTTACCCGTCGCGGCAATAGTCGATGAAAAAATATTTTGTTGCCATGGTGGTCTTAGTCCAGACCTTCAAAATATGGAACAGATCAGACGTATCATGCGACCAACAGATGTACCCGATCAAGGATTATTGTGTGACTTACTGTGGTCAGACCCAGACAAGGATACAATGGGTTGGGGAGAAAACGATCGTGGCGTATCATTTACATTTGGGGCTGAAGTAGTTGCCAAATTTTTACATAAGCATGACTTTGACCTCATATGTCGTGCTCATCAGGTATGTGTGTCACAATCTGTGCAGTATTATTAAATATAGTCTGTTATTCAATTAAATATTTTGTTCTTGAACTTCTGGAAAGATGATACGATTATAAGTTACATTTAATAACAAAATTTTAGGTGGTAGAAGATGGCTATGAATTCTTTGCAAAGAGGCAGTTAGTTACTCTATTCTCGGCACCAAATTATTGCGGCGAATTTGATAATGCTGGAGCGATGATGTCCGTAGACGATACACTTATGTGTAGTTTCCAAATTCTGAAACCAGCCGATAAAAAGAAATTAACGTATGGTGGCCTGAATGCAAATAGACCAGTGACTCCTCCACGAGGTGGTGGCAATAACAAAAACAAGAAGAAGTGAAATCCTTAGATTTGCTTCTTATCTTTTTTTTTAAACGCAACGTTTTAGAACTCCGAAGTAACTTCCTCAAAAACCTACCATCTTTTAAAACGTTAAGTTCTTGTAAGAGAAAAGATGTTGCTGTTATTATTTCTTCTAGTATCGCTATTATTATTATCAACGCTACTACCATATTACTTTTGAATTTATAATGAATTCCACTGAGCTACTTATGGTGGCACAATAAGTAAACAAATGAAATCCGGAGGGGCATTGCTTGGTAAACAACAAAAAAGGAGAAAGTTTTTCAAAGATAGAACGGTTCTAAGTAAAAAAAAAATAAATAAAATACTATTAAATAAGTGTTTAGAAGGAATTTCATTCTAAGTTTGACGATTCAAAAGTAGAATAGAAATTCGTGGCAACTATCATAAAATTCTTACAAAAGGAAGTGTATCATTTCAAATTGCCGAAAGAAATTCATAACAAACTCATTCATAATTATTTGCTATAATATTTTCTTCGACATTTTTATAAATCGACTTATTTAGGACGTTTACGATATCATTGATCAAAACAACATGGTATAATGCAATTGATACAATGCCAGAGACAATTTTATTATGCCACTCTTCGCTGTCGTGACATGCAAACATACATTGTTACTAAGATTATTAATATGTAACATCAAGCATATAGCGGTTTTGAACAATAAGTGTTTGAAATGTGATACATAGTTTCGGCTTTATTACATTTCTGTAAATTGCACAAAATTTGTAAACGACATACAGATACGACTTTCGTAAAGGAACCGTTTTTGTAGAATCCGCTTTTGTAATTAAATTTATATAAATCACAAAAAAATGACGTTTTAGCTGTTCAATAAAGATCGATTTTAAATCATATTTTTAACAACTAAAGGAAAGAAAATCGAAAAAGATTTATACATATATATATATATTCCTTATTTAAATCTACATCCCATGATAAATTTATAATGTTCGAAAAGCGTTGACTTATATATTTCGCGAAGCTTCTCTGGATTTGATTCAACATTCTAGCGGTTACTAATTTTTTGGGAAGGAATCATAATAATAGAATTAATATACAATTGAGCTGTAAATGTGTATAATGCAAGTAGTGACGTTATTCAAATATGTATACATACAATTCAAAGAACGAAGAGTGTAAGAAGAAACCCCGATTTCTAAGGATTTCATCGTATAAATGTTAACGATCTTATTTTGTGGGGACAACTTCATTAATTTCAGGAGTATATAAATATATATTATTGATTTTGTTCATTCTTTTTACATGCTTTCCTTCATGCACCGTTTAGATCATACAGTATTGCCTCGAAATAAGCAACACGCTCCAGGCAGTTGTTCATTTCTCGAAGGTGGTATGCTATTCGGCTTGCTATTGTTTTTTGAATCGCTGTTCTGTCTTCTTTTCGGTCAACTGTAAAAATCATTAGTTTCTTTCTGATCTCTTACTCAGCAGCCGACTTCAATGAAAGAAGCGGGGACAGAAAATTTGGAAGCTCGAAGCTGTTGCTTATTTAGAGGCAATACTGTACACCATTTTCCCAAAATGATGTCACTATAAATTACATACGACAAAAATTCATCATAAACTATCATATTGTAAAAGTTAGCACGAGAGAAAGAAACAACAATCATGTCTATTCCCCTTGTACTTGTACATTAATTTCTATTTTATAAATAAAACTCACAAAAAATATTCGTTCATTATATTTTTGTTTTCACTTCTTTTATATGTTTTACATAATCATCGTGTTTGGTTCATGATTTTTTCATCAAATATTTTATATGTACATACCTGAAGATCCACTGGTACTATTGTTAATACTATTGCGACTAATATTGAATAATAAATTTGTAATGCAACGTGGACTTCGTTAATTGTTCGCAGTTTAGTTCATATTTAAATTAAATATACTCATAAAAATCCGATCAGAATTATAATCGAACTTACGTTTATTAGCAACATTTTTTCAAGCTCATTATAATTCTTCTCGGTTAGATGAAAGTAATAGCGTCATTTTTATACGTCAAATAGATGACTCGGAACTTGAATATCAAGCAGAGCAGTCTGAACTATGAAAGATTTTTAGATTAAGTGTATTCCAAAAAAAAAAAAAATAGCAATTACTCGCGAACTCCGTATTTAATTATACAAATTTATTCATTTTTCCACGATACATTTTTCGACTATTTTTTGACTAAGTACTTTTAGCGGCTTAGATTACTGTAGGCTTGTATTCATGCTAAAGAAATAAGGAGGATTTGATTAGTTATTCAATAGTGCTGACAATTCTTATGTTATCAAGAACGAACTGAAGCTGATAGAATTGTCGTGAAATTTCATGTATTGTCGGCACTATTATGTACGATTACCGATACTTCATATTTAAACCAGACTTTTAGATGAAAATGCATTTTTAAAAAGTAACGATGAAACTTGCGAATAAATACAGGAATTGGAATATGTATCAATTTCAGATAGATGTTTGTACTTATAACATCCTTCTAGTTAGGGTGATTAAATGTATCAAGTGAATGAAGAACTTTTTATTAACAAATAAAGTCGTTCTTCCGAATCAATGTTCTCAAATTTATTTTCTCTTTGGAAGCATTTTAACGTAAACAATCATTTCACTATAATATAATTATAATATAATATAATTTTTACTTAACGCATGTCACGAAAAAGATACAATTAGCGCCATCTAACGATGAGACCAATCAAAGAAGAAATTACTTCCTGTTTGAATTTATAAATAAGGGCAACGTGTGTAGTACGTTAGAAAAGTTCAAATCGTCGATTTACTGATAACATGTATATATATCGATAGAATTTTTGAAATTCGGTATTTTCTATGTCATTTACTACTTCACCGTTAAATGGCATTAGCGGTACTGTTTCACAAATCGTCCACTAATATTAAATTGAAGAAACACTGATGTTTCTTAACATCGAGTGAATATTTGAGATGAAAATGAAGCGCAAGAACATCCGAGTTATGATTCGGTTTCTTACCGAGGATAATTTATATGATGTAAACTTTGATAAATGATTATCCAGGATAAAGCAGATCGTATAAATGATTAATCTTTCAGTTCTATAGAAATATAACGTAATAATATGTTTCATTATTTTCCATCTTTCATCCATTATCTATTGGATGTGTTTACAAAAGTCTATTAAAGACTACAATATTTCTTCATTAAACCTCTGCCTGTAACAGAACAACGATTAATGAAAGTGAACTACTTTTCTTACAGTAAAATTTTAATTTTTTCTAATTAAATAGTTGAACATTTCCGTATTACCTTGTCTGGGCACATGGATTAAATGTACATATTAAAGGATTGAAGATTACTTGTGATAATTTCCTTTGATGGTATGTAACAAGTGGTCAAAGATTTTTTGCTCCAAATCCAAGGAAGAAAAGAGTCTTTCCAAAAGAGGAAGCATTCCCGCTGAAATATATAGCGTTTACTTAAAGCAAATTAATTCAGTCGATCGTCGCAAGGTATCACAGGAATCATCACCTCATTTTAATCAATTAAGCTTAGTGGTCTAGCGACCAAACGTGTGATACACAAGGAAACGTTTTTCATTCTCTTGAGAAGGCAAACCTCATGCTCTATTCCCCCCCAAGTGTTTCTTCTCGTTTGAGAAGACTCCGCCTTTTGGCACGGGATCCAAAGGAAGAGGTTGCAGTCAGCGTCCCGCGTGAACCGAAGTTAGCCTGGCGTGGGTGTCCCGCGTAGGAGGATCCTCCGGAAACCCCTCCTTCCTTGTAGAAAACCTTCCCTGCCTCTCAATCCTCCTCTCCACTATCTCTGAATCGGTTCATCTCAGGAAACCAACAGAAAAGTAGAGAAGAAGGAGGAGATTCTCCCTCATGAAAAGAGAAAGGGAATATATACACATAGGAGAGTGATGTCTCGATGATAAGCCACGAGGTGTGTAGTCGACTCGGGGGAGTTCTTTCTGATTCATCCAATTCACGAGGCGAGCTTTAAGCTCTTGTCAGCGTCCGGATACCGAGGTGAGGACAAGTCCTGTTGACGAGAGGTGTGAGAACCCGTCGACGATGTCGAGCATCCTCTGATATTCCGCCAGGATCTCGAACCTCGCTGATTGCGACAACTTAACGACCGACCGACCACAAGAAAGATAAGCATTCTCCACCGATTTCTCTTTCTTCCTGTTGTTTCATCGTTGACAACGAGGGATGTACCCGTTTCCATCTGTCGGTCCATTGTTCCATGCCAACTAGAAAGATCGTAAATAGAAAAGAAAAGCTCAAAGTGTTCCCAAGGGGGTGGTGCGTGTTTAGTTACAGATACGATGGTGATTTAGATTGTGAAGTATTAAGTAATTACAAAGAAATTATGTGCAGTTAATGACAGTTCAAATTAAATCATCGAAGATTGAGAAAAATTAACTGATATAGTGAAGTTATTAAAGAAGGATAAAGGATCTCGTTGATGCGGCTTGACAGTTTGCAAGGATGCAACAGCAACATGAGCAGAGACACGACATCACTGCCGATTGTTGTTATCAGCAATGGGCCACGCATCATCAGGGTCATCACAGTCAGTCCATCACTAATGTGCCATCACCTATGCAACAAATGGAAGGTACTTTTACTTCTTAAGGATTACATCTACTAAGTTTAAAACTAATTCACTGCTGTATTATACGCTATTAAAATATGTCGATTCACCCCGCAAGGATGTAATGTAGCTTTGCATTGTGCACTCCTGTTGTGCATTGTTTCAGCGTGTCTGCAATCAGCTGGAAGAGTGAAACGATCCCGTAGTCCTCCGAGCTTACCGAAAACTGCGTTGACTTCGCGTGTTGCAAATTCAGTCTCTTCTACGGTTTCCATCGAATCTCGTAATGACAGCAATAACAACAATCATCATCACGGAGATCATCATCCCAGCGAAAATGGCGCTAATTCGGCGGAAGAAGTCAGTTCGAAAAGGCCACTTCATCCTGCTTTGGTCGGTGCTGGAGCTGCTCTCGAGGCGAAACCACTGTGGGAAGAGTTCCATCAATTAGGAACAGAAATGATTGTTACCAAAGCTGGGAGAAGAATGTTTCCTACCTTTCAGGTACCATTCCGTTTCTCTTAAAATTATATTTGAAACTTATGAGATTGGAAAAGCTTGGAAACTTAAGAAAAGGAAGTTAAGAAAGTAATGACAATTTTAATTTTGCAGTGTCGATTTTTCGGCTTGGACCCAAACACCGATTATTTGTTAGTGATGGACTTCGTTCCCTGCGATGACAAAAGGTACAGATATGCTTTCCACAGCAGTGCATGGGTAGTTGCTGGTCGTGCGGATCCGGTCTCACCCCCAAGGATCCATGTTCACCCTGATAGTCCTGCCAGTGGTGCACACTGGATGAAGCAACCGGTTTCATTTGACAAGTTGAAACTCACCAACAATCAACTGGACGACAACGGACATGTAAGTTTCTTATACCTTGATAAATCGTCTTTTTTATGGTGTTTGAAATTTCGTGTCAACTTCTTGAAATACTTTTCAACTTATCATAAAAACCTTCTGGAAGAGAAGTTGGGAATGGTTTTAAAGTAGACTAATTCATTTTGAAAGTGGTGCGAAAGAGGAACACCTACGTAATAAAGTAGAATGAGGGATGCAGGGAAGTCTTTGCGACAGTATGTATCGTGTTCCACGTGTTTGTCGTTTACGGACGAGTTCGCCTTAATTGACCTGAGATACGAGCCCGTCTTCCACGAGAAATTATAAGGGCCTAAGCTACGCACGGTAAACGTCTATGGTCGATCCGTTTTTTACGCGACTATCGTAGGCCGAACTTTTCAATCTCTTTGCACCTTCAAAAAGAAATTATAACAATTAGAATTATTGACAATGGAAGGTGAAATTTCTTATGAATGTTAATCTCTTCAGTACCTTTATTGATGCAATATTCATTCTTTTCTGAATGAAAGGTCTTATATTCGTCTTAGCTTTACACCTGTTATAAAGTACGACAATGAAGCATGGATGCATTAGAAGCTATTATCGTCTTGCGAGTAATTAGTAGTAATAATTGTTTTAACACGTTCTTCAGATTTATGCCTTACCAGTACATGAAACTTTACTGCATCACAAACAAATCAGTGACATTATTTCTATGTGAGATGCACATTTGGATGTGGAAGAAGTATTTTTATAATATATCTATATTTTTTGTAGCAAGTTTTAATAGGATTGTAAGGCGGCGTCTCGCATAGTTCGTTGACATATAAACTTGAAAATCAGTTGAACGATCGCTATTGCTCGTATCGGAACTCTATCATTAGCTTTCGTCGTATTTCGAGCACCACACTCCCACTTTGTGTACTCTTTAGATCTTCTCCTGTCCACGCCTTATTAATCCCGCTCTCCTGTCGCCATGAGTAGGGAACAGCAATAGAAACTGTACCGTGCGTAAAGTAACGTAAACATATGTAATATAAACGAAGCCTTGGAAGCCTGGGAAAGACAGTGAAGCCTTGAACGTGTTTACGACTTTCCAAAGAATTACCAGCACGAAAGAATCCTCCATAGCGTTGGAAATTACAAATGTCTGTCTAAGAAAGTTTCGTAAAAAATATTATTTTGCCTAGAATCTTTTACTATGGTGCGACAAGTCTCAAAGTTTCACTACAAATTTATATCAATAAGAAATTTAACATATACTTTGTCGTTTTATGGTGTTACTTCCAAGAGAAAAATCATGTTTATAGAATAGTCATGTTCGAACAAGGAAACAAAAAAGCTATTTGTTACGCTCTAGTTCGCGTGTCGAATCTCAAGAAGCTTTACGTTCTGTCTTTCTTAACCCTCGTCCCTCTTCATTGTGTCCTAATGCACCTGCGGTTGCGCTAAAAATAATCGTCCCTATGTATCCGTGCCAAACTCAGCGTGTCAAGCACCATTGCAAACGAAATGATTCAGTGTTAAGACGTATTGGCATACCCGATTAATGAATTTGATCCCTCTTCAGTCACTAATCGGTAGGAGGACGGTGCGCGAATCTTTGGAATCACCCGTTAACACCATCGAAAATAATGTCGAATTTTGTCCTCTTGGAATTACTTTCCATTTGGTTGCTACTGGTCCTGATTTACCTGTTTCAAAATTTAAATAATCAGCTTGTTGTTCAACGTATTGTCGGTTATTATAAATATGGATCAAATTTTTACGCCGACAGATTTATTTGACGGCTCGTACTATTTACAGTTAGTATAATTTTATTACTCCTTGAAGAATGAAGGTTTCGCGCGTAAATTATTCAATGGCAGATATGTAAACCTACCATTGTTTTGTTGAAACGAATCTTCTTGAATCAGTGCGCTTATAAAGTAGAAGGAGAGAGAGAAAGAGAGGGAAACTTCTTGATGGTTTTGGCTCGTGTTCCATTCGAGAATTTATTGCTTTACGCGCGGAAAGAATTTTGACTCGTAGACCCTTCTTTCATGTGCCATGAAACAGTTTGTTCCTTTAATTGCTCTTGGACAGACGTGCCAACCCAGCTTTGTAAAAAATTGGAATCCAACGCAGTGAAATTCTCGACAATTTCTGTTTTATAATTGGCATTCTATCCCCTATGTGTTCCTACGTTAGAAGCATAGTAACATGAAATTACAGATTACTCTAATCAGTGACTAAGCAGATATTTTATTACTGTTAAATAGTAACCCTTAATGAGTTGAAACAATAGAAGAAAGGAATAAGAAGAATCGCGTGTCCAAATTCCTTAGTTGCCAGTGTCAGGCCACACACACGCTTTTCGTATTGTGAGGATGACTCTTCATCTCCTCTTTCCTTTCCCCTCTGTGCTCTTCTTTCGATGTATCCAAAGAGACACATGCCCTAGCATATGCCAGTAAGTGTGCGCGGGAGGAAGGACGAAGGTGTCGGGTTGCCAGAGTAGGTCGCGGGGTTAGTTTTTACACTAATTAGTCACCGAGTCTCTTGTGGCTGTCAAACATTGTAACCGCCCCCCTGCGGTGGTCCTTCCTCCAGAAAAAGGAAGGTCCTCACGTGTTTTTTTTTCTTTTGATTCTTCTTCCTTTTCGTTTCTTCTTACCCCCTTACGACCACTGTCTTAGAATAACGATTATAACAGACGATCATTGAAAAAACCTGGGATATTTGTATTCCCAGAGATAAGCTTTCTTCCAGATTTACTGAAAGCGTTTCCACTATGAATTACTGCAACTTCTCTTTTCCTTTCCAAGTTAAAATACATATCATTTACTCCGCTAATAACTTTTCTTTACTTCCTTGCATTTCAGATAATCTTAAACTCGATGCACAGATATCAACCACGTTGTCACGTGGTAGTGGCACCCTCACCACCCGGTTCGGCTCCAGATCCTCGCACAGAAAACTTCAAAACGTTCACTTTCTCCGAGACTCGATTCACCGCGGTAACAGCCTACCAGAATCATCGTATAACTCAGTTGAAGATCGCTAGCAATCCGTTTGCCAAAGGTTTCCGTGACTGTGAATCCGACGACTGCGATTCAGTTGCAGTTTCCAGTATGCAAAACCCTGCGAAAAGACCAGCAACCGCGAGTACTAGCGTACTGTCGTCCAGTTACGTGAACGCTATACCTGCCGTACAAATTCCAAGCATATCGAGTCAAGAACATCATCAGTTCTACGGCCCAACAGCGACGGGACCATGGGCTTATCCTGCACATCATGGACAATCGACTGCGCACATAAATTCAGTTCATTATCCTGCGCATCCTCATCATCCTCATCCAGGAGCGTCTTTGTATGGACCACGATAATTCAGGATGTGTTTATTTCCTGCAAAAATATTGGTGAACGCTTCAGTGAAGTTTCTTTCTTATGTGGGAAATTGTGATCGTGATAAGATAGATACATACTTGTATGATAGCAAAATGTATCTGATGAAAGAACTTTTCAAAGATTTATGACTTAATGTCTTGTCAGCGGATTTTAATGTAATTAAAACATGTACCGAAGAGTAAGTATTATACGACTAACGCGTCAAACGAGTGCCTTATCAAAGACTAAATCATAGAGAATATTTTCGAAAGTTATACCAAAGATGTTAATAATCTTAAGTATTTAGTATAGAATCAACTAAATTATATTCGTATCTAACGCGTTGTTGTAAGTAGAATTTTAAGAGCGAAGAAATAATATTTTTGTCGTGTTTCCTTTAACAGAAGATCCTCGAATAAATTGTTGTAGCCATTATAAATATCTACATTATTTATTATTAAAAATATATATCTTTGATAAATAACTTTTAAAACGTTAAAGTACTTATGACATTCGTTAAACGTGCCTTAATGCTTGACAATTTATTGGAGAATCTCGACGAAGGATAAAAGAGTTGAAATGTGTCACCGTTGTACACGATGATCGAATCGTGTGATACAAATCGGTTGATGTCGTAGATCTGTGGTTGAACGGTCGAAAAAGAAAGTGCCTTTTGTAGGAGCAAAGTGCATCTATTTATACAGGGTGTCTGAAATGCCAAACGAGCCTAAAACGTTCTCGAGCCAAGACAGGAAAAGTAAACGCACCGTGACAACCCATGAGAGAGCTTGGCTACTAAGTGCCTTAATAAATTATTCCCCAAGTATCGTGTGCCATTGTGTTTCGAAACTTTCCTCCCTATTCAAACTTACGCTTATCCCTGGAGAACCTACTAGTATTAAGCAACTCAAGAGCGCTTCTAATTACACAACTGTTGCTGTACATGTTCAAAGGAAAATAGAATGAAGGAGGACTTTGTGAAATAAACGTGAACCTGATGTCAAGTGCTATGGTTTAAAGTGCAATTTCAACGTGCCCTTTCATGAATCCCTTCTTTCCTTTCCTTTCTTGATTAGTATTCCAATAGTCAAAATTAGGTCGAAGAAGAGACATTTTTCTGTCACGAATCTTAGAATATTGTTAAATAACTGAGTAACAAAATAATAAAATAGTAGAAGAATACATCAGTGAATTAAGCCGTCGACCTATACATGTCTAATTGACATTACATCGTGTCCCTCACATTTTTTAAGAGCATGTAGCAATGCAGTTGATTGTCAGAACTGTTAGAAAAGACAAACTAATGCCAACAAAGTGAAACGGCATGGAACTCGAGCGGCTAAGCTTGACAGTTCCTAAGCGTAGAAAAACGGATGGACTGACGTGCCTCATGATTGATGGCGACGCGAAGAACTTCGTTGTGTAAACATATTATAGCCGTATCCTTAATGACTTTCAGTGAATATCTTCCCTCGTGCATCCGAACGTTTTGCAGTCACTCGCTAACTGCATGAGTTCTGTCGCAAAGTACGGAAATAATAAAAAGAGATCAAAGCGGTTCAAGTAACCATTCACGTTGAGATTAGTTCCCTGCCAAACTTGATTTCATACTCCGTCAAATTTATAATTCTCCTTTTCTTCTTTTGGAATTATTTCATATTAGTTACCAAGTCGTGTTAAATTCTGCATTTCGAAATTAATCATTTGATACGTGACAACCCCTTGTGATTTAAATTTCTGTTACTTTGTCGGAGAGAATCAGATGCAGTTTCACGCTTTGCAGTACGCGTCGACAAAGAAAGTGGAACTTTCTTTTAACTGAAGGGTTGGTGAGGGCAGAGGTGATGAAGAAGAGAAGAAGAAAGCTCGTGTTTCGTGGGTACCGGTGTGAGCAGACTTTAGAGAGACCGCGCTTATCGGTGACGCGTGACGGCGCCGGCAATAAAAAGCGGCCGTCGGCCTATCTTCGCTCATTCTTTCATCTTTCTCGAAGGTGCCAGCCCCATGAAAGTTAACCCCTTGATGGGGTTAGTTGACTTCGCACTACTGGTGGTACCTCTGTTCGCGAGAATCAGCTGTTCTCAAAGGACTCCGTGGCGTGAGTGGAGCTGGGAAAAAAATCTCTTGGGGTGGTGTAGGGACAAAAGGGATACTTCGTCTCTTGATTCTCGAGTTACACGAGTTTGTTAGTAGATGTGATCGACTTGACAAATTATGTAAATGTGTATACATGTTTCTGACAAATATGTTTCTTTTAATAAGTTGAATCTGAAAATATATAAAGTAATAACAAAAAGTTTCTAAACTTGAAAAAAAAAAACGTACAAGATTTTACCATGTAACCATAGCCTTTTTTCTTGTAGTATTCAAGACCTTTGCAGGTTCTGCGTATCCTATTGAGAACACGGTTCGAGGACCTCCAACAACGTATCTGGAATTTTTCACGTTTCCTTCGTTCCACTTGCTCTTTTGACCACCCAAATGCAAGCCTCTTGAACGTCTATTCGATAAACGGCGTATATTCTACAATATCGTGAAATAAATAAAAGCAAAAGAGAAATGAATGATAGATAACGTTTTAGGGAAAACAACCGCTTAATAAATCTCGCTAATTTTCCGGTAGTAGCTTGTTGGTTGCGGATCAAAGACCGACAAATGAATCGCTCGGAAGATGAAACCAAAAAAAAAGGTGAGAAATAGGAGAAAAAAGAAGGAAAGAGCGTACATCCGTAAACCGAAACATCTCGGGGTGCGGTCTTGCGTTATCCCACGGGCCATGAATCCGTCATCGCTAGCTACCAGAGGGAATACCGCGTATACGGTGCGACGACTGCCACGGCTTTTATAGTTTCCACACAGTTTGATGCTACCAAGTAGCTTTTGAGCTTTTCACAGAATCTGCAATCTCTATAACAGCATCTATAATAAAAGATATTTATTCTTCGATTCCATAAAGCATAAAACTAACGTTAACTCCTTCAATCTCGCCAGCTGAGCATTGGTACATTACACAACTTATGTAGTTCATAATCGAATTGAACGACAGTTCAATTCGTCATAGATATACATTATAAATATAAGTCAACTGAATCTGAAAAGTACAAACGTAAAGTAAAGCTAGTCCTTCACTAACTTCTAGTTCTTTTTAAAGACTATTGACTTTGTCGACGAAGAGAACGATAAAAAATAGTTTTTCCAGAGTTTGTCGCATTTGTGAAAACAAAAAGAAAATTTGTTATTTCGAGAAATAGGGAGAAGCTTCCGTTTCGGTGCAAAGCTCTCAAAAGAAGAGAAACGCAGAGATCTAGAGTCGTACAACGGTGGCGTATACGACGAGCAGAAGTTCATATCCTGCGGTACCAGCCGCACGAATATGGCCGCAATGACAGATTTACAGATTCCAGCCATTGGGTTGGTCGCTTCTTCGGGATTCTTAAAGCGTACGTTCAACGAGCGAGATGTGCCTTGGATGGCTGAGTGCGCGTCAAATCGCACCTCCACTGTTTATGCTTTACGTCTGCAACCTTCATCTCTCTGTCTACTTTTTAAACTTCTGCGTCGTCACCGTTCTTTTTCTCGGTCGCTTTTATTTAAATATTGAGTCCGATTCACATGTCCCGTGAACTGTTTTCATTCTATAATTACGTCAGAAAATTTAAGAACATGATAAAATTTCGGACAGCGAAAATTAGATTTCACTGCGAATTTTATTCAACAGATGAATATAATCAAATAACATAAAATGACCTATTTGTACGGTGACAAAGAAATATAGGAAGGAATTTATAGTCGTTACCGTCGCAATCGAATGGTCTAATTAACGTTAAAAAATGACAAACATAGTCGTTAGCATGATCTTATTAGTAACAACAAAATGACCGTAGGTTACCACTTGTCGACTCATCCTCCTTAATTGCACGACGACAGGTGACTTGGAACAAATATGATTTAAAATTGGGTTTCATCGTAAATTTAACTTCGTGCCAAAATGGCAAACGCTTCTGTTTTCTCTTCTCCTACGCGCACGTGCGCGCGCGCGTCATTTCCTGCACCAAATCTTACAATCCACCTTTACAGCAAAATTTGTTTTAACTTTTCTTTTTTTCATTTCATTAGGTTGTCTTCTGATCCTAGAAATAAAATTTATTGGAAATATATCTGGTTAAGAGGAAGACAGGAAGAAGGACGGACATGTCTGTTAGTGCCACGAAAACTGTCCAAGCAAGCGAAGTATCTGAAGACAGACACTGACCGTGAACCGCAAGACCTAAAAGAAGTTTACCTTATGTCGTAAATAGAGGGACGTCTTTCTTGACTCGCGTTCGAGGTTGACAGCGCCACGTGCTCCGCAAACCACCATGAATTTCAAACTTTCTTCTTCGTTGTACTAAGCTCTATGTTCTAATTTTTGCTTACAATAATTAATAATTATTATTGACACGTGATTCACAGCGTGACAATCTCACTTGAATTTATGGAATCTAAAATATCAAATCATAAGGTAACATAAAAAAGATCTTTGAACTTCAAAAATGGAAGTCTTCCTTTTTCTTATGGAATCGACACTTTTATCTTTACTTAAATTCAAGACCTACCGATTTTGAGAAAAAAATCGGGAAAAAGAAAAAGAAGCAACATGCGTAAGGTGGACCTCAAAAGATTTTCGCCGTAACATAGTCGGCAGGCATATCCTATCTCGCCGCTGGAATCCTCATATGTCTTTCATCGTGCCTTTCCAAACACCTCGGAGGCTCTCGGATCATTTTGCTCGGTCTCTCTTCCTCTTTTCTTCTAAGAGCTCATGTCTCAAGCACAGCAATACGAGAAGGCAATCATATCCCATCCCACTGTCCCAGCTCGACCAAAATATCACTTCGGCTACTTACTGAGTGGCCAAAACCAGGGCCGTGTTTATACGGTATGACAATCACCCTGTCAAACTGTTATGGACTTCAATAATTACGTTATTGTGCTCTGAGATTTAGCAGCATTTAATAATTTTCATATTTCATCTGACTTCTTACTTATTACACGCAGCGATATATAATTAACGTGTGAATTTTATTATGAATCATATTGTCACGTTTAGAATCTGTAAATTATAAATAGCTTGAACTTTTTTGATCTAATGTTCTAATTTGAGACTTCATATTAAAATGGACATCTTATATTGTACTTTAAAACAGGTTACTGTTTTATCCCATCGACGTTGATAATTACCTTGTAAAGATTGTTGCTCTATTCATTTAGAATATTTATGCCTTTCCAGTGTATGTAACAGTTGACTTAAGTATTATTGTTTTTTAATTAGGGTCATTATTATTTTTACGCAATAATTTAATATTATATTTGCGAAAAATGTAGCAAAAATGTAAGAGAATTTAAGTATGTAGGTATGTAACTGTCATTTAGTTCTTCCCTCGTTGAACGCATAATGGCGCCACATGCCACACTAAAAGATCATGTTATCATTCGTTGGTTAAATCTAATTGTTGTACAAGTGGCATTTTCTTTCGGTGTTGCGTGTGTATTATTTGTATTGATTATAATTAAGAAAGTAATTATGGAACAATTGTGAACGACACAGCTTTGCTGAAACTTAGAAATGATTGTATATTAGAGAAATAGTTTCCATACGCAATAGGGGAAGATAGTTGGAACTTTTTTATTTCATAACCTAACTTTTCTAAAACGTAAATATAAATTTTACTCATCTCAATAGCATTTGAGCATTAAAAGATACATTGTCTCAGTGTTTTAATTGTTGTCTTCTATTGTTCGTATGTGTTCTTAAAATTTTTGTTGTTATTTTTCTATTCTGTTTATAGGTTCAACAATGAATTCTCCAGGATCTCAAGCTCTAGAAGCAGCAAAAAATATGAAAGACTTGACAATATTTAAGAAACCAATAGGTGTAGTTAAAAGGTATAAAAAATTACAACCAAAAATTTTAGACGAAGACACATACATAAAAAGAATGGGTGAAATTATTCAAAGAGACTTTTTTCCACACTTGGATAAATTACAAGCACAAAATCAGTATTTGGATGCATTAGAACAGAATGATGTAAAAAAGATGAGAGAGATTTATGAAAAATATAGTTCAGGAAGACCTGCAACTGAAAGACCTGCTAGTCCAGCAACATTTGAAACACCTATGAATAAGACTGAATCAGAAGATGAACAATTCAAACCAACAAAACCATCAGAGGATGCACCTGCAAATGTAACTTCAAAAGATAACGATAAAATGGAAATTAAAACTGGATTAGATGCATATTTGAGTACACATACAAGCGAAGATAATGCTAGTTTTGAAGAGATGATGGTTGAGGCAGAAAAGAAGCTTAAATTAAAATTTGCTTGGCTCTATGAAGCAGAAGAAAATTCAAAGGCACTGACTAATAAAACAGATTCAGATATCTTAGCTATTGAGAATGGTAATGAGAAACCTAATCAGTTAGATAGTTGGACTTATAAAAATAAGAATTATATTATGTATGTTCCTGATGGTGTTGAATTAACTCCTGATGAAAGGATAGATTTAGCCAAAAAGAGACAAATGGTAGTACATGAAAATACAAGGTTACGAATTAATCCATTCAATGAACAACAAAATAAAGAGACTATTAATGAGTTAGCAAAGAGTCAATCAAAAGCTAATGATGGTAAAATTGGTGTCGATGGTAAAGAAATTGTAAGAAATCCAACACCTAGAGTTAATGGATTTAGTTTTGTGGCAACACCAAGTCCAAGACCTGGGGAATGTGAAAGCCCTTTGATGACTTGGGGTCAAATTGAGGGTACACCATTTAGATTGGATGGTGGAGATACTCCTTTATTACGAACAAGTCAAGGACCATCATTTAGAATGGCAGAACCGCCTAAAAGAGAACAGCTTGCACTGCAGTTGGCAGAAAAAGCTGGAGAAAGGCATAGAGATAGGAAAAGTAAAGCTTTAGAAGCAGCAAGAAAATCATTAGCAACGTAGGTGTCTGATATTTTTGTATAAGATTGTTTGAAGACATTTGCACTAATATTTACCGATTTTTTTGTTACAGACCATCTCCTAGATCAACTATAGATCGTTTAAGTACCATGTCTCCAGCAGCTAGAAGATTAGCTACTCAGAAACTTCGTATTGCAAGTACACCATCTCCGCGACGAACTTTATCCTCGAGAACACCCTCGATAGGTATTAGAACACCCAGTACTCCGCGAATAAGTACACCTTCGAAATCTGAAAAACGTCTCGAATCTGAAGACACCATCACACGATGTCAAGGACCTGTTCTCACCGATAATTTACTTAATTTGCCCCTTCAAAGGCAGAGAGCGGCTGATTTTTTTAACACGTAAAGTAAATCAAAGTATATCGTTATTTCAATACTGTGTATTGTGTATATTGTTGTAAATACATTAGTATATGGTTAAACAAATAATATTAATTTATCTTATAAGTATTAATTGTGTATATCGTCTAATTCATATTTTATAATAAAATCTTATTAGTAAAGATATTTCTTGTAATGTTACACTAACTGATTGAAAGACTTACAGTAATTTCGCTTAGTATCTCGATGCGCGATTTGCAAGAAGATACAAGTAATGCGGAAATGACGGATTATCACGTACAAAGTGATTCCTTCAAAATATTATTCCGTCATATAAATATCAACTGATACAAACGCACGTTCATATATCTGCACACCAAATCATGAACAAACATATGCACTATGCTTCCTGTAAATATAGGAAGTGTTTAAAATATTTAAGAAGTAGCAGGAAGTACCATTCATTGCGGATTACGTAATCTATATTCGAATTCAAAATCTTATCGTGTATATAAAGCAATCTGAATGAGAGACAACGCAAAATCAAGAAGATTTTCATCAGTATGAAGTCAATTTTGAAAATTCTTTTCATTTTTGCAACATTTGCGTTAATCGTCCAAGCCCATAATCGGCAATGTACTTGTGGAAATTTAGGGGAAGGTATATATTTCAGATATAGATTTAGTACATACAATTCAGATTTGGTGTAAGATTATTTATTAACGTTTATTGATTGCAGGTAAAAATCCTTGCACCTGCAGTGATGTAGTTGTAAAAGCTACTAAATTACCAAAGCCTCAGTTTTATGCATCACCACAACAAATTAATAATGCTGCAGCTACACGTCTTACTATAACAACTAGTGCATCTCAAAATGGTTATTCTGATTCACAAAGTAGCAGCAACTCTGGGGCACAAAGTACTAGTAATTCCAATGCTTGTGGCAGCAGCAGCAGTACCTCCTCAGATTCTTCTGGTACACTGGTTGTATACGACAATGATGCATCTGTTTCTGAAACTATTACCGATAATCAGTCTGGTTGTGGCTGTAGCAGTAACAGCCAAAAGGTAGTAGAATCTTTGGATATAGATAATTCACAGAGTTCAAATGGTGAAATTGTACCAAGGTACTTAACAAGATCTTTTTAATTATATGAATAATTATATTTATCACATATGTTTCATACAATTCCTTTTTTATTTACAGTTTTCCACCAATTGGTGATTTATGTAATCCTCTTCCAGTCGATTCTCGTACTGGTAAGCTAATAGAGAAGACTATAAAAGTAGTACCAGCTTACCCTGGAAAAATTGTTTGCCAAAACTGTAATCCAGTAGCTCCTTATCAAGTTTGCGTGAATAGTCTCACTGGGGAGATTATAAGTAGAACAATTATATCGGGTTCTTCAGATGCAACGAGTAAATCTGGTACTGTAATATATGAAAATACAAATTCTCCGATTAGTAGCACGCCACAAGATTCTGTATTTGGCCCAATTACGTTCGGGAAAACTGGCACTATGAGCGGATCTGCATCTAGAACATTCAGTGGATCTAGAGTAACAGTACATAAAAATACAAATTCTGGAATGTTTAGTGATTTAACTCCTGCAAAATACAAATTACCTATGGCATATGCTAATTTAAATTCTGCTAATGGACAAAGACAATACTCAAAAATGACATTTAGTTCTTCTGACTGCTTTGATGATACCCCAGGTTTGTTAAATATAATATCTTATTATAATTTATAATTACTTAAAGATATTAGCATAAAAATATACATTTCTTCAGGTGGATCTCAAGTAGATTATTCATATCCAGCAATACCAGCTGATGCAGTATCCCTTACTCTTGCATATAAAAATCTTCGAGCTCCAAACGTAATTTACAGACAAGGGAAACAATTTGTACCAGAAGATAAATTATCCTTTGGACATAGAACAGTGCCGAATGATGTAAAAAGTGACAGTAAAATTGTAGATATTGCAGAAGAAAAACTTGTAACGGTTGATAAGCCTGTCGTAGAATTAAAAATAGCACCTCCAAGAACAGTAGTTATCGGTTCCTACGATGAGCGAGAAGAAGCTAAACTTGCAGAACTTGAAGCATTTGAACGTGAAAGTATAACGCAAGAGGAAAATATAGATCAAATGTCAGATAGTCTTATTACATACAAGTAAGTCTGATAACTATAAATATTTAGAATGCCCCTAAACATTTAATAATTAATTTTCATCATTTACAGAGATCTAGGGTATGCACCAGTAGATGCAACATATATAAAATCTAGAAAATATAATGGAGCAATAAGTTACAACGAAGAGATTAATGATAGTGCAGAAGAACCATGTGGTCCACTAGGCCCACCCCTATCAGATTATATTCCAGGAAGGGTAGTAGTCCAACAAGAAATTGTACGAGATAATATTGAAAATTATAATGCAGGAATGAGTGGAATTATAGACAGCCGCCAATCTTCAAGATCTGAACCATGCCCTAACTAATTTGTTAAACATATATATAATATTTAATCCTGTTATACATACATAAATATGTTCAAAAGCAATAAATAATATATATGTATGTACATATATATATATAAATTAATATTGTGTTTTAAATTTATTTAGCCACATTATTAATAACATTCAGAATGAAGTATAATTATTATTGATTCAATTTAATATAATTTTTATATGACTTTTAATCGGTGATCTAGAAAAGAATAGAACAAAAATGCTTTCTGTTGCGTCGTAGTTGTATTTCAAAATTTACGATATTCCTTCAACTTCCGTGGTTTAAGCGAACCTGTCAACACTTCGTGAAGCACTCTCTCAAGAGGGGAAAGGGGAATTTTTGGTACGAGCACCACATGGTAGAACATGATGATTGTCTTGAAGGGAATGTAATATATGAATCTCTATGCACAGCGCGGTGCTATTTAAAGCGCTATCGTATTCTTCATTAACGACCCTTTTCTTTTAACTCCTTGTACCATTTTTTCGGTTGTTATATTCTTTCTTTTCATTCATACGGTTTCGTAGGTCTGGGTCATTATTGACCTACCTACAATTTGAAGTTTTATAAATAATACAGTAATACTTTTTGTTCAACGTGAAACTTTGTTATTTTGGATCGTTCAACATTTCGGAAACAAGTCTATTAAAGTTTGAGTACTTAATTTACAAGATATGAAAATCAATTTTTCGACTTTCTTTTTTCACAAACGCCTTTGTTGGGCAGAAGTTACGTCAGGATTCTGAAAATGTTCATTATATACACGGAATATTTTTGGCAACGTTCTATGAAGCATTGGAATGTTTATAATCATTCTAATTTATGAATAATACTGCTTCAATAATAACACGCGATGATTTTGTAAAGTGATTGATACAAGACGGTTATATTTAAAATTCGTAGCCAACGGTACGTGTGTTCCATCCGCTTTTTCCGTAAACACATCCTGTTTAGCTTACAACTTCCGCGAATAAAAAATTCGTGCACTTCCGTTGGTTCAAACATGTTTGATAATTACAAAATTTTTGGACAAAGGTAAGAGAATTATTTTGGAAAGAAAAGAATGAGTCTTCCTGTTCGTAAGCATTTTTAAAAATTGCTTAATTCAAATATTTTTTAATTTCGTAATAAGGAAATAGACTTTCTTCCGAACATATATTAAGAACGTCAGATCGTTGACTGCAGTTTAACTGCATTTTGAGGCCAAAATACAGTCATGAGTTTACGCACAGTAGTCTCGAGTTTGACCACTCTTTTGATTGTTACTTTGAAATGTGATTGTAGTCCTATCAAAGAAGGTGTTCAGATAGTAACTTATGGAGATCCTTGTGTTATAACTCGACAATTGCCGATCAAAATTGAGGTAGAATATTATATCTATAATTGTGTGAATCACTTGACTATGTAACGGAATAATTTTAGGGGCCCAAACCGCCGAGACAGGAACAAAAGATACCTATATCGTTGAATTTGAAAGTTGTTTCGGACATGATTGTACAACCACGTCGAATTGAATATCCAATCGAGATAGAAAAAGCGTGCACTACTCCGCCATCAGTGGAAAGGATGTCCACAGTAGACACTCTACGAGGAAAAACTTATACGTACAATACTTATGTTCCTCCTGCATCTTACGTTCTACCTACGCAGACAAATTATAACTATGCCATTGAGGTTCCAGTTAAGACAAAAAAGTAAGTACGATAATTAATTTAGAATATAACTTTCCTTACTTACTGGGTTACATGAAATGTTTGCTTTAGCATTATGGAACAGTATCAAGAGAAACGTGTGCGATTGAAAGGTCTCACGTCACGAATTGATCGGGTATTGGTTCCCGCTTGCGAAGTTCCATCATAAAATAAAGTATTTGTAAACACTGTAACAAATGGTATGGAAAATAAAATGGTATTCAAAACAAATTATTATTAAGATATTCGTCTTATCCTTTTTTCCAATTAGTAAAATAAAACAGGATCATTGTTTAACGCTAACAGCGACAATTTATCGCGTAAAGTAAATAATTAATACGTGCCATTTCACGAATTCTTCTCCAGTCTATTCAGATAATTTGAAGTAATTAAAACCAGGAAGATCGTACTTTCAATCGACGGTATCAGAAAGAGTTTGATTCTTATCACCGAATAATCTCAACTGTTGCCAAAATTGTGCACGATCTGCGTGCCGTTTCCGAAAATCGGGTATCAATCTTGCGACTATATGAAGCTGGCCAACGTGGTCAAAATTAAAGAGTTCTTCTTGATCAAAAGGATGAAGAACAAGAACTTTATACCTTTCTTATTCTCGGTGGTACTATGTACAACTACCTTAGTTCTCACCAATGGCGACCAAAGTGTAGAAACACAAGTACCTGATAAACAGTTACAAAATTCTTCGCTCGAATCTAGTCAGGATCCGCTCAGAGCTTCGCAAGAATTTCCACTTCGAAAAAATGCGACGGAAGAAACGACAGAAGTTCCGGTAATTTTTTATTTAATAACGTCTCTAATTTGGAGCTGCAGTGTTAAGCAGTATCATTTCTTGATTTCGTTGTTATAGGAGTCCGTAACCTGGACATCACCGGCAACTACAGATGTTACCCATAACACAACGGATGAGACATCGACTGAACCAATGGAAACCTTAAATCAAGTAAATTTAGAATTAAATATTTATCAACGCTCAAACATTTGCTATATATGAACAATACAGTAAATTGAATATTTACAGGATCTCACAACCAAGTTCAGTATCCTGCCAAAACGTTATGCGATTACTCCAATGCCCGAAGAATACCCTGAAACAGGTTTCAGCTGGGAAGAAGAATATAAGGCTTCACTGTCATTAGATCGACTGGATAGTTACTCTTGCATGGAGGAGGCATCAGAGTTTGGTCACAAAGAATCGGCGGGAGTCTTACTTCACGAAGTTATTTGTGAATTTCGCAAACTCTGGCATTACTTCATGATCGCTGTTCAGAACTTACAGAACGAACTTCAACTGGAACTACCAATCGAAACGGAAGAAGCTATGATTTTATTGAGCGACTTTGTAATGAGCGGAGCTGTATTCGACAAAATAGAACAAGGTATAGTACAATTGGAAGTGTTCTTAGAGAATCCAGAGAATCTGAATGTTATGCTCGACTTGATAGAGAAATGTGTACCAATGGCCAATATTCATGAGACTGTGAACAGAATAAGAATCGCTATTTCAAATTTCTTCGTTCACCTGCAAGGTTTCATTATATATTTCGAGCCTCATGAAGGCATACAGAACTATATCGAGTTGTTCAAGAAATGGGAAGAAAAACTAGGCGCTGCAGCACAGACAATACTAGACTTGTTCGACATACATTTAGAAACAGAAATGCGGTTACTGTTAGAATTTGCTTCGTCCGCGAGATTGTTGCTGGATAAACTTTCTTTCGAACAAAGCATTGAATATAACTTAACAGTTTTCAAGGACTTTATCGACACTTTCTACGAAATTTTGAAACAATATCATACTTTTGATTCTTCGGGATCTGCAATTTTCAATTTGCATTCTCTAATTGCAAAATTCATCTCAGCTTTTCTCCCACAGAATATTGACATCCCCATCATACACTTCGTTTTGCCAAATAAAGAGATTGCCAATTTGTCTTTAATTTGGCATATAACGAACGAAACTTCTCCACATTTTCCGTCAATTCCATATAGTCAAAATTTGACAGCAATTTGTAGTTCGCAACTGTTAGAAATTTTCGGGCAAGAAGCAGAATTATTCGCAGAATTGTCTTCGTTGGTGATACATGCGTTCGAGAAACTTTGCTCTGGGCAAACTTTCGAAGAACATTTAACAATTTTCAAGGACTCTATCGATCAGTTATTAAACATTTATAGAAAGTACTTGGAATTTTCGGGATCTGTAATTGATAAGCTGCATACGTTTATTTCAAATCTATTTTTGACGAACTTTAGCATTCCTCTATTACATTTCAAGACAGCAAACGGTACCGCTGTTTTATCGCTCATCTGGCATGTAAGGAATACAGCTTCAAGTTTTTCATTACCTTCATCGACAGTTAACGTAACATCAGTTTTTAAAAATGTGACGATCAGTCAAATTACAGCTTCTTCAACTTCCATACAACACACTGAAACTTCTAAATTACCTTTCGCAATTGATAGAACAGATGTTACTTCATCCGCCGCAAAGTCAACAGTTGCAAGTGCTTCTGAATCAATTATTCAATTGCCAGTTTCTATTTCTAACTTATTGACGCCTAATGACGGATCGCAAGGAGCAATTCATTCTACTACTTCGGGTATAAACACAATTATCCAGCCTCACAATTATGGTTCAAGTGAGCATTATTCTTCACAACCCAAATCAACCACAAGTCTTCCATTTGCATTGCCTAGCGATATTTTCTCTGTTTTACCGAACGTACAATCGAGTGATAAATCTGATCCTTCACTGACAACTTCGTCACCTTCATCGAGCACAACGCAGAAAGATTCTCCAGATTCTGATTCCTCGACTACGAAAATACCGAATGTTTCTGGTCGAACTCCTTCATATTTTGATATGAGGCACAATAATCGACAAACACCAGCTCCTTCGACTCCTGGAAAAACAAGTGACATTCCAACTAATAATCTAATGGTACCTTCATTCTTTCAAAATGTACCAATTCCTTCATCTGATCCTAAAAATTCAGCTAATACATTGACTACTGATCCACCAACTTCGACAACAACTACTGAGAGAACAACTGACTCATTGACCACTACTCCAACAACTCCCTCATCTTCTGAAGGGCCCACTGATTCAATGACCACTAATCCAGCAATTCGTTCATCTGTTCCTGCAAAACCAGATAACACGTTAGCCAATAATTCTCAAAGTCCTTCAGCTATTCCTAAACTAGCTGATTTACTGACTAATCCATCAATTCTCTCATCTACTCCAGCAAAACCATTTGATATATTGTGGAATAGTTCACCAATTACTCCAGGTTCTCCAGGAAAGCCAACTGATTTATTGTCAAACAATTTATTAACCACTCCTGATCCAGCAAAACCTGATTCAGGGACCAACAATTCTCCAATTCCTTCACTAGTTCCTGGAAGACCAACTGATTTAGGGACCAACAGACCTCCAATTCCTACATTGGTTCCTGGAAGACCAACTGATTTAGGGACCAACAGACCTCCAATTCCTACATTAGTTCCTGGAAGACCAATGGATTTCCTGACCAACACTCCACAAATTGCCCCATTTTCATTTATCAGTAATCCATCAATTCCTCCTTCTGCTCCTGAAGAGTCAGTAGACCCCAGAAATCCAGCAAACTCTTACTCCGATAAACCAGCTGATCCATTAATTCCTCCACCAGGTGATCCATCAGTTAACAATCCACTAATTCCTCCATTTGTGTTTGAAAGACCAACTGACTACTCATTTAACAATCCATCATCCTTTGGAAGACCAACTGAATTCTCAGATTATAATCTACCAATTTTTGCATCTGCTCCTGGAAGACCAGATTTCCTTGTAAATAATCCACTAATTTTCCCATATCATCTTAGAAGACCAATCGACTTCACGAGTGATGCATACATATCTGCTCCTGGAGAATCTTCTCCTAGTATACTGTTTCTTAACGAACCCGATAGGGACGTTGAAAAAAGCAACAATGAACCTTTAATTCCTTATACACCTCCCGATTATTTGATACCAGCTTCGAACATCATTCCAAACTTGCCACGTTATCAACCTGTTTCAAACTCTTACGTTAATTATCTGGAATCTATCGATGCATTTTACAAGAGTCTTTATTCTTACCTTCAGTATGGTAATCCCGCGATAGCACCACCTCCGAATGTGTCGAGTAAAATTTCAGAATTTCTTAGACGAGGTTTTCCTCCATCTGCACCCATGTCGATGGATAATTCTAATCTTTGTGGTACGTCCACATCTCTGCCATCTTTGTCAGGCCTTAACAGTATCTTAAAGAACGATATCAAACGGTCACCCTTCTATCTACCTAGGAAAGAAATCGCATCAGCTTTAGGTAATACGATTTTATCACCTGGAGACTTGATCGTTATTCTTTCTAAAAATGGTTTGAGATTGTATGGTCAGGTAATCGACGCCGTTAGCCCGATTTACTTTAAGCCGTTCGAGGTGAAAACTGCTTTTGGAAATTCTCAAGATAACATTAAAATTTGGCACCTTCGATCTAAAGATTTCCATAATCCAAAATGCGAACAACAACTAGAATTCCTGTTTCGACGTTGAGGAAACTTTGAGTGGTTTAGAAACATGAAATTTTGTGAAAGTTTTTAACAAAGATATTTACTGGTAAAGCGGTGCTTTAATTTGAGCATTATGTCGTAGAAACGTAAATCTTTTCACAAATTATTTCAGACAAAGCTTTCTAAATACTCTGTACATTATCTATGTTTGTACCTCTTAATCGTTAGTAGTATAAGATAATGCAACTCTATTTATATAATTTATGTGACAATTGTATACTTATGTACGTCGTTAAGATTATTTATTTGTATTTATTAATAAAGATATAATTTATTGAAAGATTACGACTGCTTGTCCCCAATTTAGATATCTGCTGACATTGCGAATTAAAAAGTTTCGTTTCGATGACGAAATCGACGACATCTTAATTGTATTCTTACGACAGAAATCCGTCAAGAACGAATAATTTATCGTCACAATACATTTTGTAATTTTCTAACTTGTTTTTCAAAAAGTTGCTTACCTCTAAACCTGAGGTATAATTTCGAACGCTTATAAATTGCAGAGTGAACAAAGATACACGTATTGCATAATTTCCGGCAAAACAAAGATAACATTGTACGCCGAATTGCAAAATATTTTTTACGTTTCGATCTGATAGTTGTTACGTTTTACACGCTAATTACAAATCTACGTTCTCTTATGCAATAGTTTCTTAAAGAAACATATTTTTCAAATTCGATTTTGTGACGAAACTATAAGCGATACTGAGTGACACATTTAAACATTTTGTACAATTTGCTGAGCAGCGGAAAACTATCACACGATAGTGCAGATTTTTGTCTTGAGACGACATTCAGAAAAGATTGCAAATTTTTTATTAAACTAAATTGTAAAATATTGGAAATGCTGGCAGCGCTACTCTACCAGCGTTTGAATATTTCTGCGCAGTGCGCTGCTGCTGCTAATCAGCATCTACACCCAAAAATTAAAAATTGGTGTTCTTTAGTGTTTAATTGTATCATCATATTTGGAAACAAATAGTTGAATATCTTCTTGCGACAAAACGTGTTTCAGTTCGAAGAATATGTTTCCTTTCTTCGAAACTAATGTTGTTTTAAATGATACAAATAAGAGAAAAACGATTTACACATTTGTAATTACAGCACAAAACATTATGTAATCATACTACGAATCGGAATGTCAAATAGCTATTAGACTGTGCAATTTACTGTAAAAAAAGAATTGCGATTTATGATATAACGCAATAATTAGTCACAATAAAAGTAACTGCTGAAACAACGAAGGAGTTCATTTCTATTTCGGCATAAAGAAGAAGCACGTTGGTTGACCGACGACAGAGAAATTGAAAAATAACTGAGAAGCATAAAGGCCGAAGTGTTTATTAGTGTGATCATTGATCTCAATTCACGTGATCGTGGTAGCAGCTTCTCGCACGAGACTTCTAGTAAAACAGTCCTCCGCCGTCTTTCTCACAGAAACTATCGTTATCGGACACTTGGAACAAAAGCGACAGCCACAACCATGTCTCGATTTCTTATACTTGCCGTTCTTCTGTTCTGCGTCTTCTACGAACTGCAGGTAAAATATCTTATTAAATATTTAACTAATTTAACATTTAAATATGTAATTGATTCGACTTTAGTTAAATTAACGTGATGAAGTTTGAAAACTTTTGCGAAGAAAGACTCTAAGATAGTCTTTTTAGCTTCAAATTATAACAATTCAAATATAAATTTTGTATAATTGGAATGTTTTATTTTGTAATTGGTTTTTATGCATCAGTTCTGGAAATTAATCCATATGCGTCGTATGCACACGTTGAATCATTACATCACCATGCAATCTCGATTTTACTACCTTCTAGCTATAACTTTAACTTATCTATAACCTTGGAATTAATGGTTTCGTTATTATTTAGGCTAGTCCTGTACCAGACGGTGATCAAACTGCATCGGGCACTCTTGATCAAGTGACGGCTCAAGCTAAGAAAATGTTGAACGATGCAAGAGAATATCTGGCAAATGTGGACATAAACGATGCCATGGAGAAAGCGAAAACATATTTCGATCAAGCACGAGATAATATCAGTAGAGACTTGAAGAACCTGCAAAACTAAACCTTATTAACTACCTTATTTAATGTACACAGTAGAACTTATGATTTCTAATTTAAATTGTTACTAAAACCCTTTTAATACGACTCTTTAATATCTTCGAGCGATTTGGTCGAGTTCTCAAAAACGTAAATAACATTGCATCATTATTGTTATGTTTAAAATATGTGTATATGTTTTAAAAACAATATCAACTTTGACACGGGTGTAGAGATAAAAAAAACATATTTTATTTTGATGTGATGTAACTTATACGCTTTTTGATGAATCAATGGTTTACGGTTATATAATGTATCTCTTTTATTGAAATATTCTGGGAATAAAGTTACACGTGCAATTGACGATTGTTTGTTATTTCCTCTTTCCCACTTGAACCAGTCCATAATTGCATTAATAATCGTTTACCGAAATTACTGCTAAATAAACATTCGTTTATTCAAATCTACAATCTGTAATTAATTAGTTATAGTACTGATGAAACAAAGTTTTACAGTTGCCTTATTAATACAAGATAAAGATAAATAAACTTCCGTGAAATCCTTCGTTTAGATAAGACGCAGATCATGATACTTAAGTAGTAAATAATCTAAATAAAAATAGACGATCTCAACAAAATTATCGCCGATTAGAACACACAATATGCAGAATAATCATAAAGTAAAGTGAAAAATGAACGAAGCATGGCATGAAAATCGAGTGAAAGCGTATTAATACAGCACTAATAAATATACAGTAGAATCAAAATGGTCATGGGTCAAGGATTCTATTGACAAGCACACGTGGAGATAACCAGCTGTACCATATGGACTTTGAAGAAGCGATTTCATAGAATCAACAAAGTGCATCCGGATAAGTTTTTCCATAGGACCTTGTCCCCTTGACGTAGCCTCTTATAACTATCTTTTATTTACTAATGAATTTCAATCATCAATAACCTTATCAAATAGCTTCCCACTTATTTAAATATTCAAGTAATTCGTCCGAGAATGAGATCAGAGCCGAAAGTAGTGTTTAGACAATTTTATTTCAATTTTCGAGTTCCTCTAGAAAGATTAATTTTAATAAAAGAATAATGAACTTGTATCATATTAGAAAATTATCAATTACCTTGTAGATATGGTCGAGAATTTGGTAAGTTCGGTATCAATAATCGCGCCACATTCGGTAAGCAAATGACCCAAAATTAATGATAATTTTGGCATCTTTCGCCTTGAACTTTAACTCTGTGGTACGATTAATTATTTTCGAAAATATCAAATGTACTATTGCATTAAGATATATAAAAATCGAGAAGATAATATTTTCTGGCCAGGTTCTCCACAGTCACTAACCCTTTCCGCCTAGGGTGAGATATAACACTTCATATAACTAAAAACTTTCAAATTTTTAAATTCTCAAATATTCATGTCATCATTTCATCGTGCCTGGTGTTGAGCATTGTTATTAGCAAAGAACTTGATCTACCTGGAAGAACAAATCACCCCATTGTTTATAATACTAAATAAGTTGTAAGAAAAGGATAGAAATTTGTGATCATCATAGGAAAATATTACATATATATAACTTAATATATTAATGAGTTAATAAGAATGTTGAATAAAGAAGTAGAAATTGATCGAGTCGTCGCGAAAAATTCTCTTCGTTTTCAAAGTGGATGAAGAGAGAGGCAAAACTGACGACTCATTACCATCCAAACGAGATAATGAATACTGCCCTCGTGCACCCTCGATAAGCATCGCCTATAAAAGTAGTAGCTTGTAGCAGCTGAAGCCATCAGTTACTTTCTAGTTGTCCTGCAGTGTACTTCCTAGGAAATAAAAAATGAAGAGCATTCTCGCGGTTATCTTAGCAATTGCGCTAATATCAGAAGCTAAAGTCGCCCCGGAAGGTACCACGAATTCCCAAGGAACTCCTGAACTTCAGTTGAGCGACCTCATTAGCCAGGCCCAAGCAAATATCAACAATCTGGCTAAACAGATCCAAGAACAGTGGAATTTACCCGACCAGGAAACCATTGTCAAAACAGTTAAGGAACAAAGCACTAACTTTGTCAACAATATCCAAGAATATGTGAAGAACATGACTGAAGAGGTAAGGAATTTATTAATCGGTATTGCGAAAAATTTCAAATTTATATTGGCATTTGCTGTTGAGTACTTCGGTACCAGACTAATTGAATGTTATCAGTATTTATCAGTATTGGTCCCACTGTCCTTGATTGAGTCCTGTTTACTTATTAATCTCAAAACAGAAACATTATCGATATAAATAGAAATACCGTATAAACGAAAATAACAAGTTGCATACTTTCAGGTGAAAAATAAAAGCCCCGAGCTGGAAAGAGCGTGGAATGACGTTAAAGGAAAACTGAATAAGGTTGTCGAAGATATTAATAGCGGAATCCCAAATGCTCAGCAACAGGTGGCTGATTTACAGGCCAAGTTTCAACAAGGTGTTCAAACCGTACTGAAGGAAACCGACAATGCCGCAAAATCTCTAAGCCAACAATCCGGAAAAATTCAGGAGGACTTCGCTAAATTCACAAAACAGGCGGTCGACATTGCCGTGGAAGCTACACAGAACCTAAATAATCAACTTCAAGCTGCGGCTAAAAAAAACCAATAAATCATTATGTGTACTGATACGACTAGAACGAGTGTATTAATTGAGTGAAGAGAAGAAAAAAGAATAACAAAATTTATCGAAAAGTATTTTCTTACGATTTCGTTGTGACCATGATAAGATCAATGTTTCTTCTTTTTTTGACAATGTATTATATATTTATAAATTAAATACATTTTATGAATAATCGATCCGAATTACTTTACTTACCGTTTTATAACAACGTTGCAACAATTTCCATGTTACCATTAGTCGTTTTAAAACAACTCTTATGTTTGTAAAGCAATTACTCAATTGTTATGGATATTTCGTTCATAGCTGTTATATGCGTCGATTTTTACTTCGTGTCAGCATACACCTTCTGCATTAAAAGACTTGCAAGCGTTAAACATTTTAAAGAAGTTCACTAACAGTGACTGATAATTAAGAACAAAATTAACAACTGAGTTTTGTACCTTATTTGTATGTAATTTAAATGCGAACTTTTATTTAAAGTAATGAGAACATTGTGGCTATTATTTTTCGTTGTATGCGTGGTGAGTACTAAATTAAAATGTGTAAAATGAATCACAGCCAGAATTTTTAATTGTCGCTGAAAAATATTGAAACATATTAGTATACATCGTTGCGCTTTTTGTTTGCGAAACAAAAACCTATCAGAGTCGTTTATTCGAGATTTCAAAGTAGAAAAGGGCTAAGAGTAATTAAACAGTTATCATAAAGCTACGATTTTGATTGTGCCAGATGATAACGATGGAAACCGAAGAAATATGTGCTAAGGAACAAAAGGGATTGCTGACAGAACTATCAAACGCTATATCGGGCAAAGTTGATCGCACTAACAGAGAGAAACAGACAAACAAAGGATTTGAATGGTTAATTCAATGTGTAAACGTGTTGGGCCAAGTGGATAATTTCATTTCTGATAGAACGAAGAACTTGATTCAAAAGCTACATATAATTTATAAGGACGACGAAGATTCGTACAGAAATCTCAATCGACGTACATAAATTTTTGAAGTTTGAACGTGTGTGTGAACAGAAACACATAGAATGTTCTACTGTGATATATCGTTCTTATGCTAAATTTTAGACCGAATTTAATTAAATATAAAGCATCTTTTAAAATCATACATTTGACGGTCAATACCGAATTGTAATAATCTTTCGTTCATTGAATGTCGAACTTTTGAATACCTAAGTACATGTTTTTACCTTTTTTCTAATTTTTGTATTTACCAAAAATTTCATTATTTTGTATTAAACTTATATAAAGCAAATAGGTAATGGATTAAATTTGATATTATTTACCTCCAAAACACGTTGTAATTTACTTTGTAACCTTTCTAACATATGTGTAAATGTACATATTGTTAATAAATTTATTTAAACAGTAAATGTGTTGTTGTAGTTTATAATTAAAGATGCATTTCCATTGGAAAATAAGATGTAAGCATTGATGAAAATAGATGTTGTAGTACTATGGTAGCAGGGAATTGCGGATGTTCTTTATCAGAATTTCTATCAATTTCTCACTAGGTGGCGACTGTATCCGACAGTCACCGGGATCAGGTTGATCGGGCGACTTGTGCTAAGTTTTATCCTTTACCACATGTTGATTAATTAAATAGGAATATAATATCGTGGCCAAAATCATTATTTCGGGCTACCGTTATTCGTTTCTTAACTCCGTCAACACAAAGTTCCATAAAGGTGATTTCCTGCGTGAAGGGAACGGAGTTACGTCACGCATTAGCAAGATATCGTGTGTCGAGCAGACCGTGTTCCCCCGTACGTCTCCTCGAATACAAAGTGTTCCTGCTTTCTTTGCTTGAATTCGCGTGTCTGTCAAAACTCGAAAGTCACGCACGCGCTAGACTTTCACGAACGAATGTTTAAGATAACCGTAGCATTGACGCATAACCTATAAACGGTCGTAAGTCGAAAAGTGATCGTGAATGTTGATAGTTGTTACGGCCAGTTTGGCCTCCTGTCAATCGTTCTGGAGGTCGAAAGAGATTTTAAATTAAAGCCCCTACTTAACGAATAGTTCGTGGATAAAAAACAAGTCCTTAATATTTCCCTAAATTGGGACGTTTCGATCAAAGTATTTTTTTGACGTTGAGCAGTCACCGGGAAAGTAGTCAAAATTCCGGTCCCCACTAAGAAACGAGAAGGCCCGCAACAAACCGGCGGCAGAAATCCACCAACCACTGGCGAAGAATCCTCGTCGGGTGGCAAAATGAACAGCAAAAGAAAGAATCGCTCAAATACTAATAGGTACTGCCTTCCAATATTTCCCCCATCATTTTATGAACATTAAGTGTTTCCCTCGAATTTATAATAACAATTCGTACGTTACTAATTTTAAATGTGTTTACAAATGTCTTTTTGCTTGTAGATCACCCCGTGCCCGTGGTCCACAAGAAAGATGTGTCGCTGCTGAAGGTGTATATAATAATGCTCATTTCATGCATGCAATAACCAGTCATGTTGGCAACATTGTACAGGTATTAAAACTATATATAGGTGATAACAAAACAAAATTATGTTACTATTTAAATCCAATAGTATATAAATAATATGTTTTTTGAACATTTATTTGATAATGAAAATGTGCAATGTAGAGTAATTATTTGTTAATTATCCTTTCGTTACTCTTTAATACACATTGTAGTGTTTCTTTTATTTCAGATTCAAACACTAAATGGTTCTGTATATGAGGGTATTTTTCGTACCTTCTCCAGTCAATTTGATGTTGTACTAGAAATGGCACATCGTGTAGAAGGTTCTGGGAAAATAAGTGTAGAAAGCGTAGTAGAAAAATTAATTTTTAAACCGCAAGACATTATAACTATGTCTGCAAAGGATGTTGATCTAGATTATGCTATCCGTGATACATTTAGAACAGATACTGTTATTAGCAAATATAATGGGTTAATAGGTGAAAAAGAATTGGAACCATGGGATGCACCTCCTGCTACCATGAATGGAGATGATTTAGAATTAGATGGTACTACTGTGAGTATTTTTGTGTAACAAAATTATAAATATGGAGAATTATACATGTAAGTAATATATGAGTTTGATTTCAGAATGGATGGGACGCTAATGATATGTTTCGTAAAAATGAACAAAAGTATGGAGTTCAAACAACGTATGAACCAACTTTAGCTGCTTATACTTTACCACTTCAAAGAAAAGATACAAAGGATTACAAGGAACAAGAACAAAAAGCTGCAGAAATAGCCAATGAAATAGAGTCACAACCAAATCATAAAGCAAGATTAGAGCTTGAAAATGGTGATGAAGAGGAAAGATTCGCGGCTGTGGTGCAGTTTTTTGCTATTGTCTTTATTTTGTAACAAAATGTGGAATTAGCTACCTGCTAATAATTATGCATAATTTTAGGTGAGACCGAATGAAGGTAAATATATTCCACCTCCACTGAAGAAGAAAAATGGAAATAGTGGAAAAATGATGAGATCTAGTGAACCTCCTCCTTCACCAGGGCCTGCAACCACTAATAAAAATGTTTTTAATCAACAACCTCCGTCCAATGTAAATGTAAACATTCCTCCATCATCCAACCTTCCTATTGGAATGCAAAATACTCACCCATCGGTACAGCATCCAGTATCTTTAAATATGGGAATGCCGCCTAGCGGAGTTGTGGTTACATATAATAATCCTCCACCACCATTTGTCCCTCCATCAACAACACAACCACCACCACCACAAGGTAATGAAAAATAATATAATATTAATTAACAAATAGAAATATAATGTTTTAAATAAATTCATATTTATAGTTCCTGTGATGCAGCAGACACAATCGCAATCACAAGCTACTCCCTCTGTACCACAAGTAGCTTTTCCACCACAACAGCAAGTAGCATCATCTAAAATAAATACAGAAAAACGTGAACGTCCTGGTAGACAGCAAGTGTATCAAGCTGATAAAGCACCACCGGCACCATTCCCACAAACGAATATTACCACTTCTCATCAGCAACAACAGCAGCAGCAGCAGCAACAACAACAACAACCGTCACATCAACAACATAACCAATTACAACAACAAAATTCAGTTGAGGGACAACGGTGCGAAATAGTTACGCATAAATCAGACCACAGAAAGGTAATATCTTGATGTTCAGTATATTTTTAATTATATATAGTTGTGCTGTATATATATGTGTGTGTATATTGTTAAAGGTTCCAACACCACGTAGTAGAGAAGATCAACATTCGGAATTGAGACAGTTTGCTTCAGATTTTAAATTAGCAGAAACACCAACGCAGGAGACTCAATCTGTTACAAGAAAACAACAGCATCAGCATCAGCAGGATTCTCATTCTTCACCTCAAATTAATCAATCGCATCATCAATCGCCTCATCAACACACTACACCACAACAACAGCAACAACATTCAAATCCACAGCAGCAACAGCAACAACAACAACAACCACAACAACATCAGAATCAACCAGTTCAAGAAGAGCCTGTAGTTACAAGTAAACCACCACCAGGCCCATTACCTGTACGACCCACAAGTCCTTCTCAGCCACAACAACCACAACAACAACAAACATCTGCAAACACACCGACTGCATCACAGGCTTCACAAGAACCTGCTGTTGATAAAATAACAACGGCTTTCAAAAAATCAACTTTAAATCCAAATGCTAAAGAATTTAATCCAAATACTAAACCTTTCACGCCGGTAAGCCAGTGATTATTCTAATAAAAAATATTAGCAGCGATTGAACATTATAATTTAAATATTTATTTTTAGCGATCTCCAAGTACACCGACACCTAGCAGACCACATACTCCACAAACACCACAGTACACTGGAGCAACAATGCCTGCAACCGTAGTTATGCCAGCATATGTAATGACAAGCCAGCCACCTACTGCATTCAGTCAACCGCCAGCTCAACCTGTGACAAGGTTCCGGAAGGGTCAGTATCTAGGTATCCGCGTCTTATTTTCAATTATTTATTTGCTAATATACGCTTTTCAATGTAACTTTAAAAAGCGTAATTATTGTCTTTCCCTAAATTGTATCTTAATCTAATTATTTCAGTACCAGTGATGCACGCACAACATCGCACACAAGATATAGCTTCTCAAATGCAAGTAGTAGCGGCAACTGGACAGCCATTAATGGCACCAGCTCCACTACATCCGCCATTCCAGGTGCCTTATCCTGGTCAACCAGCATATCAACAGATGGTACGCATGGTTCAGGCACCACCACCACCACCGCCACATATGGCTACACCATATCATCATCATGACTCACCAGGACCACAGGCTCCTGGTATTCAGTACATGGGCCCACATACTCATCCACATCCACATGTTGCTCAACAGCCACCAAGTCAAACTCCTTCTCCAGCAAATCCTAATCCATCACATACACCAGGCACTTACAACCCTCCGGGAACTCCACAACCCACGTATCCACCACCTCCTCCTCAAGGCCATGCTCCAAGTTATCCAATAATGTGTCCTATAATTCCTCCTCATATACCAATACCACCGCAGCACATGCAATACCTACCGCCGCAACCACCTCCAGGAGCGCAGCAAACTATACCAGTGATTTTGCCGCACAATCAGTAGCTGCAATCAGAAATGGATGAAGAGCGAGAGAACTACTAGTATTCTGCAGAGGTAGAATAAGTTTACAAATCTAAGTTGCTTTCATGATGTCATTAGGCACTTGAAATTTTTCCTTATCCCTTGTAATATTCTGTTAATGTGTCGCTAAATAATCGTAAAAAATGATTTCTTTTTCAATTATTTTGACATTTAAACATCGTTTTTTTTATAGTAAAAAAAATCATTCCACATAAAGTAATAAATTTTTTAAAGTAATCCTTACAAATCTTTACAAACAAAAAATTATATCGTGTCAACGTAAAGTGCTGATCATCTTGAAAGTGACTTTTTCTTTAGATGGGTTAATTAATTATAGAGAACCCACAATGATATTTAGTCCCTCAAATAATACTTAACTCTTATTCAACACACAAATTACCATCATGCAAAACTATAAACTATTAATTTGAATACTGTGAAACACAATTTTCAAAATTGATTTATAGTAAAATACGTTAAATAAGTACATTGATTTATTGTAAACCGTGAAAAGAGAATTGGCGAAGATTTTATATTGATAGGTGGTGCCTATACAATACACTAAAAAAGTGAAAAAGCGAGGGACAATGACTATAAAAAGTCGCGAGAAATATTCAGATTTAAACAAATTCCACATTTGAGTATTGTGTAGTTTGCACTACTTTGTAAACATTTATTAAGCCAAAATCCAACTTTTTAAAGTTGGTGCAGAATTGCTATGCTGTAGGCTGATGAAGTGTCTGTCTTTAAAGATTCGATTAATCAAAAATGAAACAAATCATGAACATCAAGTGATAAAATCCTTTTTTTTTTACATAAAATGATTATTGGAATGATGTAAAGAATAGAATATATAACATATTTTTCTGCCCGCGCTTTCATACTTAAACAGGAAGCACAGAAACAGATCAGTATAACTTCTACCTTCAATTAAATTACATTCGATTGTGGAAAGTTGAATGACATAACGACAAAGCAATTGAGATACAATTCCAAATTTTGCAATTTGTTGACAATGAATTTTGTTACGAGATGCTAATACATAATACTTCGAAACAAAACGTAAATTGAATTAAAGGAAATATGCAAGAAAAAGAAGGGTCCGACAAGCTATGTCGTTTAAAACGACCCGCTGATTGTCGTGACGGAAAAGCATCTGTCTATTGAAGAGGTACAAATGTTCAAAATTGTATTAAATTTTGTTTAGCAATTAAAACCGTAAACTTCTGACATTAACACGATATATGTATATGTGTATATATCGAGCAGGTAATAATTTAAAAAGAATGAATAGGAAACATTGTTTCAACTACACCTTATGTTAAAACCAAATATTCATCTTAGTACTGATATATTCAAAGTCGTACGTGATTCATTTACGTACCTCGTAATCTGTGTAACATCTTTTTAAGTGAATTTATTTTACATATAAATAATACATATTATAAATTAAAAAATATAAAAAATCAAAGAAACATAGGAGAAAAACTGACACAAATATTTTATTGCTTGAGATATATTATGAAGAATTCATTATATCAAATACTTAAAACTGTTAATGAAACATTGATATCAATTATGTACCTCTTATGTATAAACAAATACTATCAGATGCTATGACATTGAAAAAAGACAAGTTGAATTACGGCCTTAGACCTAGTCGTGTATATAAGAGAAATGAAGGCAAAGACGATCCTTATTTGAGAGATAGTTGAGTGTGTGGCATCGTTAGACACAAATTTTATATCGAAGAGATTTAAAAAAAACATCAAAATAAAGTCAATGCGTTAAAAGCCAATTTGTACGATAATTTATTAATTAACCTTATCTCGTTATAAGATTATTTATTTTTTAATTTCGCAACGAAAACTCTGCAAAAACATGCTGTGCGCTGTAGAATAATTGAATCTTCATAACCGTAGATGTATTCCCCTGAATTACTATTGTATATCATATTTAACCTAATATTTTTTAAGTAAATGAAATGTTTTCAGAAGTATTAGAAACATATGAAAATATAGAACAATATAAATATATAATTTATAGTCAAATTTAATCGATAATAGTCTAACATAACCTTTATAAACTGAATGTGATGCAGAAAACCGCTATATCAAAAACACATGTTTTTAATATATTTCCATTCAAAAAGTAAGTGGAATTTCAATTCTCACAATGAAGACACAAAATTGGAACGAACTCAAAGTGCCTTTAAGTAAACCTGTGTTGAAAACCATTAAAGAATTGAAATTTTCTCATATGACACCTGTGCAGGTAAAATGTTCAGTATTAATTTTGTATAAAGATTTTCAATCCATATGTTTTAAATCAAATGTTACTATCAGCATTAAATATTATAAAAAGTACAAATAATATGTAGATATATAATTGCATATAGGCAGCTTCTATACCACTATTATTAGAAGGCAAAGATGTTGCAGCAGAAGCAGTAACAGGAAGTGGGAAAACAATAGCTTTCTTAGTTCCTTTATTAGAAATATTACAGGTATATACATACAGTTAATTTCTTTTAAGCAGCATTTATTCAATATAAATATTATGTAATTTTTGTACATAATTAGAAACGAGAAGAAAAATGGAAACCTATGGAAATTGGAGCAATAATAATTAGTCCTACACGAGAACTGGCTGTACAAATAAATGAAGTTCTACAACAATTTTTAAATAATATTCCAAATTTGAAGCAAGTATTACTTGTTGGTGGTACAACAATCACAGAAGATATAGACAATGTCAAAGCTGGGGCAAACATTATTGTAGCAACACCTGGTAGATTAGAGGATATATTGTCTAATTGTAAAAGTATCAACTTAGCAGCATGTGTGAAATCTCTGGTAATTAATTTTGAGATATTCAGCATTTTATGTTAATATCATTTCATGGACATACTTAAATCATGCAATTTATAGGAAATACTGATCTTAGATGAAGCAGACAGATTGTTGGATCTAGGTTTTTCTGCAACAATAGATACAATATTAAGTTACTTACCACGTCTCAGAAGGACAGGTTTATTTTCTGCAACTCAAACCAAAGAATTGCAACATCTAATAAGAGCAGGATTGAGAAATCCAGCTCTAATAACTGTTAAAGAAAAGGCAAATGTTTCAACACCATCAAACTTAAAAAATAATTATACTATTGTAAATGCAGAATATAAATTATCTATGATGATAGATTTTATTCAAAATCAAGGAACTAATCTAAAATATATGATCTTTTTGTCTACCTGTGCCTGTGTTGATTACTTTAATTCTGTTATACAAGCGTAAGTTACATTATACATGATACACATTAATAATACTTTATAGAAATAAATGTTATGATATATTTAATTTTTAGAATGTTACCATCAATTAAAGTATTTGCAATACACGGTAAAATGAAAAATAAGCGGTACAAAGTATTTAATGAATTTCGGCTTGTAAAGAACGGAATTTTAATTTGCACAGATGTAATGGCTCGTGGTATTGATATTTCTGAAGTAGATTGGGTACTACAGTATGATCCACCATGTTCAGCTAGTAGCTTTGTTCATAGGTAAGAATAAATTATGCATGGTGTATATTAATACATTTAATATATGTCAGTATACATGTATATGTGTTATGTATAATTTATTTACATCATTTTAGATGTGGTAGAACTGCTAGAATTGGTAATGAAGGAAATGCGTTATTGTTTCTTTTAGAAACAGAGGATGCATATGTAGATTTTATTAAACGAAACCAAAAAGTAAATTTACAAAAGATAAACTTAGAACCGTCTGTAATTTCGTACGAAAAGTGTTTAAAGTGTATGAGAGATTTACAAAAAGAAGATCGACTTTTTTTTGACAAAGCCAATAGAGCATTTGTATCATACGTACAAGCTTACAATAAACACGAATGCAATTTAATTTTACGACTTAAAGACATTGATCTAGGAAAACTTGCAATGGGTTTTGGTTTATTGCGAATGCCTCGAATGCCGGAACTTAAAGGAAAAAGTATATCGTCTTTTGAAGAAGATGATATCGATATTAATTCAATTGCTTATTCAGATAAACAAAAAGAAAAAAGTCGTTTAGAGAAATTAAAAATTTTCCAAGATAGTGGAATTTGGCCTGTGACGTATAAACGAAAACGCAAACAAACTGAATCATGGTCTGAAGTAAAAAAGAGAAAATTAGAGAAACAAGAGAATCGTAAAAAGCGAAAGGAAAAGAAAATGAAACAAAACACATCAATAGATGCAAAGAAAAAAAAGAAAAAGAAATTAAATGAACAAGATATTGAAGAATTAGCAAAAGATATAGCTTTGATTAAAAAATTGAAAAAAAAGAAGGTATATCTAATTATCAAAATTTTTAAAGAAATTTACTAATCAATTTTTCTGTACTAATTTTTTATTCATATTTTAGATTTCTCAAGAAGAATTTGATGCAGCATTTGGAATTGACTGAAAAAGTGAATAAAAGTTACAAATATTGTTATCTATTGTTATCTTTTTGTATGTGTGTATATATAAAACACTATCATCTAATAACCAGCAGGTAAACAGTATATATAAAAATATTATGAGATCTTAGAATTGTTCCAATTTAATCGATCGTTTAACATAAATAATTTTATTTTTTTATTTGACAATATTTTCTTTGTTATATAGATAAACAAATATGCAAAAATATTTTTGTGATGCCTATGTAAGCCATTTTCACATTCAGTATGTATAAAGAGCAGCACTTATTCAGAAAAGCATGAACATGTGGTTATATTTTTTTTAAATTAGAAATGTTAGTACATTTGAACAATTTATAAAAATATTTGTACGAAATTATTTGTTAAAATAAAAAGTCTTATGCATGTTAAAAACATTTCATTAAAATACGTTCCTTCATAGGGAAACATAATTTGTACAGCATTGCTACTATATAGTATGTGTATACATGAAATCTTTTTGAAGAGATCTCAGTATATGAGTGAACCCCCATTTACTACATTACAGTGTAGAAGGGGGAAATGTAAGTATCAGTGAGTATCGCTCCGATGAGACATAGCAGTGAGTCACGCGATTGGCAAGTGTCAAGAAATTAAAAGAATTTATACTTTGCTATATTCTTACAGTTTTGCATCAAAGTTAACTCAAAAACTAAAAGAGATTAATAAAACATGACTGATGTAGAAATAAATGACCGCCCAAAATGGTTATTAGAATTAGAAAATCGAAAAAGAAAGGTGTGTTTTTTATTATTATTACCATGTTGTTTGCATTTCCTTTATACTTATGGTTTATTAAACACGAATGTAACTAATTAAAATTACATAAACTAACGTTTTAATATAACCTTCTTTTTTTATCTATAACTAGCGATAATTTAAAACTATTTAATTGATGCAATTGTTATCTATAAAATCAATTCTTGTAAATAATCTTAGATTTGTTGTATTTATTTTATTCAGCCTCGTCTGGCACATGAAGCTGGAGCAGGTGCACCTTGTGTGACTTGTAAAGCAAAATGTCCAGGTTTAGATCTACATTTTTGGAGGAAAATTTGTAAAAACTGTAAATGTAGTAAGGATGATCATGACATTGATGATGATGATTTTCCACAATTTGATTTATTATTTGGATCTTCAAGGAAATACAAGAAAAGACCTATTTGTAAATATTATTAAAACTAAACTAAAATATAGAAACTATTTTCCTATGGTATGTCATTATATATATTTTTTCTTTTCAGTACTGCATATAAACAATGAAAAAGAAACCACAGAAGAAGCATTTGAATGGATACCACCAGATACAACAAAAGAACTTGTCATTGACTATATGAAAGCTTTGCCCACAGAAAAGTTACCTATCAAAGGATCAGCTGGTGCAGCATTACGGAGACAGTTACTGCAAAAACAGTTACCTCTTCATGATATAGATTATAAAGTTTGTGATAAATTAAGCGAAGAGGAAAAGAAACAGTTTGAAAAATACTTGGAGAATATAAAAAAATATGTTGGACAAGGAACAGTAACAAAGGTAATTATAATAAAAAATGTATCATTTTTTTTATATACTGATATAATATGTTTTATGCCATAGATATTAAGTGCTCGTCCATTTGATCGGTCGTTAGTAACACCTGCGAATGCAACTGATATGCAACGTTTCAGTCCACAAAATAAGCCTAATATACAATCAAATATTGTTCAGTTACGTACACCAAGTAGTTTTACTCCAAAAAACACATATAAAAAGAATTTACATGAAAATATACAAGATATCTCGACCCCTTTAAAGACATTAAGTAGTTGCAGTAATATCAACAGTATACCATCTTTTGAAAAATATGATATAGTTAATAATAGCGGCGAAATTGCAAAATCAGAACCGCTTAAAAGTGAATTTTATAATACAAGTAGTTGTTTAATTAATCCCTCAAAGAGTGATAGTAATGTTCAAAACATAAATAAACAAAACTTAATAAGTGACAATCTGAAACCTCCAAATTCTGCAACTAATGCAGGCATGAATTCTGAAGTTACTTCACCTCCAAATTTCGAATCCGAATGTTACAAAGAAGCACGCAAAGATACATTCAAAAATCCATCTACATTTTTACTGCATTCACAATCAACCATTGATAATGCTGCAAAAGATATATTAGCTGATGCATTTCTTCCACCTAGTGCAGTTCATGCTAATGACATAATTGGAAGTACATTAGACAAAAAAGGTCTGATGTTCATCCGAGAAAAACTTATAAATAAATACAGCAGTCAAGAAAATCAAGGGCAAGTACCATACAATACCCCCAATTTTAGTAGGGACTTAGATTTCGGTAATTCATCGTGCAAATATAGTAACTTTGTATCACAAAATATGAATACACCTATAAACACTAATGAAGGGACTAATAAAACACTTATTAACTCAATCAAAAATCCATCTGAAGTTTTACCTGTATCACATGATGGGGATATTCAAAGACTAGAAAAAATGGAAAACCCTGGTTCAAAGGTGATACAGTCAAATCTAGATTTTAATAAAGCCATTAATCCATATGAAAAACAGAAATTAAAAGAAAATACTTCAGTAATTCATTCTGCAAAAATCAGCGAAAATCTACCTTCTTTATCAACTTCATCAGTACAAGCATATTTATCATCTCCTGGTACTAATAATTATCAAGCAAAATTAAATAATTTGACAACACCTTCCACTGTTATACATTCTGAAAAGTTGCAAAATCAAATATTTCCTCATGATACTGTTGGTAATAAAAAACAATCAATGCAAGATTTACCAAATATGGAGCCCCTAAAAAATGCTGTGGAAGAATTGACATTAGATGTTATTAAACCACAAAAGTGCCATAAATGTGAAGAAGAAATACATATTGGCGACGTTGCTGTAACTACAGAGAAAGCCAAAAATGTAGTATGGCATCCAGGATGTTTTGTTTGCAGCACATGTAATGAATTATTAGTAGATTTAGTTTACTTTTATTACAAAAACAAATTATATTGTGGCAGAGATTTAGCAGCACTCTTAGGAATTCCTAGATGTTTTGCTTGTGATGAGGTAAATATAACATATTTAATGAAGTTCATTAAAAAGATGGAATTTTTCTTGTTTTACATTAATGAAGTTTTAAAAAAAAATTATATTATATAACACAATGTTTTATTTCTATATATTCTAGCTTATTTTTGTACGAGAATATACCGTAGCAGAAGGCCATAATTACCATGTGAAACATTTTTGCTGCTGGGATTGTGATGTTCCTTTAGCTGGAAAACAATATATTACAGAAAATGACCGTCCACTGTGCCTTTCATGTTATCAAAAAACATACGCAAAAACGTGTAATATGTGTGAAAAAGTAATTGCTGCCGATCAACAAGGTGTTGCCATAAAAGATTTAAATTTTCACGCAACAGAAGCTTGTTTCTGTTGTTATACTTGTAATAAAAATTTACTAAATGGTAGAATTGCAGTTAAAGAGAAAAAAATATTTTGCAGCAAAGAATGCATTGCACAATTTTTATATTTACAAACATAATATATTGGACTCGAAAATACTTATATTATTCCATTCTTTATGATAAATTTTCTTTTATAAAATGGAATAATTATATAACTTCAATCTTTTGTACATATTGTTAGTATAAAACGTGTATCATTCAAAAACAATTTTTTATATAATTATGTATACAAATATATATTTTTATAAAAGTATCTTTATCACTTTTATAAAGAAAGCTGAATGAAATTTGAAACAAATACAAAGTAATTTTGTAACTAAATGTGTTTTGGTTATTTATCTAAAAAACTAATATCATATTTAAAATAATACATTTTAATTACAGGATACAATCCAAATATTTTCAATATTACATTCTTCAAACTTATAAATAAACAGATCCAAAATATATAAAATAATTCTGAATATAGAAATATTTCTTTACATATTACTAAATCTACAGGTAAATTTTCTATTAAGAAATAAATTTATTAGATATCGTAATAAATAATTTCTACAATAATTTGTAAGTAAATGTTTTTGTTATTGTGTGTATTTCAAAATATTATGACTATAATTCATTTTAAAACAAATGTTCTACTGCAATATCATATCTTTGTATTTAAATCTAATGATTATTAGTTCCCTTAACATATACGCAAAGTAAAAATAAGTGAAATATAAACTTCAACATTAAAAGATAAAATATATACTTACCATATTCGGATAAGTAAACAATCAATGTAGTTGCATTTTACAATTTTCAAATACTTATTCAAAAGTTCATTGTGTTTCATTCAGAATCGCTGTCAATAACATTCAAAACCCTTTTATACGTATTACGTGTTTCACGTTGTTTTGTAGGTGTTTCCGGCGCTTTTGGTGAGCCTTTATTTGAATCCTTATTCCTTTGAGCACGTGTAATACGTCCTATAATTGATTATTGTAATATAATTACAGTTTTTGACATAATATACTAACCTTACAAACCTTCTGATATAATATTGCTTGTATTTAACTCAGCAATGTCTTTCAGTCTTTCCTTTTTTTCTTTAACTTTTTTACACTTTTCTAAAGTTGGTCTACCATTGACTCCATGTTCAGCTAATAACTGTTTGAGACACCTTACTCTTGCAGCATTTGATTTGCATCCAGCCCAGAGATCATTATAACATTTTACATGTATTCCAGCAGTTCTAATGTACTTTTTCAGAACTTGTATTCTTCTGTCATCTTCAGGTTTCTAAAATGGTACCAGACATCGTGTAAGAAATATAAGTTTACATAAAGTATTAAACTACAAATACACTTACATTACTTCTTTTTTTTCCTTTATCATCTTTTGAAACATCATCACCAAGACTTTCATTTTCACTTTCTGTTAAGTCTACATCAGACATGTTTTCCTCTGCTTTTGTATCTTCTGTTACACTAAGATTTTCATCTTCTTCATCTGTTTCAGCTGCTTTTTTAGTTGTCTTTTTTGCCCTTCCACGTCCTCTTTTTGATTCTGATGGTGATTTTGCAATTTTTTTATTTGCCACTGATTTTTTCTTAGATTTTGGACTATAATCTTCATCCGAATTTTCATTGTCTTCAGAATCTGTGCTTTTTGCTTTACTGAAAGATGTTCGACTTCGTTTTCTTCCTTTCTTTGTACTTTTTTTAGATTTATTTTGAGATGCACTTTCTGGACTTGGTTTTTCTGTATCAGATGAACTGGCATCAAGTTCTGAATCATTAGGTTTAGCTTTAACAATTATAGTTTTTGCTGCAGGTTTTTTATCCTTTTCATTTTCACTTTCAGAAGAACTCGAAGAATCTTTGTCACTGGCACACTCTACTGAAAGTTCTAAACCTTCTACTACTTCAGCATCTCCAACTGATGATTTACTATGTTTCTTTTGCTTCTTGATACCATCTTCCTTCTCTTCTTCTTTTGTTAGAGAATTTTCTGTATCAACGTTGGTCTCAGATGTTGTAGATACAATATCCTTTTAGACAAAAACAAATAAAAAAATAATTATAATATTATATGATATATATTTATATTTATACATTTAAAATGTATATAATTTATTACCTCTTGTTTTGTATCTGTATCAGATTTAATCTGTGATTCGCTTTCTTGTTTGATTGCACTGTCATTGTTAGTAGTTATTTCCTTACTCTCAGTTTCAGATTTTGTATTATTTGTTTCTTCCATGCTTTCACTTGTATTTTCTTCTGACATGAATTTATTTTTCTTACCTTCATTCTCAGTATTTACACTATCTGCATTTTCTTTTACATTTTCAATAATACCATTTGCTTCCGAGATATGTTTGTCTTCATGTTTTTCAGGCATAGCTTCATCTACAGAAGTACATATTTTCTTTGAAGGTAAAGGTAAACTTTCATCATCTGAAGTGTCTTCCCGTAATCTTTTTTGTCCAGTTTCATTATCGTTAATGGTATTACCAGAAACTTCCAAAGAAGGCATTTCACTCTCTATTTCTTTGTCGCTTTGATCAGATTCAACCATTCTTTATAAACTTTTCTATAATTTCAACAAAACATATACAAACTTGTTTGAATATAAATATTTTAATAACAATAAGATTGCCTCTTATATTAATTTCAAATATAATTTCTATCACATTCAAAACAATTATACACAACTTAATTCAACGAGTCTCTTCTATTGAAGTACTTTTGTTTCTGTTGCAGAGTGTTAAATATCTTTACAAGTTATCAACATTAACAATGTTAAATATATAACAAAGTGTTTAACTATAAATATATAGTGCACAGTATAAAAAGCATTTTTCAAAATATTTGTAAATGTAAAATATTTTATAATTAACATGTAAACGACTCAAAAAAAAGGAACCATTGAAGTAACAATAAATAATATTTGACTTACAAGTTAAAATCACCAAAAATATTCGGCTAATTATCTAACGAGTAGTGATCACAATGTTTGCGCGGCAAAATCTACGCGGTAACTACGTAGTTGCTATTGGTTGGTAAAATAATGTATAGTATAGTACCATTGTACGTTATAAAGGCAATGTATGTGATTTTTTTAACTGTAACTTGAACATAAGTAGTGCAATTATAAATAAAATTGTTGCATATCATTGTATCAATTCATTAAACATCTTCTAAAGTTATATTTCATGTTTGTCAAATGGTGTAATGGTTATGTCTAATCTTTCATATAAACAAATTTATGTAACGTAAATTTAAACTGATTCCCGGTTGATATTTATTCTATTTTAACATGACAGACATGTTCACATTAATTACACAAAAATAAATCGTATATGTATATATACGCATGTATCTACATGCATTCAAATACGTTTGCAATACGTTGATGTGTATACTCATATTTATAATATAGTATATAATTAAAGTTTATACACAATCTGAAAATGAAGCATAAAAAGCATAAATCTAAACATGAAAGAAAAAAATCAAAAAAGAAAGATAAGAGAAAACATAAATCACAAAATCATGATGAATCTGATTCAACTAATGTAAGCATTAAACTTTATTATACATTTTGTACGTTATTCTTATAAAATGTACTTCCTAATTTGCTTGTGCATAATTATAAAATTAATATAATTATAGAGTAGTAGCGATAATGAGCAACAATGGGTAGAAAAGCCAGTAACTGAAACTAAATTACCAAAACAAAATGTAGCTGACAAATCAGACGAAGAAGCGCCTCTTAAAAGGGAAGATTGGATGAATATAAAAACTATATTTCCATGTGTATTCAATGAAAAACCAGCTACATCTGCTAGTATTGGAAAAACTGATGATAAGCCAGATTTAGATAAATTAGGTCAAACTGATAAAGAATTAAATCCATATTGGAGAAATAATGGTAATGGTTTACCTAAAGAAAATTTAGTAAAAGAAGAACCCATAATAGATGTAAATTGGTTAAGAAAGAGTTTTCAACGAGCAAAAGAACAAGCTATAAATGAGAACAGAAGTTTAGAAGACATTGCAGCTGAAAGATGGGGGGTAAATATATAATAATTATGCTCTATTCCATTGTTTTAATATTAATGTTTATATAAAATTGTCTAGTCTTTAGAAACAATACAATCTATGATATCTAAAGCAGAAGAGATATCGAATAAAAATAAATATGGACATAAAAGTCACTTATCAAAAAGGGAAATGGGTGAACATTCCACAATTAAATCTAGAAGTAAAAATCAACAATATAGCAAATATGACAATTTTCATTATAAAAAACAGCAGCAGGAGTATAAAAAACCAATGTCTGATAATTGCTTTCAAAATTCTTTAACGTACAAAAAAAATTATTCCAATAAAAAAAATTGGCAAAAGGATAAAATATCAAGTAAAAAAGAAGAAAATCAGTTGGTTTCAAGTACATCTGAAATGAAAAATGTTAGTCCTAAAAATGACATTAACACAGTTGATGAAGAAACCAAAGAAATCAAACCATTAACAGAAGCAGAAATGAACAAGTTGGGAGCAAAAATTGTTAAAGCAGAAATAATGGGTAATATGGTATGTTCAGTACCAAACTTTTGATATTAAAACCATATTAACTAAGTTAGAATATAATACATTGCTTTATAGGAACTTGCATTAGAATTAAAAAACCAGTTGAATGAAGCTAGGAAATTAGCAAGCAATATCCAGTCACATAATAAAGAAAAAATCCAAAATGTAATTCTTACTCAAACTGATGCTAAAGGTGTGTATAAATGTAAACAATTAATTATAGTGGATGTATACAATTTATTGAAGATCATTTGAATACAACAGGTGTTACGAGACCATTAGACCCTAGACACGAGGCTCCAGGATCCTCTAAAAATGTTAAAAGAAAGAATGCAGAAACTTATGCTTCTGGAAAAAGAGTGCGACATTACTTTGATGATGACAAGTATTCATTACAACAACTGGTAAGTACTTATTGAAACAGTATGTTCACATTTTTCTCCAAACAATAAATTCTTTTTTTAGTTCCAGCAAGAAAAAGGAAGATGTACAAATGAAGATGATGCAATACTTATGAAAGCTGCTTCCAAAGTATGTAATAAAATTTGTTCTATATAATGTATATGTACATATTTTTACATGTAACTATATATACGAATTGCAGAATATGGACATGGATGAAATATTTGAGGAACAAATTACTCATGTTAAATCAGATGCAAAACAGAATAACAAAGATCGTTTAGTTGCAATTAAAGAATATAAACATTTATCAAAAAGTTTGGATAATTGCCGTTGGTGTATTGATTCAAAATATATGTTAAAACATATGATTATTACAATGGATTCTGAAATTTGTTTAAGTCTACCTCCATATGCTTCTTTAACTGCTGGACACTGTATAATAACACCTATTCAACACATTGCATGTCAGTTACAATTAGATGAAAATATTTGGGAAAAGCTAAAGGTAATTATATATTCGATATTAATATATTCATATTTTATTTGATATTAATGTTGATGTGATTATTTTATTTTAAGGTACTCAAACAAATTTTGTACAAAATGTTTTCGGATCAAAATCAGTATCCAATATTTTACGAAATTTATAACAACCGGCATAAGTTCTCGCATATGCAATTGCAATGTGTTCCATTACTAAAAGAAGTTGGTGAATTAGCACCAATGTATTTTAAAAAAGCTTTATTAGAGTGTGAAACAGAATGGTCAATAAATAAAAAAGTTATTAGTCTTGAAAATAAAGATGTACGTCATGCTATCCCAAATGGTCTATCTTATTTTATGGTAGAATTTGAGAAAAATAAAGGATATGCTCATGTTATTGAAGATGAACATATGTTCCCAAAAACTTTTGCAGAGGTAATATTTCTTTTATTTCTTTCTTTTTTTTAAAGTATTAAAATATAAAAATAGTGTTTTATCAAAGTTCATTGTATTTTATATTTTGCAGGAGATTATAGGTGGAATGTTAGATATAGATCATGATATATGGCGAAAATTAAGAAATGAAACTTTTGATAAACAACGTGAGAAAGTTTTAAAATTTTCAGAAATGTGGAAAAACTACGAGTCTGAAATAAAAAAATTGTAATCAATACCCAATTATACTTAATAATACTTAAGTATAATTAATATCTAAACAAATAATTTTAAAGTACATGTAGTATTAGTTATAGAAATACATGTACATTTTGTAAAAACCTTTATGAAAAAGAAATCACATTTTATTAACACGTTTATTTGTTTGAATTTGAGTGTGTATTTTCAACATTTTACATTTCTTATTTATTACAAAAATCCTGCTACTGGTAATTTATGAAAATATTCCTTTAAAATTGATGGAAATAATGATAAAACTTTAAAACGTGTCCCCATTTCATTTGTAATCATTTGATACTCTGATTCCAAACGTTTTTTTTCTTCTTGAGAAGCATTTTTTAAAAGCATCTGTAACCGCGCATCAATTCCAAGATTTTTTAAAAAACTTGCTTGAGTCACTGGTCCAAATGATATTAACCTATCATTTTTTGTCGCAATTTTCTTAATAGCTGCGAAATCAACATCCGCTGTTAAATCTGCACTTCCCGGATGTACTAATGGATCGTGTATTTTATGTTGTGAAAATGCACGGAAAGTATCAGTCTTATCTCCATTGTGACCATAATCACAAATTAAAGCAAATCCACCATACTCCCATAAATATTCTGCTATGTAATCGATTATTACTAGAGTATCTGGACTAACTTCTATATGTTCCCTTTTGTCATCATCCTAGAAGATATTAAGTTAGTTAATTTAACTTGTATAAGCTCAAATATTGAGAGATTCTTACTGTTAAATAAACAGTAGCAGGGGTTGCTGTATTGGACAATACATAACGAAATTTCTCTTCATTACATCCTTCAATTATGTCAACCAAAACTTCACTCCAACCTTTGTTAGTTTTCTAAATGAAAAATTGTATTATATATGTACATGGTATATACTGCTGACTTTTTTCTTAAATGTTAAATACAATCTTTATACCTGGAACTTATGTATGGGCAATGCATCAAAAAATTCATGTGCTAAAAATATACTAAACTTTTTAGGTAAATCCATTACAGATCGGTACCAATATACATTAATACCATCTTCTGTAACACCTTCCCTATAATGAGGAATAACATTTTGATCAAAGTTATTTGTTATAGTATCATATTCTTTAGTAGTTTTACATAAAGTTTTTGCCTGAATTGAAGAAAGAGTAGGACTAATTTCTATTAAATGTACCGATACATCACTTAGTACTTTCAACTGTTTAAATACCTAAATAATAAATTCATATTTATAAAATCTTATGGCAGTTTTGATATATTAGATAATAAAAACATACTCTCAATATGTCTTTCATTAAAGTACCTCTTCCTGGACCTAGTTCAACAATTTGAAAAGGATCTTTTGAAATCTTTTTCTTTTCATATAATATCCAAACAGCTATCATCTAAAAAATTATATAATAAAAACATACATAATAACTACATGTTAAACAAGTATTTAGCATATATGAATTTAAAGAAAATTCACATACTTCTCCAAATAATTGTGTAATTTCTGGAGATGTAATAAAATCGCCTCTTTTGCCAAAAACATCTTTATTCATATAATAACCTGCAGTTGGATGCGTCAAAACTTCTTTCATGTATTCAGCAATACTTATAGGTCCACAGGACAAAATTTTTGTATATAAATAACGATAAAGACTTTTTGATTTTTCATTACTAGAATTGTATGACGAATAAGAACAACAATAATTTAAGTAATTTGGAAGAACTTTTATATCAAATAATCTGTAAGTTCTTACACATTTATTTAACATTTTAATTGTTAACATATTTATAACTGTAAAACAAATTTATAGGTTACGATTATTTATTATTTATATATGGTACTGTTTAAATGTTGACAAATATTATTAATTTTAGATTATGGTAAGGATATAATTATTAATTACTGTAATATTTATTACTGTGAATGTTTCATACATGAAATATATACTTTATAAACATTTAATATACGCGCAGGGGAAAGTAAAGGAATAGCAAAAATAAGCAAATGTTATGTCCAATTCACAGGAAATGAAATTTTCTAAATACTTTCAACCTTTCATATTACTATTTTGTTCAATTCCTATTATAAAATGAATAAATAATACGTTGATTTATAAAAGTAAGTATTCATTAAAGAAAATTTTATTATAATTGATTCCTATGAATTAGACATAATGTGTTCCTTTCTCTGGAAATATTACGAGTGATGTGACTTCTTCCCTTTGACCAGTATTTTCCCTAGGGAATACACATTTGTAGTTGAATGTAGAAAAAAACAAAGTGGAAAGTTATTCTACAATCATTCTTTAAATAAATAATGAAATAAGACTATTAGTGTATATAATTCATTTTGTAATATATGGTGTACTTATACACAGTACAAATTTCTAATCAAAAACTTTGAATAGTGGTGTTATATTTTGTTAACCTTAACCTTAGTTGATGATAAGTGTAAATAATTGTAAGTTTAATAATGCACCATATTATAAAAAATAAATGGATATGAAAATGATATATAAATCACTACCACCGTTAGTAGAAGGCAAAATTCAGGGTTACTTAAAGTTGGTCATAGATGAAATTGTTTGGATAAAAAAATATCTTGGAGAGATCAGTGTATTCCTATCTTGGTGGGGAGAAACGGATAAAGTTCAATTTAGGTGAATAATTTGTAGACTTCTCTAAATATTGATAATTTTCAATTATGTATTTAATGAATTCTGCTTGTATATTTTTATACATATTGGTTTAATTACTTTTTTATTCAGAATCCACTTTGTTATATATATTTTACATTATTTTCTTTCAGGCCAATAGACATTACAAAGAATGTTGTAAGGTCTCAACAAGAAACAACCAAGATTTATACTATTCGTACAAATATAAGTCTTTTTGAAGAATACATTAAAAATTGTGAATCCATACAATTAGTTATTGTTGACGAGGAAACAAACACAGTTATAGGAATATCTCAAATAACAGATTTATTGGACATTTTTAAAAATAAGTCATATTTTAGATATGTCCCAGTTATAAATAATTCAGGAAATAAAATAGGAGAATTACATGTTTCTATGAAGTTAGAATATGCAACAAAAGCTTTAAATACACAATTAAAGACATGTAAATATGATAACAAACAAGGTATTGCTAGTACACTTCCAGTTATTAGTAATATAAAACATCAGATAGATGTAACAAATGATAAATATACTACACGCAGAAAATTGAAATCTGAAGAGAATGAAATTTATAAATCTGTTTTAAAATCAAGGAGTACAGAATTTCAAGAACCAGTGAACAGATTTAACAATGAAGTAACAGATAAGCTTGTAGCTCAAGTTGTTGCAAGAGCACAAAGACTCAGAGGAGCATTATTAAAAGAAACATGCAATGAAGATGTTTTTACTTTTAATGATAATTTAATAAGTAATAGCTTACAATCTTATGATGTTATTGAAAACCAAGCAAGATTATCTGAATATTTTTTGGACGAGGATATGGCTTCTTCTGATGAAAATAAAACATTATGTAGTTTCAGATCAATGTCTTCAACCTCACGTTTAATAGATGATACATCTAATAATTTAAAAACTTGCAAATATGATAATAAAATAAGGACATTAAGTAATATGCCTTCTACACAGATAAATACTTCTATGGATGAAGTGTCCAGGAAAAAACCATGTACCACTTCAAAAGGTTTATAACCTGTTATAAGTAAAAATTAATGGCTTGTACATGTTATACTGATAAATGATATATTTCATTTCAGATATTGCAACAATTAAGCAAATAGTCTACATCAGGATTTTTGTAAAATCGTTTACTCTAAGCTCTGCTGGTTATAGACGGGTTAAATCCTGTTCATTGTCACGTATGCAAATTTAGCAAAGTTAACAACTTATACTACATATTTATGTTTAGATATTTAAAATATTGTACTTTTTGTTTTTAGATGATGATAGTAATTTTTTATCTGCAACATATTTTGTTCAATATGATATGAGTTTTGATTACATCAGAAAAATAGGTAAAATGTGGGTTAATGATAATAGACCTATAAAAATATCTTCCAAGAAAAAGACAAAGCAAGGTTAGTCTACTGCATAAATATACATATATTTATAATATAATTTACTAAAAATACAGAAATAATCAGAGTGTCTATTTTTTTAGTAATTCACTTTGATCACGATAGTATATACGGAATATTAATATTGAAACCATCTACAGAATACATTATAAAATTTAAATTGTTTGTCCGTCATCTTAGTAAGAAATCATTAGTTGAGTTGGGAACTACCACTGTGCACGTCAATGATATTATGAAAAATGAAAATTGGATTATTGCACAACCTTTAGTTATTGTTAACAAAGGAATAAAAATAGGCGAATTAAATTTAATCATAGAATTAGATGTTGATTCTAGTCATTTTGCACAACATGTTGATTTTCTACAAACACGAGAACTATTATCCAAAGATAATAGTAAAGGGGGTAAGAAGGTTTCGGAAAATCAAACTAAAACAGGTAGTCAGAAATCATCAACTTCGACGAAAAAAATAGACCGTTCAACTAATATTGATAATTCATTTACTACAAAAAATGTGCTACATCACAAGGCAGAAAATATAGATGATAATAGCATTGATGTAAAAGATCAAGATAATAGTATTGAGAATAAGGTACAATGAACATTACATATTACAAATATAATTTGATTGATTACTTCTATTGAAAAGTAATTATCTTACAGGTTTTGCTTCAAGGTCTAATATATGTTGCTGAAGGAAAAGATCTGCCGGAATTAAATACTTATTTAATATGTAGAGCATTTTGGAGAGAAGATCAAATTAAAAGTCAAGTCTGTTATAATACAACAACTCCATTTTATCACTTTTGTCAAGTAAATATGTTGTTTCTTTATATTTGTATTATTTATATGTTAACATTAATATACATATTTATGTACTTTTTTAAATTGTAGTTAGTGCCTCTGATTTATGGTACTGATTTATTGGAACGTATTAAGGACAATTACGTAATTATCGAAGTTTACTATAGAAATAACAACATAGATACTTTATTAGGATTGGCAAAATTGCCTGTTCATCAGTTTTATATTGCTTATAGAGATTCACGTGTGCTATCACATTTATTGTTGTCTAAGGTATATAATTTCAAATGAACATAATTCTTAATTAGGTTATTTATAAAACTGTTTATAATTTACTGTTTCAGTATCCTGTAATAGGTGTAGATGGGTGGGTACCAATCATGGATCCTGTTACTGGTCAGTCTTATGGGCAGTTACTTGCGTTAGTAGCTCTAGGTACCGCTGAACAAATTACATTATTAGAAACGTCTAAAGGTTTACGAAATATCACCACTAATCAGCAAACAGTAGTTTCAAGAAACCCTTTTGACTGCACACAATATTCACAGCATCAATCTCTATACGACCCAAAGCAACCGCAATCCAGTGGAGAAACAATTTTGCAGAGCAATTTTCTTGAAAATAATGCAGATAATACTATAAAGAAATTATACTCTCCAAATTTAAAAACTCAAGAATGTCAAACAAACATTTCTACTGTCAAAGAATTTAAGTTCAATAAAAAGTTACAAGAAGAGATTTTAAATCCAGAGTATTCATTATTACATAATGCAACTGATCAGTCGACGCAAGTTGTTAACAGTAGTAAAGCAATCATAGATCAAGCAGCTCAAACTGAAACAGATTTGGAAGAAAAACAACGAATAGATGTGGAAGATCAAACATGTATAAATGAATTGTATTTTAATAATGATTCTGACGATGGTGATAATAATAGTATCAGACATAATTTTCATTTGCCTACAAATACATATAGAAGCGTCGGTGTTGGTGCCGAATATAACGAAGAAAATGATCAACTAAACACTGCTCAGAGTAATACAACATTTAATTTACCAAGTGAAAATCATATAGAAAATGAATCAACGGATTCTTTATGTAACCAAACAACATTTAGGGCTATTGTAGAGATTGAATGCGCTTTACATTTACCAAAAGTAGAAAAAGCTAATGAAACCATTGAACCAAGTACATATGTATCATTTCAGGCCAATACATCTGATCCTTTAAAGCATTCAAATTCATACATGATTACTAATGTTTTCGCACATAGTTGTAATCCTAAATGGAACTGGAAATGTGATACAAAGCTATCAATGGAGTTACTTTTACATGTATGTAACTTTAATGTAATTAAATTATTTGTTACCTATATTTTGCACAATTACGGTTTTTTTTTAGGATGAAAAGAGGTTGATCTTAAAAGTTTGGCGAATATTTGACCCAGATATAAGTATGCAAATCAATTTAGAAAAGGATATGGTTATAGGATTTTCTGCCATTGATCTCTCGATTTTAATTAATGGTTTTCCTACGGTATCTGGTTGGTTTCATATAATGGATTTCACTGGAAAATGCAACGGCCAAATCAAGGTACTATTTAGTTTTAATTTTTATGCAACATATCTGTTTTTGTGTATTTTACTATCGATATTTCAGGTATCTATAACACCGTTGGATAATTTAGTATTACTTGGAAAACCAATATCATTAAGTACAACACGACTGCCAATATGTACTATACCTCAATCAAGTGAATTATCACCATGTAATTATGGAATGCATTATGCTACTATGGAGGAAAACGAAACCAATTATAGTACATCAGTATCTGCACAGGAAGAAGTTCAATCAGTCCATAGTGAAAGTCAGTTAAATAATCGTGTAACACAAATGGGTCTTGAAGATATGTCTATGTCATTTTTGTCCTTGTCTTTGAAGTATGTAGATTTTATCTCTTTATTTTACTACCTAGTATGATATGTTATAATAATAGCATAACATTTATATTTTTTTTTGCAGACAAAAACTAACAGAATTGGATGAAATTACGAGACGTTTAGAATCACGATTGCGTGATGTTACAAATACAGCATTCGAAGATGATTTTGAAAACGAGTTTGATTTAAATGAAGCAACTAGTGATAATGAAAATAACGACTTTAAAACTGCAAATCGCATTGCACCCATTCCATCAATTAATAATAATGATACGGCACGTCAAATACCTCGTTCAGAAAAAAATTTATTGCATAATGCAAATACTATAGATATTGAAAATCAGAATATGTCAAGTGAAAATGAAATTCAGAATCATTTACCTGAGACGTATACTAACTATGATAGAACAGTTAATTACGAGGTAATGAAACCTAATTTTTCCAAAGCATCGTGTTTCTGTCGGAAACAAAATTTACCAAATAATAATCACTGTGTACAACATCAGAACGATCATTTAGTACAAAGTATGAAAACATCAGATAATATTTTGTCCGATTGTCCAGAACGGGGAACAAAAACTGATATAAATTATTTGCTTGACAAATTATCATTACAACTTCCTATACAATCATATGCAAGTAATGTTATACCAACGAAACAAAATATTACTAATTCAAAAACAAACACACAACAAAATAATAAAAATATAAATTTTCAAGATAATAATAGATGTGATCAAAAAGTACATACAGAATCTACTCAAACAAATAACTTAAGTGAGCAAAATATTAAACATTCTGAAGGTCAAATGGAAAACGGTATATCTGTTAAGGAAGATGATGAATATAGTAATAAAGAACCACCCGAAGTACTTACGCAATCACAAACTACTAATAAAATGTCGACAGTAATACGCGAAGAATTAATTACGGAAGAAAGTAGTAATATATCAAGATGTGACGAATTAACAACTTATCTTGTAACTTCAAATATTCGTCATATGGATTTAAATAACATTTTAAATCCACTTTTATATCAACATTTAGTACCAGATTTACATTATCTAAATCCATCATCGGAAGAAGAAATTGTTGAGCAGTTAGATAACCGTTATAGTAAAGCTTTTAATGCTTCACTAAGCAGTAGATTAAACAAAGTCCAAAGTTTAATGCAGATTAATGTATCTCCAGAAAATACTGATCTCTTTAGAATAACGTCATCTGGATTGTCAGAAAACATGAATGATAGCATTGATTTAACTGTTCTTCATAAATCTAGTTATAATGATCTACTTGCAAATACTAGTACAGACTCAACTACAACTATTACAACTGAAAAATCGCTAATAAAATTAATTGATGTAGAAGCGACTGAAAACAATTATTCTACTTCTTCCGAAACATCCGTACTTTCGAGACAAGCTCCTGATGGTGGAAACCCTGTTGAAGATGTTATGAAACCATTAATAGTACAACAAACAAATGAGATTCAAGATTCTTCTTCGAGTAGTATATAATTAATGTGCAATGAGATTGTTATATCAATTATAATTATGAATTTGATTCAAACGTATTCGTTGATTACTCTACTTTTATATTTCAGCACAGGAAATAGTTATTAGAATGTGTATGTCTGTAAATTTATTCGTATTTTACTTTTAAAAAATGAGTATGACTAAACTATTTGCTTGGGTTTTACATATAATTTATCATTCTATATTTTAGATATATATACATGTGTAAAATCAAATTATTAATATTTTATTTGTTATTTTTACTCGACGCTTATAAAATATGAAGCATACATTCATTAATGCAAAGGTAATACCTAACACTAATAAGTAATATTTCCTTTGTATGGACTGATTACCATGTATACGTAATAATATTAGTAGTTATAAAAATACACATTATTAAACGAAATCTTTTACTAATTACGCAAATACATTATTCAAAATATTTACTATATATAAATATACATAAGTCACTACTATTTTTATATAATTTTTGTATATACAAATAAATATGAATTTACAGTAACAAATTGTAGAAGTGATGACTGAACTTTAAATGTATCAAATAAATCCAAAAAATTTTCGGTACATAAATAATTGTATTAACATGTAAGGAGAATAAATATTAAGATTAAATTTTGTTTATCATGCCATATCTTTAAACACCATGCAATATTTTTATCCTTTTAAATACGTAGAAAGATAGGCTTCTCTATGCATCCACTTTGCAATGTCCGAGGGATGCATTAACCATATTTTTGCCGTTGTATTTTCATGTCGATGTATATTAGAACAATCTCGTATTTTCTAAAATAAATAAATATGTATATAGATCCCTTTTTATGTGTCCTTATATACTAAAAATAAAAATCTTACATGAAACTGTTGTAATTCTCTTCTTTTGTATGTTGTTTGTTTTTCATATTCTTTATTCATACACGATCGACATAAAAATAGTTTATTTTTTAGGTGCCAATAATCACCAGTGAATTTTTTGTTACATATTTTACAAACATCTGTATTCTTGCTACAACATTTTAAATCCACTCCAAGTTTCATATTCATTTTACCACCAAAACTGTGATGAAATTTATGACATGGTTCTTTAATGCTAACATACATTCCTGGCCTACATTACAATTAAAATTAGTTCATTTGACCTATGTAATTCATTACAAATAATTTAGTTTATCATTATACCCTGGAATTCCATTGTCAATAAATTTCCCTCTACTGCTGGTAGATTCAAATGGATATTTGGATTCATGTACTTGTTTAGGAAACCTAGGAATATTGTAATCAGATGGCGATGGACTAGTATGTTTGAAAAGAATTTTGGTACTGAATCGGGCAAGCCCACTATAGCCTTTTCTACTAATACTATGAGAACAAGGCTAAAAATAAATATAAATTATCTGAATTGATCCTGCAATACATTCGCTATAAAATATTCACAAGACATTGTTTAATATGTTTAACAATTACTTATACCTTAGTTTTAATAGCATGAAATGACTGCAAAACATTATATGAATTCGGTGCTACATTTTCATGATCTTCTAATGTATAATGTTTCATAAATGGACTCATACCAGCTTTTGAAGTATCGCGAGGACATCCAGAGCCAAAACAAATTTTTTGTTGTTCCTGTTTTTGTAATACATATTGAAATCCTATATTTGTAAATAAATATCCAAATACATTATTATTGTATGAATTTATTCATTTAGCAATATGTTGTTTATTGTATTATAAAATAATAATAGTAAGTACACTTTTGTATATAAATAAATTATACCTTCCATTATTCTTAATTTTAATCGACTTTTTAAAATACAATAAGTGTATTTGATCCAGTAATGTTTCCATACATCTACAACATACCTAACTGTTTTGCAGATAACTTCAAAGTATAAAAACTAAATATTTGCATGCATAACATTTATAAACATAATATTGAAACTAGTAGACACAGTTTTATGTACAATTATAAATTACATTAATAAAAAGAATCATGACATTATAATTTATATGCTTCACTTAATTTTATAAAGGCAAAATAGAGGGTATTTTTTTAAGTAAAATTTTATTCTATTACTATGTACATGTATTATATTTTTTCTTTAAAATATATCTTATATAATATTGAATAATTATTTACTTAAAATTACTGAAAATTTTACGTTAAAGTATGACTACGCAGCAAGAATAGTATGTATGAAAATATATAAATACGTATCGGTATTAAAATTTTGTTTCAACGCCCTCGCGTAACTACGCATGCCTACATTGAATCATGAAGATATAACTAACGCTGTTTTGATCAAATTCACAACTTTCTCCAAAAAAAATATCAGTTTATGCCACCAGATTTTGCGTTAATAATTTTGAATTTAAGTAAATAAATATACGACAAATTAATAGCTTAAATATATATAAAATAAGGTTTAAAAAAGGAAGAAAGGAACGTTTTAACAACAGGAAATTGAATGGAAGTTCTGTCGAACAACAGAGTGCAGTAGTCTCAGCAGGTCGATGGTACTGTTCGTACCGACGGTCCGTTCGCAGCCGTCTTTGCTTCGCGATGCGTCCGCTGATGTGTGTTTCTGCACATGGCCGTGCCGCCCAACGGGCTTCTGCATTGTTCCACAGTTTTTCGCACTTTACTACCGGTAAATGGATCCATTGTAATTAGATTTCCTATTCCCACGATTAAAAATCACGCGTTTTGTGCCTTAAACTATACGAAAAGCTTTTTCCGTGTCGATAACTGTAATTAATGAATCAAAAAGTGAGTCACAAGCAATATCGTATCAATGTTTAGTTCGCAATGTAGAGTCAGCTTTTCTTCTATACGTGTTCAAAGATCTCATTGTTTACAAAACTAAATTGGACTTCGTATAACTTTATGTTACAAAATATTATCAATGAAGATTTTTTTCAGTCATTACGTTTTAATGTAGTATTCAAGGACGCACGGTGACAAACAAATCGTAATTTCTGTATATCACTATATTTCATCTTGAATTGTGTATTTTGAACGTTTCCTTTTTTTCCATTTACACGGAAATTGTATATGCAAATAAAGTTGAAAATAATTCAAATTAAAAAATCTTGGTTGTTCTGAGTTTTCATTAACAAAAATTTGATCATTACAATTATTGGTAATCATCGTTATATATATATATATATATATATAAATATATATATGTATGTTTTTATTACATATAATTAATAAAGTAGATTACTTATATTAAGTGTATGATCTGTTGACAACAAAGCTTGACATTATAAATAATATTACTCGATAATGGAGTAACAATTCAGTTGTAAAGTTAATAGGAACATAATATTCTTTTAAATAAATATAAAATTGTCTACATAATCAGTATACTTGTACAAAATTTACATAACGAAAATTGGTTATAATAGTCACATACTTTTGAATATGTTCTAGGGTTATATTTATTATTTTTAGAAGAATTATATTATATATTACAACATCCACCATGACTACATCATCAGAAGATGTTCTAATGCAAGTGGGACAAGTCCGTTATAAAAAAGGAGATGGTACTTTGTATGTCATGAATGAACGAATTGCTTGGATGCTTGATAACAGAGATACTGTATCTGTCAGTCACAAATATGCTGATATTAAATGTAAGAAAATTGGTGTAATATAGCTAGAATAATGTTTAATAAAAAAATTATTAAAGAAAATTTATATTGCTATAAATTCACTACATTTTATGATTGTGATTAATGATTTATCATTTTAATTAATTTTATATTTTGATTTATTGTTTAACTTATATCCTATATGTATATACATTTTAATTTTTTAATTAATAATATAATTATTAATTATTAAAAAAGATAAGACTTATGTTTATTGATGTTAATGATTTTATAATATATTATATTATTATGTTTCCATTGTAGTGCAAAAAATTTCACCAGAAGGAAAATCAAAAATACAGCTACAAGTTGTACTACATGATGGTTCATCGTCTACTTTTCATTTTGTAAATAGAAATGGGCAGGAAGCACAAATTAAAGATCGTGATGATGTAAAAGAATTGCTTCAACAGTTACTACCAAAATTTAAAAGAAAAGTAAATAAGGAGTTAGAAGAAAAAAATAGGTAACAGTTTGAATATTACACCAATTATTTTTTTATATTTCTGTATTATAATACAATATTATTTATCAGAATGCTTCAAGAAAATCCTGTACTACTTCAGTTATACAGAGATTTAGTTATAACACAAGTTATTTCATCTGAAGAATTTTGGTCACAACATGCTGCAGAATATACCCAAGCTAAGAAAAGTCAACGACAAGAAATAGGAGTTAATAGTGCTTTTTTGGTAAAAATTATTATGAAACTAATAATATGCAACTTAAAATACGTCGCATTAATGATTACTTGCATTATTCTTAGGCTGATATAAAACCACAAACTGATGGTTGTAATGGATTGAAATATAATCTAACTGTTGACATAATAGAATGCATTTTTAAAACTTATCCAGCAGTCAAAAGAAAACATCAAGAAAATGTGCCTCATAAGATGTCGGAATCCGATTTTTGGACAAAATTCTTTCAATCGCATTATTTTCATCGAGATCGTATCAATGCAGGGACCAAGGATCTTTTTACCGAATGTGCCAAAATAGATGATCAAGAACTTAAAAAAGATATTCAGTCGGGAATCGATGATCCGTTGGTGGATATAACTTCTTTTGAAGATCAAAGTCTAGATGAAAACTATGGGAATGGACCTAGTAAATCTGACAAAGTTTCAGGAAATATTGTACATCAAAGTATGATTAAGAGATTTAATCAACACAGCATTATGGTTTTAAAAGCCAGCACTGCCAAGCAATCTACACAATCTGCTCAACCACAATTAAACGGATCAACTCCGTCGGCAAGCAAAACTGCAGTACTCTCTAATCAATTAGATGAACGACCAAAGACTAAAAAAGTAAACTTACATTATGCATATTGCATTTTTATTTAAAGTAGCAAATTTCTAAATAACATTTATGTTCTTTTAGCTTAGAATACAAGAAAAATTAATTTACGACGATCTCGATACCGCTTATGATACAAACACGAATAATAGCACACCATTAAACTTGACACATATAGACAGGTATTTACATGGTCCAGTACCAGGATATGGTAATACAGAACCAACGTCTGAGGAACTTCTTGTAACGTTAAATCAGTTAAAGAAGGAAGCAAGTGGTTGGTTAACAGCAAATAGTATACCAAGACAATTGGCAACGTCATTAGTTAGTCCAGCCGCTGCAGTCTCAGCTCTGGGGGAATTAACTCCAGGTGGTTCTTTAATGAAAGGTTTCAGAGAAGAAAGTCTTGGACGTATGTACAGTTTAAAAATAATTTTTAAATTTGGTATACATATCATGTTATATTTTGTTCATACTTATTTGGATTACAGAATTGATACCAAAGGATTTAGAAAAAGAATTACGCAATGTATATGTGTGTACATGTGAACTTTTAAGACATTTTTGGCGTAGCTTTCCACCTACAACACCTCAGCTTGAAGAGAAAGCAGTTAGAATGCACGAAGCTCTACGTAGATTTCATTCTGCAAAACTTAAACCTTTTGAAGTAAGTTTTGTTATAGAAATTATACTTTAAATTGTTGACAGAATTTTTTATGTTTTGAATCTATTTTTTAGGATCGTGTTCAACGAGACTTCTCTGCCGTTAGTCAACATTTAACAAGTCATTTAAATCAGTTACTAAACACAGCATACCGAAAATTCGCAGTTTGGCAACAACGTAAAATGCAAATGAGGTAGCCATTGAATAACTTACCGTAAAATTAAAAATAACATGAGTAAAGCAGAGCAATATTTATATATATATATAAATATATGTATATACATATATACATATTGCATTTTGTAATGTTACCGTAAATAGGAATTAATATGGGTGTATTTCACAAAAACCAAAGCTGAATCGTGTCATGCATCCTGTGCTGCCACATATTGTTAATTTATTCTTACATAACCATGTTTATTACTGTTTTAAAACTTTCATAAGTGTGTTATTTGAGTTCATTCGAAAAAAAATATTTCATTAATATTTTCGTAACGTCGTTCATAGTTTATTTATTTACTTTTTGTAGACTATTATGTATCAATTTACGTGTCATACATTGGTAAATTACAATTATCATGATAAGATTTTGAGAAACTTAAAGAATTAAAATTTATGATTATGGAAAAAAATATTAAATATAGAATCAAGTTGATATTTATAAATTTCTTTAAAAAAGCTATGATTGCGTATATAATATTTAAGGTTTGTAAAATGAAATTATTTAGAGAAATGTATGTAAAAAAAATTAGCTAAATACTGTACGATATCAAAGTAGCTGTGATACCGTCACTGTATCATTAAGCTTATTTATAGATTTTGTTTTGATGTTTCCTTTCTTATGAATAAATATTTTCTATTCATTTCAATAGAATTAGGATACCAAAGTTTTTTCGTGGCATACTCATTATAAAAGTGAAGAGCGTGTTTTATACAATTACTAAAAGTGTAATTCATAAAATATAAATTTGTATTGTTAAACTTGAAATGAATTCATAAATTTTACCAAAAGAAAAAATTATAAACATAACACACAGTGACATCAGGATACTTTTTATGATATCTGCGATATACTCAACTAAGTGTCTTAATTGTTGAATGCTACTTTTTTTTATATTGTCAGATATGATAATTGGCAACATAAACTGCCTGCTCACTTTCCCTATAGTAGCAATAATTTGGCAGTTGTTAAAATAGATGATACCTATTTCAATCAGTAACAAATCTCAGTGATCATCATACTCGCAAATTGCACTATAATTACTAGTACGATAATAATTATAAATATATTCTTACATTATCATTACAATAAATGTTATTATTGTGAATATAAGTGAATTAATTAATGATACCTGTGTAATAAATATTCTTAATACTGCTAAAATTATAAACCATAACTTTCAACAACTATACCAGAGATGAGAGTTATTTCTAATTATTTTAATTTTCTTAAAAAGTCCCGCCTGTTGATCATTCTCTCTCGAATCTACGATCACTAGATGGCGCAAATGATTGTTGATTTTGTTCAAAATGGCGGCCTATAATGGGCACTACGGGGTAACATTGTTCGAATCCCCGCGATAAATGAGCCCATGCGAAGTTAACTCGCCGCGGTGTGTGTGCGAGTACCGGGTCTAAAGTATATCCGGAATGTACACTTTTCTTCGGATGATTAAATCATGTGAGCGAAACCACGGTGCCAGCCGATCGTATGTCGTGCATTGGCCAAGTTTGTGTAGCCATATTTATTGTGTTATTCGGCAAGACGTTATATCTTATACACCGGTAAATGTAATTGCTAATAAAAACATATGGCTGTTTATTATTGAAGGTAAAATTATTGTCTTAACGTTTGTTTTTTATAAAGAATGTGGCGACTTTGTTACCTCTGATAAAGAGCGATTACGTGCATATGAAACATTTAAGGACTCTAGTACAGTAGGACATGAAAAGACGCTATACTGGGTTGTCCTCGGTTCTTCAAAAACGGCGCACATTTATTATTAATTGTTCTTTATACAAATTGTTGTTTTTACAACTTTTAAGCGGTGAAACTCGTGCAATATATCGAAGCACGTCAATTTCTTTACTCTCTTTGATAACACACAATTGTGTTGTGTATTGCATTAAGATTTTTATGAAAAGTGTAAGTATTCTCTTATTATATTACAAATATAATTTTATTTTTTTTACGATTATATTCCTATTTAATTAGATATATTAATTGAACAAATAAAAATCATAATTTATAGATAATATGTTGCTTGTTATGATGTACACAACGATTTGTTTACTAGTTGATATTGAAATAATATTTAGATAGATGTATAGTTATATTTACATCCAAAAATATATATTCATGAATTCTTTTTTATTATATTTATATTTACATAATGTATAAAAGTTATTTATTTTTTCAGACCAACATGGAAGAACTACTATATCATATTGTTAGTCCTAATTACTGGATAATAATTCATAAACCATATATACAGTGAACAAGTTTTTGGTAAAGTTTTTATATTAATATGCAAAAAAGGTATATAAAAGGATTTCGAGAAAAAATTATGTTATGAATATCACAAAATATATGCGTGACATTTATATACACAAAAGCCTGCTGTACGTGGACCAAGCAGGCTAGGCACTACTGTGCCAAGCTTGGGTAATGGATCCTGTTCGTCCATGGTATACATCGTATAATCGTCTTGCTTTAAGTACTGCAACCAGTACATTTCAATCAACAACTTCGAGCACAACCAGTGATTTTGTATCTCATCACTTAGCAACAACTGCTACCCAAGCAGTTCCTTCAACAACAACGTCACAATTACTTCTACAAGCAGCTCATACAACAGCAACTCTGGCGGGTCAGCCATCTCCATTTAACCCAGGGGGGTTTTTGTCTCCACCCCCTGTGGGTTATGATGTCTTTTCACCTCTGTTTCATCATTCTAATCCCAAACAAGCACATTATGTTACTCAACATAGACAAGCTCTTGCTCAAGCACAAGTAGTAGCTGTAACGAAACAAAATACCACAACAGAATCTGATATCCCTGTGTTAAGGGAAAATTATAGTTCAGCACACCAGTCAACATTTTTTGAGCATCAGGGTGCAGCTACATCACCTACGACATCTACATTGGCTTGGACTCATCAAAATAATGCACAATTACCTAGTCCATTTGGTATTTTACCTCATGAAACTGTTGTTCCATCATCTCCAGGACCATCATCTACTACAAAACCAACTAGTGGTGTTTATGAGAATACATTTAATTCACATTTTGCTACAACACAAACTATAAATAATTTAAATTCACAATTATCTACATCTCCTGAATATAAATCATCTAGTTATCCAGATAATAAGAAAACAATGAGTATAAGACCTCAATCACCAACAGCAAGCATCAAATCAGTGGTTTCTACGTCGCAAGCAAATAGCAATCAAACATTCTTTCAGCAAGTACCTACTACGTTTAATTCTGAGACATTAGCAAATAATTATTCTACTGGTAATGGAAATCAAACTCCTAATGGAAAAGTGCAATCTTCCCTTCATCAGCAATCATGTATTGTTTCAACTCCAAATAATACAGTCAGTAAAGAGTATAGAATACCTCAACCACCTGCTCGATCTGTTACATCAACGACTATATTTTTGAATACATCAGTCAGATCTGTGTCTTCACAAGTGCAAGATAAACAACCCGCACGAAATTTTGCTTCGCCGCCGAATAAAGTAATTTCCACGTCTCAGCAAAGTATTCAAACTAAAGCACAGACGAAAATATATCCAGAATTGAGTACACATAATGAACATAGACAAAATGAAACATCGCACGATAATACCCAGTCATCTCCTATTAGTTTTTCTATTATGGATTCACGTGGTTTAAACTATACTGCTGGAAATAATACAACCTGTACAAATACCGGTGGTAAACTTGGTAATAATCAAAGAACTCAGTCAAACAGCAATTTGCAAACTCATCCCCAACAAACACAACAACAGCAGCAACAACAACAGCAACAGTTTCATGTTTTAAATCAACAGCAGCAGCAGCAACAACAACAACAACAACAACAACAACAAACGTCATATAGACATTATCTCACAGGAGCTGCAAATGATTCTGAATATCATCATTCTGGAAGATCAAAGTCCACAACTTCTAGTGATTCTGCTTATTCTTCTAACAACTCCTCTCAAAATGGACCTGATTGTGGTGTTGTTGTACCAAGAAGACCAAGTCCATTGCAGGCACATTCACAAGCAAGTCCATTGGGGCATGTTCCAAGTCCTGCTTATCCTATGTACAACAGCCCAATGGCTACTATATCGTCTTCTCCCTCACCTTTACAACAACATACGGAAAATGGAAATCAATGTGTAAGTGGGCCACCATATAAAGGAAGTGTACAACAACAAGTTACACCACCGTCGCCACTAGACGTAACTGTTCCGCGACCAGCATCTCAAGGGCAAGTTGTTTATTCATCTGTTATCACGAGGGCTCTGGGTACTACCGAAAATAAGTCCAATTATAATGCAGATAGTAAAAATTATGATAGGCAACAAGACTTCTCACAAACACAGAAGCAAGTGTGTTGGGAAAATGACAACAGACAACCAAACACTAATAGAAAATTTTCTGTTACATTGTATACTGGTGGAACCACTGATATAAATCCTCAAAATTTACCAGTTCAACAAGTACAACGGGTATTAAATGTTTCTGATAAGCAGCAAATATATTTTGAATCCAACCAAGTAACTTTACAAGATTTAAGCAGCTGCAGAGGAGATCCTATGAGTATAGTAAAAAATTTGCAAACTCTACAACAAGGGTCTTGTCAAGTACAACAACAACAACAATCAACTGTTTCTGTTACACCACCTGAACAACAAAAGCACATAGAAGATCGACGTAAAGTCGACACTGCCAATAAGAAAAGGAAAAGTTTGGAAAAAAGTGGTCATAGTTCTTTAAATGAAGTAACTGGAACAACAACAACAGCAACAACAATGACAGAATATTTAAGCAGGATACCACCACCTGCACATCATAACGCAAATCAACAACAACAAAATGGTTATTTTGATTTTGAAAGATGGAATTTACCTCCACCACCTGCTAAGATGTTTCCTGGTGCATCAGGTGCTTTTAGTTCACAATCAAGCTTACACCATTCAAGTAATTTTGTTGGTACCCCAGCACATCAGCATCAGTCCTTAATGGTACCTCACCATCATGCTCCTCCTCCTATCCCATATTTTCCTGCCTTTCATATTCCTCCAAGTCATCATCATCCACACGAATTTCAATCTTCTGTTGAAATTACACCAGTCGGTTTTGGTGAAAATACAACAAATCAAACTACTAGTTATAATCAAGAAATTAGAGAAGATCAACCTAAAGTAATTGTTCCTAATATCGAAGAAGAATTGAGGTTTTTACAACAAAATCAACAACCAATTCAAACTACGAATTCGTTAAATAAAGACTTTAAGAAATCTAATAAAGATCCTAATTCTGGGTTTATGGCAAGTTATTTAAAATTTTTGCAAGGTGAAAGGGAACCATCGCCTCCACCTGCAATTCGCGGTGGCAGGAAAGCAACCTGGAATAGGTCGAAACCTTATATTCCTACAGGCACCAACAAACCAATAGAAAGTTCAGCAAATGGAGAAACAGTGAAAACACAGCTAGAAAAGCCACCACCTCCTAAAGAAACTCCAGTAATTGATTATGCTAATGATCCAAGATATTTTCCTTTACCAAAGGAAAGAAAGAAACAGAATTTTGATTCAAGCGATGATGGATTTACTAGTGACGACGATTTTCTATTTCCTCCTAAAAAAGATAAAAAAGCAACAAATACAAATGTTTCCATTACGATGGAACCAGTAGTTACAAAATTGGATGGTAAGCCCAAAAAAGGGAGACCAATTAAACCTGGAGGACCAACAGACAGAAAAAGAAGAGCTGCCGCAGCAGCGGCGGAAGCAGCGACAATTGCATCGACGGGGAAAACTTCAAGAAAATATGAAGAAGGTAATATATATAACTTTGTTTATCTGACTAAAATACTTTATATTATAACTAATCATATGTTTCTTACAGTGGATCCTTTACTTTTACCTCCAAGACGTGAAACATCTAGGAGGAAAGCGAAAGAAAAAACGTCTGTAAAACAATTTCTAGATCGACAACAGGGTATAGATTACTTTGATAATGACGAAGAACAAGGTGATTCAGATTCTGATCCTGCTTGGACACCTGCTGTAAAATTAGTTGGAGATGAAGAAGAAAAGAAGAAAAAACGTGGCAGGCCCGTTATTACCAAAAAAAGTAGAAGAGTTATAGAAGAAGATGACTATACTGGTGATGTTATCGTCTCAAAGAAGTCAAGCAGAAAAAAGAATGAGACTGTTTCAAAAACATCCAATGTTGCTGGAAAAGTATCTTGTAAAATAGATGAAAAACTTTTAGCATCCATCAGCGATGAAGACATTGATATTTCACCGTTTAAGGTATATCATTAATTAGAATGTTATTATTTCGAATTAATGCGTTTATATGCATGTGTTCGTTATGTGTGCATAAACTTATATATTGTTTATATCTTGCATGCAGCACTCAGGAGATAATTTAGAAGATGTGGTAATTTCCTTATAAATATAATCTTATACAGTAGCGTATCAGTAGAATGTAACGAATTAAATCCTATTTCTATTTAATAGTAATTGCTTGATCTGAATATAATTTATTTTCAACATAATCAACACTGTTGTATATTTTTCAGTCTGGAGAATTTGTTGTTATCAAAGCGGACTTAAATGAAGAATACCCTGCATTATGGAGAATAGATGGCAAGACATTATTACAAAAGTACGAACCATTTAAATCCAACGGGAAAACCTTGTATAGAAACATATCCACGGTAATAGACAAGAGACTTTATATGAAATTTTTATTGTTTCTCTTCAATATATATGAATATTAATTATGCTCCTAGTATTCGGGTTGGGTACCACAAAATCGACACATATATCAACAAGTTCCAGTAAAGTTTTGGCAACAAGGAAAGACGGAGACCATAGTAGAGTTTCTAAAAGATGAAATGATTATTGATGACAAGTAAGTTTATTTTGATAACATTGAATAAAGAAGTCAAATTTAAAAAAGGGTTATCGAATTTCTTTACTTTTCAGGGAATGTATTGACAAGTCTATGAAAGATAGTCAAAAATATCGAGATAACTTTGAAGTATATATACAAACATTGATCTCGCAAGCTTTGGACTCCAATTTTCTCACAGAAATCTTTCAAGAACAAGGTATAATTTATAATTAAAACAATTTAATATCATGATTTCTTTTTAATCGAATTGTTTTTTTCCTGATAGATGATTATTTCCTTTCGAATGTAAAAACTGTGGATGAGGTAACAGAGGAGAGAAAACAACGATTGTTATCAACAACAAAATGGCGATCAAATGTTATAAATGCAATATCAACTTGGCCATGCCTTAATGTTCTTAAGGATTTACCACTTACAGAATATAAAGGAAAGTCATGTGCTGGTTGCCAACAAGGTAATATTCATGCTAGAGTATTACTATATGGTCAACCATATAATGCAACTACATTAGAGGGCTCTCCGCCTGATCCAAGAGTACCTCAAGAAAAGGTATTATTTAAATTTATTAATTTTTTACGAAACAATTTTATAATTGAGTTAATCATTTCATTTATAGGATTTTTTATTATGTCGAATATGTCAAGCAAAAGTAGCTCTGTACAATAAAGTAGCACATCAGAAGTATTTAATGTTTTTGGAATGTGCAAGAAGAGTAGCAGACAAACGAGTAGCAAATCCGCATAAGGATACTACGATAATATTAAACGAACTCCTAGCAGATGAAGCATGGTTAAATCAGGTAAATAGTAAATATATATTTTAAGACAATGTATATTAAAAAGTTTTTACGATTGATTCGATAAAAAAAATTATGTTTCAGTTATTTAAGGAAGTTAGGTCTATTTGGGCGGAAATAGACAATTTGGAACAACAAACTAAAACAAAATCAAGTTCAAAATCTATTTTATCTTCATTGAATGATGCTGGGGAAACAATGGAAAATGTTTCAACAACGCAAATAACTAAATCGACTGCTAATATCTCCGATTCACAGGTGCCTACACAGAAAACTGAAGATATTTCTGAAACAGTGTCTTGCAATGTGCAAATGAGCAGTATACCATCTTAGTGGTGCTACAATAATCATTGGTTCTGTTTTATGTACAATGTCTCAAGACCATTAAAAGTTTAGTGATATATCGATTTTATGAATATAAAGTTAATACCAGTCTCGAGACCAAACAGTTGAATATTGTATTTTGAGGATGGTAAATATTTAATTTGAGTTAATACTACATGCTGTGCCGAACGGTGAAGTTAACGTTAATGTGTAATCAAGAAACTATAGTTATAGTGATAAGAAGTAGTGAATAGCGAGGTAAGTAAGATTAGCGTATAAACACGACATATGTAAAATATTCGCCCCTGCGTATAAATTAGAAATGAGCCCAAACTTCGCCATCATAGTAGCATAATAATAGAGATTTACAAATGTTTGTGTGGATAAACATTTAGTTATAGCATTTGTATCGTGATAATCTTATATGATATCGAGGTCTGATACATTAAGATCTGAAAAAGTACGAAAGACAAATGATTTTAGGATAAAACATACAAAGTGATATGGCGTGTAATACGTCGCGACCTTCTGTAACATATTTACATACATCACATTCTTTAAAGCCACAAAGGTTTGTTCGCTGCAAAATGCAGAAATATTATGCTGTTTGTTCCTCTAATTGTAATTTTGAAATTCATTACGCATTTCCTTTATAGCTTGTATCTATCTTTTTTAATGATTTAAAAAATGTAAACAATATTTATGTTGATGTTAATTTGTATATAGACATATAACTATAAAACTTAAACGTATAAAATACGTTAAAAATATTCAGAAGTGTTCCAAAATAGCATTTTCTTATTTTAAATAAAATGCTTCATGGTAAATGCAATATTTTAAAAATATGTATTATTCTTTTATAGAGAAACATTAGAAACCTTATAGTACATCTGTATTGTAATTTTTCGATAAAATTAAAAATATTTTTTCATGCATTCTCCGATCACTGTGTTTTGGCATGTAATCTTTATTAACTAACTTCTTCCATTGCAATTACCTAATAATTCAGTAGTATGTTTCAAAATTCTTCCATATTAAAATACGTATAAATAGCTTAAAGCAATGTCAACATTCTGATTTTATAATACATTAACTAACTATTACCATGACTTCAAATCATTTATTTTTGTGAATAAACTTGACTTTAATAACATGCGTAATTGTATATGAATTCTGAATGAATGTTGTATAAGAAAGTGTATCTATTTTCATAAAAAATCTGATAATATCAATGCTTAAGATTTTGATCTTCTAAACAAAATTAAAGTTTCTACAATTTTCTCTATTATTAGAATTTATATCATATTTTCCTTTTTAAATCCTTCAATGAGTAAGCAAATAATAGAAAAAATATTAACAAAACATACTTGTTTAAATTAATTCAAAGACTTACTTGTCTAATTTAAAAATTTGTAATATCTACAATACAATGTATGCAATTCAATTGTTTCGGTAAACGTTTATTTTATAAGAAAACTAATTGATCTTAATAATTTCAAGAAGTTGACATGTTCTTACATTAAAATGTTTTCAAACTTTTCAATTAGGTGATAAAAATCTTTAACTAATAGACTAATGGTTACTAATAATTTTACTATTCATATGATTACATTTTAAATTACATTCATATTATTATGTTATAACAATTTTTATGATCTTTATTGTAATTATTATTATTACTATTATATTATTATCACTGTTTAAATCTGAAGTTTTCTAAGTTTTTGATCTGTTTTTAGATTTGTTAAGAAAGAAGATGTTCTCTAAAAACAAGAGTGGTGATATGCGTGTATGGCGCGAATGTATTTTTCAAAGACGATATATTAAATTATATTTGTAAATTGTAAAAATCTAATAGCAACAGGTGACTGCTATAATAAAGCCATAGGGCTTTAGACATCTTTGATATACTATTACGGTATCATTGTATTAGCGATTACTGTCGGATTATTGAATTGTAAAATAAATTATTTCAAGAAGCTATAAACTTGGAATTTAAAAATGCGGGCATTTGGACACTGACGCAGTAATAATAAAAGGAAAGTATCCAGTTATAAGACATTTTCTTTTTGGTAAACGTGCCATGCAATACTTTTTATTAATATAAAAAAGCCAGTGCTATATATATGTATATATATCTATCGATTATTCAATTGATTTACTTAACAATTTGGATTTATTCTAGTCTAAAATTCATCATAATTGTATTACTGATCATTTATCTCTATACAAGTAATGTATGGATTGTAAATTAACATATCGTGTATAGCACTAGCTTGAAATCGTTATTTCCGACATTATAGAAATCAGTAATAGAAACAAAAATGTATACTTATTTGTTCAACTGTAAACTTATTACTTTTTAATCATAATGCAGATTAGATATAGCTTTTTAATCATGGAATTACAGTATTTTTGTTATCAAAATTTAAAAAAGAAGATACAATCAAAATATATATTATATCCTAGCAGATTATTACTCGCATAATTTATGTTTTTATTAATCTTTTTTCAATAAAATTAAAAAAAAAATGTTTTAAAAACTGTGTATTAATATAATTAGTTTATTTGGTTTTATATAAAGTCTTTTTTTTTGAATATTTATTATTTAATCCTTTTGTACATATTGTAAGTATAGTACATTTAAAAATTTTTAAGAATTTCAATTTATATAAAAAAATTAACATAATACGTGGAATAATTTTTATAAATATATATAATTTATATTTTTATATTTAATTTTTCAATTCACTTGGTAACATTAAGAGTTGAAGTAATCTGTTTAATTTCAATTTAAATAGTTTTTGGAAAGGGTTCTAATAGAAAATTGTTACGGCATTGACAAAAAGGTTAGGTACAAACTGAAACTGAGCATGCGCTTATGATCACTTCTCTTTCCCCGTACCCCGAAACTCCAATGCTATTCTAATTTCCAGTTCGCGTTTGTTGCCCGTGAAGGATGCCTTCTGCCAACCCTAAACTAGAAAAACAGGCCTCTACGGAGACCGTAGATCCTATACGCCAGGCGATTATCGTTATCGAACATAAGATACGAAATCTTGAAAAGCGTAAGGTAAGTATTTGAAATATATATTTGCGAATAAAGATGAGAAAAGTATCTGTCAGTTGATGGCTTTCACGGTGCATTCCGCCATGATTGGATATGCCATGTGCTCACACTCGAGATTTTGTAGGTATCTGGTGATTATACTGTAACGAACTAATACTTATCATGATTTTTTGTTATTAAAATTTATTCGTTAAAGTTGAGTTGAATTAAAACTGTCGATTTTTGCACAATTAAACAATTAAATTTGCTATCGTAAACTTCGTATCATGGCGGTATCTTCTAAGGATGTGCACAAAACTTTACGCGACACGCTTTCAGGTCGCTACCGGTAAATTAGATTGTGTAATATCATTTTTTGTTTAACAAGACATTAATAAACTGGACATAAAATTTCAATTCATACAATGCTTAAACTTAATATATCAATAATTGATTTAACGTTTGTCCCCGTTTTTAAGTCTGAATACAATTTTCTAGAATCGTGTATCCAAAAAATCACAAAGCAAAGTCGCAGTTTCATATCAACATGAAGTAGTCAAATATCATAAGAAGTTTGATATGAAACTTAAAATTAAATCAATTAAATATATACATATACATATGTATATTTATTTATTTATTCATTTATTTCTTGGATATAATTTTTTAATTAGTTTATTAACATTAACAATATTTGTTGCATTTAGGCAAAGTTAGAGTCATATAGGGATCTGCAGAAGAATGGGAAGGAACTAAACGCAGATCAGAAAACAGCAGTGGTTAAATATGATGAAGTATTACAAACATTGGATACTACTAAGGAATTACATAAACAAATTGTTGGTATTGCTCATGATGCTGTCAAACAACAAAAGAAATTGGCAAGAAAAGAGGCTATTGAAAGGACACAACAGGATATTGCAAAGGTATGACTTTGTTGTTAATACATTAAATCTTATAATATCAACAACCTCTGTTGTATGAAATAATTTATTTATTGATATATTATAGGTGAAAGAAGTTCTTCTTATACAAGATGCACTGATGAACATGGGAACGGATTCTGTTAGAGAAGACTTTCTTGCTGGAAAAAATGGTGCAGTTAAATTAACGGAACAAGACTTAAAGAGTTTGGACAGTCTCTACAATGAAGTTATGATGAAACATCATAGAGAGGAAGGTGAACCAACATTTCTTCAACAAGTACAGAAAGTAGCAGAACATTATGTAGCTATTGTTGATGGAAAACCAAGAGAAGTTGTTGGTACAACATATAACAAATTGAAAGAAATTATCACTTCTATTAATCAGTGTGGGTACTTTGATCAAGTTCATGAAACTGAAGCTGCAGTAGAGGAAGTAAGTTGCAATATCTATATTACAATCCTTTATTTGTCAATTAATTTAAATGAAATTTAATAATAATTATTATTTTATAACATTATTTTTTTTAGGTTGCAGAAGCAGTTGCTGAAACCCAAATATCAGAAACTCCTGCACAGGAACAAGTCAACGAAGAATATAATAGCAATGACAGGCACATTCCACCTGAGTCCATCATTCCCATTCCTAACTTTCCAGTACAAGTTGCTCCTCTCCCAGTTGTTTCTGGCACTACCCCAGTTTCTGGTCCTATTCCTGTAGTTGCACAACCAATTCCACCACATCCAGCAGCGCCGGTTGAAACATCTTATTACACAAATGCTACTGGATTTGTACCACAACCACAACAGCAACAACAACAATCACAACCAACTCAACAGCAACCACCACAGGCTCCCAGAATTAATGATGTTATAGGCACGCCGAACTTCTTTTTTTTGCAAGAATCTGAACTTGATTCACCAGATGTTACATCTCAAGCACCTATTGTTTCACACATTCCTGCTGCTGTGAATGCACCTATTCCTTCGCAAACATTTACAAATCAAAATTTTGCAAATGCACCAGTAGTACCACAACCAGTTATATATCAACATCAACCACCACAGGATATGTCCCACATTCCTGGATTTGCTAACCCTAACCCGCCTCCACCCATTCCAATGCCACCTTCTCATCAACAACCAAATATTCAGTATAGTCCACAACATCCTGCTAATTTCCAACAGCAACCACAACAGCAACAACAGCAAACTGTTGCACAACAAATTTCACAACCGGCACAAACACAAAATTTTGAGCATCAGCAGGAAAGTCAACAACAACCTAACGAGGTATTTAAATTTGTCTATTGACTGACCATTGTTCTTTTACGTTTTTTAATAATCATAGAATTGAAATATTCAGGAAAAACCTGAGGAAAATCAAGAAGAAACCCCAGCACCAGAAACAGAATTAGAACAACCAAATGAATCTGTCGATTGGTGTCAAATGGCTGAGAGCGGAAATATAAACGATTGGAATCATACGGATCAATCGCAATCATCAACTCAAGATTCACAACAAACACAACAACAAACAACTCAGCAAGCTTGGGGTGACCAACAGCGTAGTGGATACAGAGGTAGAGGTGGAAGAAGAGGTAACTCTAATGGTTACAATGGAAGAGGCAGGGGTGGTGGTTATCAACAAAATGGTCGTGGAGGACAAGGTAAAAAGTATTAATAATGTAGTGTACTTGATGTATTTTACTAACAAATGATTGCGATTTTAGGAACTTATTATCGCAATGATAGTAACTATCAAAATGGTTACCAACAACGTTCTTGGGGAAACAGCGAAGGAAATAGTGGTTACAATTCTGGTTATAAAAGAGGCGGCGGTGGACCAAGAGGTGGTCCACGAGGCGAGCGTGGTATAGATAGAGGTAGTCGAGGACAATTTCGTGGCCAACGAGGAGGAAATCGTGGCGGTTACACGCCCCGTGGTAAACCCCACACGCAACAACAATAAAGATACGATAGAGCAATGCACAGCGAAACATTATAAATAATACTACAATTCAATTGTCTGTTTATGAAAAACCTAAGTCGTATCTTTATTCTTAGTAGTACAATCTGAGAAAACTTGCACAAAGTCGTGAAATTCTATAAATTTTAATATGTGGAATAGCAACTTTAATATTCTAGAATATTGTTTAAGAGTTTTGTGAAGCACGTGAAAAGAAAAATGTGGACAAGTAATTCATTGTTTTTATAAATATTAATAACATTAAAGAAGAGAGTACATAGATTTTTATTGTTTTCATATAAAATTCATACAAAAAAGAACACATTTAATGTGTTTCATTATGACTTAGGGTATTTCCTAAATTAGACATTGAATAACCAAAATTTTGCATTTGAATTTGGTATCTATAATTATCAAAAGGAAAACCTATTAATATTAATGGAAAGGTTATACATAACATTGTGATATAAAAGATCAACCAAATTCAGAAGCGTGAACCCACCATGCAAGTATTATTGTGTTGTGACAGAAGGCAGTTTTCACAGGGCAACAACAGCTGATCAACAAAGATTAGAAAAATAATTTTATTATAAAAAAAATACAAAAAAAATGAGAACTCATACAAGCATTTCACGCAAAGACAAGACATAAGAATGTATTTAACGAATAACGTTAAAATGATTACACGAATAGGTGAACTGCACGACCATCTCTTTGTCTTGCGGCGCATCGTTCTAGAGAATTTTTTAAGATACCAGAAAAAAAGAGGATACAGTGAGCAATGCCTTCTTCTAGTACTATATAAGGTGAGTTACTAGAAAACGCTATCTAAAATTTTTGACCTGTGGCGTTAAACGAATATATATATATATATACATATATATATAATAAAATTTGTTGTGTTCACGTCATTTAAATATTTGTATCAAATGAATCCATTAATGCATGATAAATTTAGTTACAATATTTTCGTTTAATGTCAATGAATCAAAAGTTACTTTAGGTAGTGGTTTTCGGTTAACTTACCCTGTATATGTTCTTAACTTCATATTCCATTTTTGGTCTATGAATCTGTGAAACATTTAGAGAATTAAGGTTGTCGAGATTTAGTAGTTTGAGAAAAATAAAAGGTTTACGTAATATATGAATTTCTAAAAACGTTTTTTCATTGCTTCGGATTACATCGCTCCCTCTTCTACTTTTTCTGAATGATTTCAAAATTCTTTACGGTCGCCTCGCAGCTGGCCAAGTAAAAGAGATTGCAGTGCAATTTCAAGTTTATGAAGCAACATTACCTGATTTTTTTTATCGCAAAATATATATGATTATTTTTTAAAAAAAAAAAAAAAGAGAAGCGATAGTGCGGATGCTTTAGCATATAAGTCGAGTGTACAATTATTGACTAGATGCAAAGAAGGCGTATTTGAATAGTGCGCCAATGACAAAAAGCTATACTCACACCGCCAAACACACGATGAGGAGTACCGTATTGTATTTTGTTTGTACATTTGTGTTTAATCACCTCCATCTACAGTTATGTTCAATTATCCTATGAATACCTATGTATCTTCCAAATAAAGATCTAATTCAACCCTGCTAACTAGCCTATCATACTCATTGTTAACTTGAAAAACGACTTTTCACTCTTAAGCTTGTTCTCAAATAAAAAAATCGAATAAAATATTTGATTAATCATAAATACATAATAGTACTACTGTTTTTTTCTTTATTTTTTAAAAATTGTGATTTATTTTTAAATACATTATGATCTATAAACAAAATAAGTTTCCTCAGAAATGCAAGAATAAAAGTGCACATGCGTATTTCTTCGTTGATCGGTGATTGCGCGCGATATTTTAGGAGCTTCAACAGAAGGGGGATGAAAAGTCTCTAGAAAAATTGCATTTTTTTAATAAATACAAATACATGATTAAAGGATTTAACACTGAATTATATATAAACATATACTGTTTAGCATAATACTATATACATATTATCTTCATTGAATTTTTTTATATTATTGCGCATGTGTTACTAAACAAAGACAAGAAATCCAAATATAGTATTTCTGTTGATTAACGTAGTTAAAATTCGTTTTGAATTGAATGTGGTTTGAAAACCTCATGTTTTTATGGAAACGAATTGCATTGTCACGAAAGATTGCATCCTAATATATTTATTAAAAGTGTACATATTTTTCAATATGCATAAAATAGTTTATAAATATATCTTAAAACATTTATAATAAATATAATCGTAATCATAATCACAAGTAAAGGTAATTAAATATTTTATGTTCTATTTTTTCTATAAATGTATTTAAATAAAGTAATGTAAACTTAAAATGAATATATTGTCCTTATATTGATAAACATGTCACAGAATATTTTACAAATAATGTATATAATTTTATTTAGGTTAAGAATATCATATTTACATTTTTTTAAATATTATATGTAGTTATGTTGTTGTAATTCTATACAAATTATTTATTGTAGTGGAATAATGGTTGAAACTGCTTGCGATCCCACAATAGAAAGACATTTTAAAGGTCATGAAAATACTATTACAAGTTTATGTTTTCATCCTGAGACTACTCAACTTGCATCAAGCAGTTTGGATAAGACTATAATACTATGGAATTTAAAAGAATCTGTAAGAGCATACAGATTTCAAGGACATAAAGATGCTATATTTGATGTTACTTATGCACCATCGGGGGAAATTATAGCTACTGCATCTAGAGATAGATCAGTTAGAATTTGGGTCCCTAAAGTAACAGGTCAATGTATAGACTTTAAAGCTCATTTAGGAGCTGTCAGATCTGTACAGTTTAGCCCAGATGGAGAAAAGGTATTCATCATTTAGATAAAGTAAAACTATTCTTTCATTTATTATTTTTATTAAATATCTAAACTTACATTACTATAATATATAGTTACTCACTGCATCAGATGATAAAACTATAAAATTATGGACAGTATGTCAAAGAAAATTTCTCATGTCATTTGTAAGTCATACAAGTTGGGTCAGATGTGCTAAATTTTCTTTGGATGGTAGGCTTATAATTTCTTGTAGCGATGATAAAACAATAAAATTATGGGATATTACTAGTGGGCGATGTATTCAAACTTTTAATGATATAAAAGGTACAAAATATACTTGTATTTGAAATTTTTGTATTCTATTCATTCTTTAAATAAGTAGAAAAATATCTAAAACAAGTATTTTACCAGCTTATTCTACATATGCGGAATTTCATCCAAGTGGGTCTGTTATTGGATCTGCAAATATGGCTGGTTGTATAAAATTATATGATTTGCGTACTGCTTCTTTATATCAACATTATGCAACTCACAAAGGACCTGTAAACATGGTAAAATTTCATCCACAAGGCAATTTCATGTTAACTGCTTCTAGTGATTCTACTATGAAGGTAAATACAACTGTTTACATTTATTTAATTTCTCTTTATCAAACATATTAGAATATCTCAAACAGGTTTTAGATTTGCTAGAGGGCCGTCCAATTTACACACTTAAAGGACATGTTACTGGGACAAGTGTAACATCAATAACATTCTCTTCTAATGGAGAATTTTTTGCTTCTGGCGGAGCCGATCAACAGTTGTTAATGTGGAAAACTAATTTTGATAAGGACGATATTGCTCGTAAAATTCCGCGACAACTAATTCCATCTGTTTCAGAATCAGATTTCAGCACTGATGATGAAAAATCCAAAAAGGTGGATGTATTTGAAGGGAATGAAGAAATATTGAAAATAGTAATTATACCATTTTATTTCATAGCAAAAAAACGTTTCTGTTTACATATACATTTTATTTTATTATTTTAGCCATTACTTGAAAAATTTGATAATGTAAATGTTCAAGTTGAGAAAAGTAAATGTGAAGCACCTGATTCTGGAGCTTTAAGAAAGAATATGAAACCTGAAGTAATTAATATGAGAAACCAAAAACCTATTGAAGAAGGCCGTGTTGTAAATATATCACATTTATTTAAACAATTTCCTGATACACATCCAAGTAATGTAGTAGATGCACTTAATGAAGAAGTGCAGTCATTACAAGATGCTGTTATGAACTTAGAAGAACGTTTAACAATACTAGAAGAAGAATTAAAAAAGTAAACTTTATATTTTATTTATAAAATAACACTTTTAATATAATAGACTGGTAGATATTTAAAAACATCATACTTAAAATATAATTATTATTTTTGAATGTTATTTATGTATTTAATAATAAAATAAAATTTCTATGAATTTTTAAATATAATATAAAAAGCAAGATGTTACCCATGTAAGACATTAACAATTTTAAAAATATTCAAATTTTAAGGAACAAAATTAAATTTATATTATATTTATTTTTTCACTCCTAAAAACTGACATGCTTTTCCACTTTTTTTAATAGTTTGTAAGATTTCATCGGAAGAAAGGGTTGATGTTACAAATACCTTTTTTGTATCTAAATCCACTTGTATGTCATTAACACCTATAAGTCAATATATAGAATGAGTATCTTCAAAAGTTAGATGTGTTATATCTGGGTTATTATTCCATGTTTTTAAAATATTTGAAATCTAAATATTGTATAAAAACCGTTGATTCATACCTTCTTTTTTATTAAGTACGTTTGTTACTGCATTAGCACATCCCTGGCATGTCATTTCTACACCAAATTCGTATACCTTAAATTTATATTATTTAATTAACATTTCACTTTCACATTGCAATAAAAATTTCGTTACCTGAGATGCCATATTGATGCTGTGTTATATATTTATCCAGTCGACGTGGCACCTTGTAAGAATTATATGTTCTGTGATAAATACGGAAGAGCACTGTTAATTTAATCAGAAATAACTCTTATCTGACTGCTAAAATGATAATACAAATTTATTGGATGATTAACAATACTTTTTAGATCTGTTTGCCTTCAGTGACACATTCGTACATGTTCAGATATAGTATTGGCTCGTTTATTTATGCAAATTATTTTTTATTTTTATCATTGACAGCAGATGTTATAATAAAAAAAAATCAACATTGTTGTTGTTTAAAAGTTATATGTTATTATATAATCAATAAAATACATATACTTTACAATTGTACAACGTAAAGAGGTTAATGTAGGAGTGATACTGTTCGCACTATATATATATATAATATATATATATATATATATATAAATCCTTTCCCTAGTATTTATTAAATGCAAATTAAAGCTAAAACAATTTGAAAGTATACATTTTCAGAGGAATGTAGTAGTTAAATAGTTCGATTTTGGTTTGTATCTTATATGGGTTTTATTAAAAATTTGTTATATTTTTATACATATATTATCTAATGATAATTTTAATTTTCTGTTGCTAACTTTTCAATTTAAGCGCAATATTCTGACGAATTTTTTTCTTTGTTTTTACATTCACCGTACTTTAAATCTTATTTAAAAATAATTTTTCACCCTTTTTACAATATCAAATTTCATTATATGTAATATACGTGTGATAGATAAATATGATTTTCACAAGCTGTTTATGGTACTTTATATGATCTTAATTACAAATAATAACTTAATAAAAATTAATATTCAAATCAACAGTCATTGTTCATATAGATATTTCTTGAAAGAAAAAAAAGTACGTAAACTGTATTAAAACAGACAAATTTTACTGCCATAAATAGGACCAATAATAAAAATCAATTCAACATTTGTAAAAAAAAATATTCACATGCTTTTCTATGAATTTCATGCATTTGGGTAATTAATACACTTATTTATAATCTAATTTTGCACATTCAGCCATATTGCTCTATAATATGAATAATTCTTATATACTAATAAGTATAATATGTTTTAGCACTTAATTTATTATAAAATCTAGTACTTTTACTTTGAAACAATGCACAATTATATATATTTTAATTTTGCACAGGTATAACATTACAATTGTATCTTTTGCTTAAAAATTTTGAGATACTAATTAGATATAAGATTAAGACTAGTTTAAATTTTTAAATAAAGTTCAATTACAGTATTATCTGCTACTATTATATTCTGTAATCTATAAGAAAAGAAATAGAATCATATCAAAACGATTTTTGTAATTACATTATATATATGTATATATAAATATATATATATATGTATATGTATAAAAGGACATATACCTAAGTAAATTAATTGGTATGATGAATAATTTTCCATAATTTTAGAATATTCTCCATATTAGTCCATATTACTTCATATTACATCATATTACTGTAATAGAATAATGATAAACAGGCCGCGGTATTCTTAATTATTATTTAATACTTTGAGCTGATATATCTGAACGTGCAAAAAAAGTGCAGTTCACAAGCTCTATTTACATTTCAAATTTTTAATGTTGTATAACAAATCGGGAAAACAAATCAATAAATAAAATTCTTGAAAAACTTTTGCTGTTAAAAAATAATTAAAACAATTATATTTTTTTGAACCATGTTTTTAAATAATGGCAACGGGTAAGCTTAAGGCCTTGTTTTTGCTTATGAAATAAATTGATAGGAAAAATATTTAATCTAAAGAACTAACTGGATTATAGCCTGATGGTAAAGTATTGTGAATCCAACGTCAAAGAAAACTGTAAGTGTTTTGAATTGCTCTACCACTAGATAATGATGAACTTTGTTGTTCAATAATGTTATTTTGTTGTTCCAGTCTCTCCAGTGATTCTGTACGTGTTCGTATAGAACCTCCATATGTGCGCACCTATATATTAACAAATAGGTAATTATTTGTTTTAAATTTAATCTAAACGAAATAATTAAAATATGTCTTAAATTTTCTGGATTTTAAAAACAATATGATGCAAAAATGGAAGAGCCATTCTTCTGTTTGATTATAAAATGAAGAGAACCAGAAATTTTAAGAACAATTTACGTATAAAAGCGAGCTCCTTGCCCCACGGTCATACTTATTCAGCACCATTGTTTCTCGTAATATCTATAAAATCCTTTAGTATTAAGAGTTGTCACACATTTGACATGAGGCATATTAAATTTTGACAATTGCTTCTATCAAAATTAATTATATATAATAATATTTTTAATAATTTTAGTAATTTTCCACATTCGGATTAGAAGTTTATAAGTGCTTACACCTAATTTAGAAATAATAGAAAATCATACAAGATGCAAAATAGAATTATATACTTTAAATAACATAATAACACATATAAATTTATTACAATATAAAAAAATTAAAAATTTTTTAATAACATACAACAAAGTCCCTTCTTAATTTCTCACGACAAGGAACTGAAATCGTGTAGTTAAGATAAATGGTTGTAGTTTTTAGACTCGATCTTGAGGAGCAAATTTAGCTTTAGCTTAGTATAGTTTAGTTTAGCATATCGCGGCTTAGCCTAGCTTCTCAGTGGATCTTCAATTTAAAGGGGATTTTATTGTACGTAAAAAATGTAAATATGTATATCATTAATTATTAAACAAAATATAATATATTTTAATAAAAATTATGATTTTAAGATTATAATATAAATTATTGGCAATACATAATCAACATATGTATAATAAAAAAACCTTAACTTCAGCTAAAAATTTTGTACTGTTTACTGTGATCAACACACAAGACATATTCAGGAACGGCACAGAAGTAAGAGACATATTTTGTACATATCGCTCCTCTCTTTTATTTTGCACGAGTTTAATTACTAGATGCGACCGCTTCAACCAGCGAATCCTCTTCCACTTTGTCCAATTGGATCCTTTCAAAATAGTTTTTGTATTCTGATCACAGTAAATATTTAAAGATAATCCGAATATGGACTTACATGGAATTATAAAAAAAAAGTTGATAAAATTTCTATGGACATTCAAACATCAATTTATAATAATATATATTATCAGCCGCACGAAAAATGGGTGCATCACTTTATTTATTTACTCACTGTCTGTAGATTAGACTTCAGACTGTGGGTGCTGGCCACTCGCGTTCACTCAAGAGGAGTTAGACTTCCACTGCTGACTCTTACTTCTCTTGGCTCTGGAGCTGCTGGAGGTCTTCTTTCTTGCAATTGTTGTTGATTTACTCCAGCTACATTATGATGTCCTGAGCGTATGGCATGATTTGCTACGACAAATTCTGTTAAAGTTACATCTGCTGTTCCACCTGATTCAAGAGGTATAGCATTTTGACGAAAATGTTCAAGCATGTCATATATTGCAGGAAAGCAAAGATGTTGAACTCTACAGTGTCCTTGATCATTTAACGTCATACGTAAATGCTGCAATAAAAGTTAAAAAATAAATTATTTTGAAGCTCAAATTGTTTGTTAAGGTCTCTTAAAAAAGTAATTCTACCTTTGCTCTGCCTTGAAAATTAAATGTTAACACAAACTCTCCTTTTCTTGTTTCACTTTGCCGAACAAGAAATACACCATGACCATTAGCAGCACTATGTAAAACAAGCTGTGCTGCATCTGATCTAGGAAGAGTTCCGTGAAACCATGGATATTCCCTTAAACTACTTGATAAATCCAATTCACCATCATCTATTACAAAGTTTTATTGTTTTCACTGTATGAACTATATAACTATAAGTATTCATTTACTGATTATAAAAAGAAGTATCTTACTTTGTTCAATATCTTGTTGTGATGAACATAATTCTAAATTACTGTTACTCCTCACACGAAGTCTTGGAGGTATCTCAGGAGGATTACTGGGTGTTTCATCTCCATGTTCATGAGCTGTAGACCGAGAACTTTTACTTGCAGAGTTAGTTCTCAGTCTATCTCCTTCATTAACAATAGTTAATGAACCATGACCTAAGGAATCTCCAGAAGCATCTGTTCCAGAACTAGGATTAATAAAAGTTTGTTGCACTGTACGCATACAATATTTAATAGTAGCTAACCATGATCTCATATCGTTTGAATCATGAGCTTCTATTACAAATTCCATATTCTGTGTTTTTAATACAAATGTATTTTCATGATCTGGCATTTCTAGTGCAGTTGTTTCTCTGGCTTCAGTTATCGCAGAACAAAATACACCACTACGTGGCTTTACTGCTTTTGGAGGAGAATAAAATTCTAACATATATCCACCAATTGCTTTTATTAAGGCAAGTCTTGATTTCTCCCATTTCTGAGTTCCATCAATATTTTCTCCCATCAAGGAATTAACAATACCTTCTTTTCTACATTCCACCACGATTTTAGAAAGTTTAGCTTTTGAATGTTTATCTCTGCGATGTTCACTATGCGACAATTCCACTTCATCACTTTGTTGTTTATGAAAGAAGCTTTTACCCTTTTTAAGGCCTTTGAAAGATAAACGGCGGAAAAAAGGTTTATGTGTTGGTTTTGGTGATATTGCATCTCCATCATGCTCGGAATAATCACTGAATTCTTCATGAGATGAGATACGAACAGGAGCATTATTATTTTGACTCACAACATTAATATCCCTATCATTAGTTAGTGTATGTCTTGTATCATATAAAGATGGTGACCTGTAAAATATTGCACAAATGAAAATTATATATACATATCCACACACACACACACATGTACATACATACATACACACGTGTGTATATATATATATATGTATCCTTAATAATACAATATGTCACTAATAATTTTACATTAAAGTTTTTATGGTATCATACGATTCATAACTGAATAACATAAGGATATTTAAATAAATAAAAACTTAAGAATAAGAATATATCTTGAAGATTGTAACAGACCTAATCGTACGACGCAGATATTCGCTTTCGAAATGTTCACAAAAGCTTTCGACAAATTTCCTTAAAAAATCACGGTGGGAAAGATTTGATCTAGCGCTTTCGGGTAAATTTAAACTGACGTAAGTACAAAAAGCCTTGGCAAAATCAGAAGCTGAAGCGCGGGCGTGTCTCTCACAAAATTCTATCCAACCAGGTGCAGCTTCAGGCGACACGGCAACCGCCGGCGCCGTTATTGTTGTCGACGTAGCCGTCGTCGTCACTATTACTGCCGTCGTCGTCGTTGTTGTTGTTGATACTGTTATATTTGTTGTTGGTGTCGCCGCATTTATAGTATAAACACTCATTACCGGCGTGTGCCTCACGAAGGGGGCTAAAGACCTCCCCCTGCCAACTATACACCACCACAAAAGTCTTAACACAGCCGTAAAATTCTATGTATAGAAAGCACACGCGCGTACGTATACAAACATATATCGAATTTCGTCGTATATACAAATTACATATGATAGAATATAGTTCCAGATATCGCTGTTTTATTTGTTAGTTACCGATGTTAGTGATTGAACAGAGTACACTCATTTATAAGAAAAAAAAATAAATTAGCATTAGTCCGTTGAAGTAATTGAACTTTGCTTTTTATCACCCTTTTCTCTTCGTTTGTAGTGAATTAACGGAGAACGATCTACATTTAATTTAATAAATTCCATGTAGTTTATGCATTTTTCCTTTAATTTATTATCAATATGTTAAGTATTTAATTTTCATATCTGATTTTCTTAAATTGCGTGTAATAGGATCTTTGTTTCGTAGATATATTTTTACCGACATTATAAGATATGGAACCGTTGAAACTACTAGCGCAATCTGTCTTACGATCATATAATATAAATTCGTGCAAGAAATTATAGTAAAAAAATATCATCAAAGATGGCACTTTCATAGAAAAAGCAGAGTGATGGTTAGTCGTTGAGTTGGTACGTAAGCATTTTTGTATGAATGAAAAATGAAGGGGAAGATAATTATTTGATCGTAATAAGTATATTATATAGTTATATAAACATAGTATACGTCTTTGTTTTTATTATTAAAATATGCTATTAATAATTATAACTTCCATACTTTTATAACATTTTTACTTTCTTTTGAGCCTTTGTTGTAATAAGATATACACAGGGACGTATACTTAAATATGTATGAATGGTATGTATGTACACAGAAAAATAATAAAGTTTAAAATATAATTGACATGTAACACAATGTACTCATTGCTACAATTTTATGTTCAATTTATGAAAATAAGTTGTAAAGTAAAATTATAAGAAATCTATTTGTAACAGTACAACATAAAGGATTTACTAAGAGGCAGTGTTTAATATTTAATGCTATTTCATAAGTAGTTTAAAGTATATACTTTAAATAATTCTTTATTTATTATCATCCGTGCTTTTATATTTTCATTTTTAATTTGTATATAATATATCATAAACTGGCTTTGGAAGATAATCACTACATAAAGCCTGTATTCTTTCTTTACGTGAAACTGGTGCATACCTTCTCATTGGGAAAGTTTTTATTACCCCATCTGTTAAAGCTCTGGTTACTGGTGTTAAATCTGCTTCTTCTCCTTGTGTATATTTTTCAAGACTTAACATTTCTTTTTGAAATAGTTTCTCTCCATATTCTTTGCGAGTTTGAGGATCTAATTGTGTCCACATTTCTCTAGCTTGTTCTAATAATGAGCTATTATCTTTTAACCATGCATTTCCAGATACATATTCACTGGTTTCAACAATAACTACATCTACTCCCCACCGTCTCATTTCTAATCTGAGGCAAGCTCCCCAAGCTTCAATTGCAGCCTAATATATGCATGTGCAATATTTTAATTATAGGTATAATCAAGTAGATAATACATTGCAAATTTTGAAAATTACCTTGACTGCACAGTAAATGCCCCGAACAGGACTTGGTATTCGAGCTAAAAGGCTGCTAACTATTACAACACGGCCTTTTGATCTTCTAATCAGAGGTAAAAAAACCTTTAAATAAAAACTGTCATTTAATATAGTTGTATCAATATTAATACACTAATATTTATTAATATCATAGTATGATTACTTGAGTTAAACGGGCAAGGCCAATGAAATTAATATCTATGCTACGTTTTAATACAGAAGGAGGTACCCATTCGCATTCACCTAGAGTCACCCAAGCAGCAGCATGTACTAATGCCCATAAACCTGATATAAACAATTGTAGTGAAATTTAAGAATTAGAAATAGAGTGTACAGGTCAGTTTTCAATATATAAAAGGAAATATAATGTTAAACCTGGTGCACCATCTGGCAAGTTTTCATTTATGTAAAGAAAAGTTGAGTGAATGTCGTGTTCGCTAGTAATGTCCAATTGCAGTACATGTAATCTGCCAGAAGCCTCTTGCTTCAATTTTTCCATTGCTTCATTTTCATTTTTACTATTGAATCCAGCAAAAACAGTAAATCCCTTCAACAACAAATTTTATATGTTTATGTATGTATATATATATAGAAATACAGGAATAAATAATACCAGTTGAAGTAAGTATGAAGTTCTTCTTACCAATTCATCCAATTGTTTACTCAAAGTATATCCAACTCTTGAATCACATCCTGTAATGAGAACTGCTTTCCCTGCAGCAGTTACCTATGCCATTATATTTCTTTATACAAATATTGTAAAAAATGCATCACATGTATGTTATTTATGTTATAATTAATATGTACACATAATACTATGCAATTTTATCATACGTTAATAAAGGTACATAATTTTTATCATTTTTACTCACCTTTAGATTGTGGTAAAATAATGTAGATCCTATAGATATAACTAATAATAATAGAAAAAGCACAAAACTAGATGTTTGAGATATATTCAATGTATTTAAAATAGTTGCTAAAATGACTGCGATTGCATGTGAGAATGCAATTGGAAGAAGACACCTTTCCGCTAACTCCCATGTTTGACTATCATCCGGTTCTTTATTTCCACTTGGTAAAGGCATTTCTGGTTTAATTTAAATAATATTTTAAGTAAATTTAATTGATTCCATTCAAACTTGTGGCTCAGCTAAGAGCCCTAACTGGGCTAACTCTGAGCTAACTTTAAACTTAAAGTAGTATCTAGTCTCATTGATCTAAATTTAACTACAGTGCTGTGTCTTAAGTGCACAGATCCTAGTAAAATTATATCTTATTTTATTAAGATTATTATTTTTAAAAATATGTATTCATAAATAATATTTTGTAGACTGTATAGGTATTATACTTCTTACTGATTACAGATATTTATATCAAAATTTAATCTTTTACTGTATAACATATATAATTTTTTTTTAGATAAGTTATAACAAAGATATTTATCAATGAAATGTATTCTTTTATTTTTCCTTATAATTATTCATATACTCAAAGTTGCATTTTCAACTAAAATTATAAGATCATCATAATGAATAAATTTTTGTAAGTAAAAAAATAGATTGTTTTATTTTTATATAAAAATTTATAACGCAAAACATTCATAACGAGCATGATCATCTTGTAACGTAAACAATTCATCTGCCGTTAATAAAAAAAAATGAATGCCAGAGTGGGGTAGGTTATTGATTTCTGTGTGGGTGCCATGTTGGGAGGAAATACCATGGAGGGTGTCTTTCGGACATACCATACGCAGTAGCCTACAGAGAATATAAATAGGAGAGGTAGTTGCACCATTGACCCAGTGTTGAGTTGACATACGGTCAGTTCAGTCACTCAGACATAACTTATCTTACGCTTTTCAAGTTTTTTATCTGTGTACGTGAATTATTAATAATCGTAGTAAGGCCCTTACAAAACCAACGATCCAATGCAATCCAAAACACTGCCCTTACTCACTTATGTTTTAATTGTACAACTTTATATCCGAATTATCGGCATGTATCTAGTGTTTTAAGTATCGCTGCAACCGTTTTTCTAATAAAACGCATTAAATAAAATACTTTTTAAAAGTTGTTATTCGTGTAAATATAAATTTCGTGCAATTCAATTACAAATATCAGTAACGTTGATAAACGAATGTGCAACGATAATCAGGCCTTAGTAGTGGTCAATTCTTTTGAAGAAACTCAACTTTTGATGGCATAATTTCATCACGTTTGATCGTTATTTGATCGAACTAGAAAAGTACAAAATTAAACGAAGTTCTTTGGAAGCAGTTTTCAGATTGCTTTCTTAGTTGTAATTTAAAGCAATATGTCAGAAACACCGGGAATATCGCAAGGATTGGGAAATCCTTATAAAATTGTTGATCATGCCAGAGAAAAACGAAAGGGAATTACAGCTTCTTCCCTCAAAGAATTAACTAGTATAGCAAGAAATCGCTTGTCTTTGCCTTTGGACGCAGAACTTACAATTGTTCTAGAACAAGATGGTAAGATTATGTCTTTACTATGTAATAACTTCAATTTCATTTTATTAAAATAACTACAAATAGAATAATTAACTACAATTAATTTTTCATGATTTTGATTTCTTTCTTTTTTATTAATTATTGAATTAGCATATATTCGAGGTTGTCATTTTCACATCAGGGACAGAGGTAGATGATGAGGAATATTTTGCGACATTGGAGAGAAATACCAGTTTAATGGTTCTTTATGGAGATCAAAAATGGGTAGCGGCAGGAAGTAGTAAAGCTGCTTCACGTTATATTGTTGTTGATGATGTAGATAATGTAGAAGGAGGACAAAGAGATGAAATCAGAAGGCGTCGGCCTCCAATAGAACCATTAGTATCATCATTACATGGTGATCCATCTCATATATCACTACTTGGTGGAAATGATTTAGAATTACTTAGTGATATGGACCCAGACAGCTTAGCTGATATAGTGCCTGATAGGTATATGAATGACTTTAAGACTTGATTTACAATATTATAAAATATCTCATTATTTATTTTAAAAATTATTTCAGAATCTTCTTGGAACAATTAAAGGAAGCCTCAGGCAGGTTTTTGGCTGAGAAACGACAAGCACAAGAGTCGATGGCACTTCTTCAAATGTATGCGAGTAGTGGAGAGATGGAGCGAGCGTAGGCCATGTGGGGGGTGGGCGCCCTCACATTGGCTAATATGTATCGAGTGCGACGTCGCATATTTTATAAAGGTCGCCAATTACAACAAACTTTAATCCTTTTCTGGAATTGAGCCCATCATATTTATAGCACAACAGTTCGTTGTGCCATCTTCTACCATCGTGTTATTTACAACAATTGAATACACTTACATTGTCCACGGAAATTTAAAAAATCTTCTATGCAGAATATTGAAAAATGCAGTGGCAAACAAACACGTACAGAAATTAAGTTTCTGTCTTTCATGGATGGCTAAAAGTTATTTCTAAAGTATTTGCAAGTATTTATGAAATATATGAACCTTAAATTTCTTAGCAGAAAAAAGATTTATTAAAAGTTGTTGCTTTATTTATTATAATTTTATATTGTACTGAAATCTAGTTGCATTTTGTTTTTTATAAGAGTTTAATGGTTTTCATTTCTGTATGAATCAATGATATATATATGTAGATTATTTTGTAGAATTTGGTATAAGGAATTGCTTCACTGCAAAATGAGGTCTTATATACATATGCATAGTTGTACACATGCAATTTAAATACTAAATAATCTAAATGTACTACATACAAAAATTATATAGAAATATCATGTCACAGAAAACATTCCGTCACGATGTTGTCATATCAATATTAGTAGAAGGATGACCTGTTTGATTTGTGAAGTTTTGTATGTAGAAATATTATACCAAGCTTTAGTTCAACGAAGATTGATGAAATGTTTAAGACTGAATTTATAGAGAAAGAGTGCATCCCCATTACAATCACCGATTCATTGTACACTAAATTTAGTACTGTAGTAAGTAAAAACCAATATCAGCTCTTTGATACCAAAGTTATGCGTTTGATAAAAAAAACTGCAGGAAAAGAAGAAAATGTGCAGATGTTTCTGAAAAGATTATACATATGCAAATCAGTGTTGTAGTTAAATAAAATTTACGTTATTACATTTATGCTTGTAAGAAAAAATTAACTTTACAATGTTCTAAAGTGTTCATTTAATTTTTAGTGTATATGTAATAATGTTTATCATAGATTTTATAATTAAAATGCTTATAAGTTCAATGCTTATGTTTATTCTTTACAGAAACATTTTAAACAACATGTCGTGACACTCTTTGATATATATCTTAACATCTGTACATTATAAAATGACATTTATATTTATTGTCATTTGGATATTTAAAATGCAACGATCATTAGAGGCATATTTGATAACACCTAAATGTGTCGGTAATTATAAATTTGTTCTATATATAATTTTTAATGATCTTTCTTTACAGCGCATTACAGAGGAATAATGTCTTATTTCTATTTTAAAACATATTAGAAAACGATTAATATATTTAATAGAACTGCCAATTAAAGAAAACCAATGCTCAACAATATCCTACCCATTAAATCCTTTAAGAATATCACGCTTTTTTAATACTGATACTTAACACATTATATTAAGGTAACATTACTGTTGTTATTATTATTATTAATATTATGATTGTTATGATTATCTATTATATATTTGAATAATAATATGTAACAAAATATATTTACATAAATTAAGTTTTAATTGAATGTAAAAAATTGCTATCTACGAGTTGTTGTAATGCATTTAAAACATCTTTCGTTCGGCTGCAAGCGCTGCGTAATTGACAAACAGATTCTTGAAGAATCAATTCATTTTTTAACAGTTGCCGATTAACGGTTGATAATTCTTGAATGGCATTGTCAACTGTTGATTCAACCATTTGTGTCAAGTCTTTGTCCAATCTTTTATTACATTCATCTGTTTTATTATGAAATATGTCAATTTAAATATTGAAAAGATTTTCTTAATAAAGTTAAACAACACGCATCTTTATGTATATACAATGTATAAATCAGAAGATACTTTAAATAATTAAAATTTTAGATAAAATAAAATAAGCCTGAATCTGATAGAAATTTATATCACTTCAATCATTAAGTTATTAGTGACTTTTCTGTAACAACATTGTTAGATAATATTTTAGAAATAGCAATGCATATTGTATAACAATAACATTAATAAAATAATGTTAAAAAGGAAATACTTTTGCCTGAAATGAATATTTTAACTTACGTAATTTCTTATGAAGTAAACTATTGTATTTTATAGAAGATGTTTTGGATTTTTGAACTTTAACTTCAGCATAAGGCATACAAGCCATAGCATCGACTGCTTCAATGACACTACTGAAACTTGTCCCATCTAATTGATTATAAATTAGAGATTTGTTATTAATTTATTAAACTTTTTTTCACTCCTCATCTTACCATCATCAGATTCTGAAGCTTCTCCAGAAATTATAGTACCACAATATTTAGATGTTTGTACAGAAGGAAATCCTGTGTCCTGTATAAAATATAAAACGTCTATTATTTCTTATTTTATATCTAATGAAGTTGTAAATATTACAGGATTGACATACGGTAACAATGCTTGCATTATCATCATCAGATTCTGATGCTTCTCCAGAAACAACAACAGCTTTTAAATCCATGTTAAAGACGTAAGCTTAAAATTTGTAAATATAAATTTTCTAAATTAAATCTAATTAATATTAGTATAATAATGTGAACTTGCTTAAATAGAAAATAACTTAACCTAAGTTTTCAGTTATATGAGTGTTATATGTTAATAAAACTATTGTTTTAATAGAATTATTAATCGCATCAATTTATTATTATTTTATATTAAATTTCAACTACAAGATAATACGATATAAAATTAGTAACGTTTAGTTGTCAGTTGTATATCAACAAATCAATTGTACTCACAACTTTATACTGTGTATTTACTTATATACATATATGAAAACTTATTCGTTGTATATTCAATAGAAACTAATACTAATTGGCTAGTATTATTGTTAATTTAAAGGAAACATATTTCCAATTAAAAATTATCTTTTTAAATATAAAGTTAAATTTATTTTTGTTAATTATTTATTTACATACATTAGAACAAGAATGTAATTAGAATATAATTAGAACAAGAAATATATTTATAGTATTTTAATAAAACATATTTATGTATTTATATAATTTAAAGAGTTAATTGTATTATTTATAATAACATGTAAGCTTAGATTATAATTAACCACGCAAGATGTCTAACTCTTCAGGTGTGACATGCATTCTTAATTCTTTTTCTCTTATTACATCTTGTACTTGTGTAAGGAGTTGAGGTGCAATTTCAGCAGCATCAATGTAAATACTTCTAGCCCAAGGACACTGTGCAACACTTTCATGATATACTTCCTCCCCCTTTTTTTCACACAAGTTATATTCCCTAAGAAGAAGCATGTATAATCTCCATAACAGAGGGCAACATCTAGTGGTTGGTATTCTATAAAAACAATTGTTTTTATTTTCATGTATATAATGCAAAACATTGGTAAAAATCCATTATAAATATACCTTGCTAGTGTTTGATGAAAGTGTATTAATTTATTAATTGCTGCATTCATACTAACAGAATCCTTAATTTCTTTTAAGAAATGAATACGTTTACGACTTGCCAAACATATAGCAAGTGCTTTCCACAATGGAAGATTGGACATTTGAGTGTTACATTTCCAAATAGGCGACTTACTCTGTTAAATAAATATTATATGCGTAAATAATATTATAAACATTAATTTTCTTTCAATATTATCATTTTTACCTCAATACAGGCCCATGTTGAAAGGGCAAAGAAATTATTTGGATATAAATCTAACATTTCATTTAATTCCCTTTTTAAAATGTTTTCATCTTTAATTTGCTTACAATGTAATTGCAGAAGTGCAATTAGACCCTCATACAACATTTCCTAAAATAAATGTAGTACATATAGAACATCAAATACATGTAAATGGTGTTATGATAAAAATGAAAATTTAAAATATAGTACCTGTATGTAACAATTTTCTTTATAATGATTTATGCAATTTTTATATATGTTCATAATTTTGCTAAAACCGGAACCTTGAATGTACAAAAAATATATGTAACATACAATTGTATCACATTTAATATTTGGTAAAAAATATGTATCTTCTTCATTTTCTAAAACATTTTCTTCTAATAAACTAGTTACACAGTGCTCTAAATATTGTTCTACAGTCAATAATTGATCTCCATTTTCTTTAGGTACTATTTGTTTCATAACATTTAATATTTGTATTTTGTGAGTTTCTTTATATGTTTCCGAATTAAGTAAAACTTCGATGTACGTTCGATATAAGCTAAGCAACGCTAATTTTTCATCAGAGTTATGGATGGCAGAAAGACATGTATTTTGTGATTGAATTGCTGTTTCTAAAATATTCACACAGTTGTCAAATCTACCTATTTCTTTCTCTATCAATGCATATTCTCTATAGAAATGTAAATTATTCCTGTTTGTATCTTTTTTCAAAAATTCTTTTAATATTGTTTTCAATTTTTTTCCTCTGTAAATAAAAAAAGGAATATATGTAAATTATATGAACGTATTAATACGTGAAACGTTAGAAATAATGTACTTACTTGTTATCATATTTTATAGGATCATCTTTATGGAAAAAAGTAAGTAATCTTTCAAATCTAAGCCACCAAATATATATATTTGTACGTTGTAGAGATGGTAAATGATCCGCAATTGTAAAAAATATTTCACGTATAAAATCTAAATAGGACTCCTGTGCAGGATGAAACATAAGATATTGAGGACCTGATGTCAAACGTCCTTCAAGTATACCATTTAATAATTCCTTTCTTTGGCCATGATCAGTTATTTCACCTGCCATAGGACAGGCAAAAGGAAGTAACATTTCCAAGGTTTCTATACCCCATTCGAATTCTTCTAAAGATAGCATCTAAAAAAATATGAAATGTGAAACTAATATTCTTTGTTCGTGATATGAGAAAAGAACAAAGATTTTTCTAAATTTTATGTATGAAGACATACTTTCAACATACAGTGTCGAGTAGGTAAAAGTGGAACTTTAAGTAAAAGTAATGCATGAATAGCCATTCGGAAATTTAAATTTCTTGAAAGTATAGGATGTACAAAATCTGCAACATCATCCGGTATAACAAATCTCCGAGAATCACCAACTAATTCTAATTCTTCTCTATTGACACTAATCCAATGACAATTTTCTCTCAATGATTCAGTTCTTTGCCATAATTGATTGAGTGGTAATTTTGACATTAATATCACTTCTTCCATTCCAACTGTAATATTAAATTCAATGAATAATAATAATTATAGTTGATAATATTTTATACTAATTATAGGATTCTTACTTAGCTTTTTTTCATCAATGGTCTTTTTAAAACATAGACTATCTTTACTCAAACTAAGATTTAGACTAAGATTCAAACGTATTGTTTCCCACATTTGTTCCCAAAGCCCAGTATGCCTTAAAAATGTTAGGCACCAGTATAGTATTTCTGTTTATAACAAATTAAATATTACTATTTAATTTTACTCAACATAAAGTAGAAATAATTTATAATTAGATACATACGTAATAACCATTCATCATATATATTTGGATTTGTTCTAGCTTTTTGTTTTAAAACACAAATACATTTTGAATACAACTCTAAAACTCTTGGTACTGTGCACATTGCTATTGAAGCTTGTGTAGTCATAATAAATGTTCTCCATAGAATAATATTTCCAGAATCTTTGCTAATTAATGTTTCAAGCTGTTTTGAACATTCATCAGCTGGTAAGAGTTCTCCAATGAAAGTTAATTTTAATTTTAATAATTCCGTGGATTCTAAATTTTTCTCTATTGCTTTTTCAATTATGGATAATTTTTTTAAAGTCACTGCTCGTTGAATATCCTTTGTAGCTTGATATCTTTGAAAATATCCTAATATTTCCTGAAATTCGATATATTCAAGCCACAATTTAATATTATTTGGATTTTCTGTTAATTTTTCATTATATTCTTTAGTTTTTGCTTTCTGCAATTCTTCCAATCTAATTTGCCATAGAGGAATATTCTCTTCTTCTTTAGATGCATCAGAAGTAGATTCCTTTTTAATAACATTACTTTTCTTTTTATTTTTTTCTATGTAATCAATATTTTTTGTGTAATATCTTTCATATGCATCTCTTTTTAAATGCTTGAATGAAACAAAACCAAGAGGATTTTTTCCAATATTATAGTACGGTCTTACTCTAGAGCAAAGTGTTTTTACATTGCTATTTCCTATATCTCTATATTTGTCTTCAAAATATATATTTTCTACTTCTGGTTCATATTGAGGTTTTTCATGTTTTTCATGTTTCTTTTTCTCCTTTTTTCTCTTTTTAATATGTTTCAATTTTCTCCTTTCACCTACTATAGATTCTTCTTTAATTAAACAAGTAACGTCATGTGAGATGTCTTCTTTATTCGAATAATTTTCATTTGCAGTTTCATCTGAAGAATTAGAAGAAACATCAAGATTTCTTGACGAAATCTGTTCCACATAACTGGAGTTATGCAACCAACTGACTGATTCATTTCCTACAATTTCAAAATTATTTTACTGTAATGGAAACTATGTCATAATTGGGAATTTAAAGAATATCTTAATATTAATAACCTTTTGTAACAGTATTTGCTTCATTTAGATCTGGAGATTTACATGTTTCAACAGAATAAGCCGGAAACAAGGACATGTCTCCTTAAATATATGTTTTTGAATCTATAAGATAAATAACATTTTGTATTTTTTACTAATCAATCATGTATTACACGTTGAATATCAATAATCCATCCTTCAAGATTATACCGGGAATTATGGAAAATTGATAGAGAGTTGTGCAAAGTGTTTGATGATTGGCTGAAAGAAGCAGCGATAAAAATAATTTGACGATATCGTGAGATTAATAAGGATTATATCATGATAATAGGTCTTGTCACATTCAAGGCCGTCGAAAATGATTAGCAATATTTTGAAGATAACCACATGGTTAAAGTGTACATTATAGTTTCAATGAAATCGTCAAATACATAAGTAAGCGGAAACGTCACCTATCTTAGAAAACCTTAAATTGTATGATTTTTTTTACCTTTTTGTATAGAAAATTACAAGCATTCCTTTTAAGGTTAGAAAATATACATTTATAATTTAGTTGCTACTTATAACGTGTCATTTAAATGTTTCGTAAATTTAATATCGTGAGGTTAGTTGGTGCTGTATGTTCATCTACAGAGGCAGCTGTTACTCCAGGTGGTTTATCCAGAGTAAGTATAGTTTTCTTCTGTGTTCAAAATATTAAACATTTCCTTTTAAATTTGAATCCAATGTTTTATTTATTTTTTAACTTTTCTTTCTATTATGGAAGTCTTAGGGATTTCTCAAATTTTTTAATTAAACGTGATAATGTAATTATTCAAGAATTTATGACAACTACTAGTTTCTGTAAATAATTTCTGTAAACCAAACTAATTATTAATAATGTCAAATAATAATTTTTCTAAATGACTGTGTTCTACAAAACATAAAGCATAAAACAATATTATTTTTACATCATACTGTTATAGGTACAACAGTTTAGAGAATTATTAGACAACAAAAGTAACAATGACATTCTTACGGATTCATTTGGACGACATCATACCTACTTACGTATTTCAATTACTGAACGCTGTAATCTACGGTGTATGTATCCATGAAACAAGTATTTATAATTTCAATTGAAATGATTGCACAATGTATTATATTTATTACAGGTTTATACTGTATGCCAGCAGAAGGAGTTAAATTAACCAAAAATGACGGTATTCTGAAAACAGATGAAATAATTAAAATAGCAGATTTATTTGTTAAAGAAGGTGTATGTAAAATACGTTTGACTGGTGGTGAGCCAACTGTTAGAAAAGATATTGTTGATATCATTGGTAAATAATTGAATTTATAATAAAATTATTATTTATATTTAATAAAATGACATATTACTCATTATATATATTTTATTACAGCTGGCTTGAAGCAGTTACCCAAATTAAAACAAGTTGCAATTACCACTAATGGTTTAACATTAACACGTCAGTTACCAGCACTTCAGCGTGCAGGATTAGATGCAATAAATATATCATTAGACACACTAAAAGAAAATCGATTTGAGCAATTCACTCGTAGAAAGGGTTGGTCTAGAGTAATAGCTGCCATAGATCTGGCTATTCAATTAGGTTATAATCCTGTGAAGGTAAAAGAATCATTCGAAATATTTGTGAATAGCTATGCAATTAAATGTTTATACAATAAATATGTAAGATGAAATTTTAGGTGAACTGTGTTGTAATGAAAGGCTTTAATGATGATGAATTAATCGATTTTGTAAATTTAACAAAAGATCGTCCGATCGATGTACGTTTCATCGAATATATGCCTTTTGATGGGAATGAGTGGAATCAGAATAAAATGGTTTCCTTTAGTGTTATGAAAACAATTATTAGAAATGTATATCCTGAGCTACAACGTCTTCCAAACGAACCTAATAATATATCCAAAGTATGTACTTACGAAATTTAATAAAATATCATTTATATTTGTGTACCTGTTACTATAAAAATATTGTTTTAAAATAGGCATATCATGTTCCTGGATTTACAGGACAAATTGGATTCATTACGTCCATGAGTGAACATTTTTGTAGTTCGTGTAATCGATTAAGGATAACAGCAGACGGAAATTTAAAAGTGTGCTTATTCGAGGGAAAGGGCGAGGTATCCCTCAGAGATGCTTTACGCGACGGAGCATCAGATGATGTTTTGAAGGAAATGATCAGAACTGCTGTGCGACGTAAAAAGAAGCAGCATGCAGGTACTATAAATGAATTTGATTCATGCGATTAATATGAACGATGAAAGATTATTTTGCATCGTAAAGTGTTGCGAAGCGATAACGTTTATATGTTCTGGACGATGTGTGTTTCAGGAATGTTCAATCTATCCCAGATGAAAAACAGGCCAATGATTCTAATCGGGGGTTAGTCGATTGTCGTGGGAATTTTATATTAGTAAAAAATATAATTTCGCGAAAGCTATGCGTACAAACGTTATCGCTCAATTTAACCATAAGCAATAACGTCAAATTCTATTTTTACGGAGTCAGAAATTTAACTTTACCTATTTGTGCTTACAGTTGAAAAGAAACGCGTGCACTTCAGAAGTCATAAAACTTCACGAAACAGCGCGTTGTATAATTTAAAACACGGGACAATTTCGCTTAAGAATTATGCAAGTATAAGACTATTTTCTTCGTTGTCACACGTAGATGAAAGCGGTAAAGCAAGTATGGTAGACGTCGGTTCGAAAGCCGAAACTAAACGCGTCGCGATAGCGAGAGGCATTGTACAAGTCGATTCGAATATAAGTAAATTGATAAACGAAAACAATATCAAAAAAGGAGACGTGTTGTCCATAGCACAGTTGGCAGGAATTATGGGCGCTAAGCGCACCCCTGAATTGATACCACTATGTCATCAACTTTCGTTATCGTACGTGAACGTGCATTTGTATTTAAATGCAGAATTACATCGAGTAGAAATTACTGCTGAAGCTAGATGTACCGGAAAAACTGGCGTAGAAATGGAAGCTTTAACGGCTGTGACTATCGCGGCACTAACAGTATATGATATGTGCAAATATGCGGCTTCTCCGAATTCTATGAAAATAACTAACATAGAACTAGTTTCGAAAACCGGTGGTACTAAGGGTGATTTTATTAGGAATTAAGCATTCCAAAGTGCATAATACGAGGGAGTATATGTATAGCACATAAGTCCAAAAGAAACATTTTTAAACTTGAAGTTTAAATCTCGATATAATTATGAACTTTATAGGTATTTACACAGATGTAACACTATTTATAGAGTTCCGTAAAATTCACGATGTGCTTCCCATGATCCGTAGGAACTTCAAAGCGCTCGCCGGATCTGATAGTGTGCTATATTCGCTGCATAGTACTGCCTAACTGTTGGGCGTTTTTATATACTTGTATTTTTTTATTGAATAATTGTTATACCGTAAAAATTTTATCATGTTATGGTATTGAAAGTTTGTACCGATATACATGTACATGTACCTGCGAAAATATGTTTCGTTTGTTGAATTGCCATTTAGGTTTACTAAAATATGTTTTGTTTCTTTTTTTTTATGTCTTTACAAATTTTACTGAATGGTAATCGGTGTATGTATATTTGTTGAATCATTATTAAAACGTTGAAATATAATTGGTTGTTTATATAAAATTATTTCAGTCGACCGTTATATTTTATTATTAAAGAGGGAAATAGAATATGTTTTTAAGAAAATAAAAACTTGTGTATAATTGGAGGATAAGCAAGCGAGATAAAGGATGATAAAGGTACATCGAGTTGTCGGCGCAATCGCAAATATCGGTTGCATCGCGAGGCGCCACTGCACCCTGATTTTAGCTTTTTCGTTTCCTCGATCCAGGACTAGCTTTTAGTATTTGGAACGCTGTCGGAACGCGTTGTTCTCGAATCTATTCCTTTGTCGTGCCTCGAATGATCGAGCGTGAACGCGTTATCGTACGATTATAAAAAAATATTAAACGTACCTTCTTTCGTTTATACGAATAAACGCGTTGTTATTTTTTAAATAAAATAAAGAATTGCATCGCAATATAAGTTTATTTCTATTAAAGTGTCCCGTCGGTTCAGTTAGGAATCTATTATCTAACAAATATTAAGATACATATAAAATTGTAGTTATGGTTAACTTACGGTTAGATTAACTTTTTTTACCGGAAGTTTCGTGGGTGAACGTTTGGTTTACATGAAAATACAGAGAGTACTTTTCGGAAGACGAAGGATGGGAAGCGTTAACGATCAAGGGACGATCGTGGAATCGTTAACGATTGTCGACGATTTCTCAGATTTTTGGGGGAACCGAAAACACAACGAATAAAGATGAAAGCGTCTTGTATATAAAAACAATGGCACCGTTCCATGGTATGGCCCTTATACTGCTTGGAATCGGATACCTGTTACACGCAGAAACTCCTTCTAGTCACAGGAACTTAGGTACAAGAAATATTAAGATATATTCGAGAACCATTTATTTCGATGATCAATTATCGGCGATCGAACTACTGTTATTTACAAACGTGATTAACTATGATCAATGGATGTTAGAGAACATTGGAAAATGATTTAAAACATAGAATGAAATTGTTTAAATATTCGATTGTATTTTATATACTATTCTTTTTCCATGTTTTTATAAGCGAAAATAGAAAGATCAACATTGCACGAATTTTTAAATTTTCATTCTATCGCGGTTTTTTTCGCTGACCGAAATAATCGGAAAATTCGAATCCCAAGGGAAGAGGTTTTCGTTGTAAAATTGTTACGGTACACAAATTTTCTGATACGATGGTTGTGCTCGAAAATAAGTTACCATTTTCCGAAAGTTAACTAGCGTGACGCGCTTGAATCGTCGATCACTTTAGCTCGAAAACACGGATAATAAAAGCTCGTGAACGAAAGGCAAAGGTTTCCAAGGGTTCAAGCGAGATGCCTGAATTTTAGCGGTGCAACGAGTCGACGATGAGAAACCCGATAAAGGGGAACGTTCGCAACGAGGGACGAAGAGGACGTATTTTTATATAGATTCGCCACAAAAAGTGACCGCCGTTGTTGGACAAACTGTTGTGCTGTTGTGTCGTGTTAAGAATTTGGGCAACAGAACCGTGAGTTTTTCGCATCTTTTTTTTTAATTAACACTATGGTGTTTCCTCTTCGACACTGTGCACTGTTCTTATCAGGATTTCAATGTAATCAAATATTAGATCGTGGCGAAATGGTCGATTTATTTATCTTCCTTTGACGACAATAATTTCGTGCAAATAATATTAAAATTATTATGCAAAATGCTATCGTTAAAATTCTATGCTATTTTTATAGACTCGTGCAAATGAATATATGCTATTTTTATGTCACTAAATTGTCTCAGACTTTATTCGTTTCTAAATCGAGCATTTAACACGACAACCTAATGTTTTCTGCAAAGTGCAAGTAGAATTAGATTTTCTCGAGAATGCATCGCGTTGTACTTTCGGTACATTTGCTTCCAAACGAGTGAAGTAAAGAAAATAGCGAGAATTATATCGTGCCGCGCGTTTCTCTCCGTAGTTTTTCCCTCTTGAAAGCGTGAGTTTGCAAACGAGGTTAAGGAAAAATGTTAAGCGATGAATTATGTAAAGAAATGTGTCGCCGATAATCGGGACCTCGTGTTTTGCACAATTACGTTCTCAAAATCACTTTATCGATCGAAGAATTAACTCTTCGAAGTTCTGCTAATGTTTCACGATAACTTTGAAAGAAACGTTTAAACGTTCGATCGTCCCTTTCCTTACGATTCGTGCAAGGGTTCGACTACCGTGCGTAGCTGAACGACGGACGAAATATCCCGTATTCTGATTCAGATATTGTCCCAGGTGTCTTGGATTCGAAAAAGGGACTTACACATCTTGACGTCCATGACGGTGACTTACACGAGTGACGCAAGATTTACGATAGTCGACAATCCGGAGCACGGCGACTGGAATCTGCGAATAGATTACGTGCAACCACGGGACGCCGGCGTTTACGAGTGTCAAGTTAATACAGAACCGAAGATTTATAGGGCGGTTACTTTGAAAGTTTTAGGTGAGTTCCAGATGCTCCCCGAACATTTGGTAATCCTGAAAATTAGATATATGCATTACGACTCGGAAGGAAAGAGAAGAGTTTAAGGGACGAGTATTTTATTTATTGCTACTGTAAAACGTTCATGAGGAAATTTTTATATATTTATCGAGTGTAGCACATGTACCGTTTTTTTGTGCTTCTGATTGATTAACACTAAAACTACCAAACCGGTCAAATGGTTCCACAAGAACCTTATTATAAATGACACAGTTTATTGAATTGATTCTTCTGATATCTGTATGGATCTTCATCAACATAAAGAATTAATTTATGTTTTGTCGTTTGTTCAGTTATTTTTTGACTCCATTTTTCATCTCAGATTAAGTACATATTATACGCCGGTAGGTTTAGTGTTAAAGTCTTGTCGAAGTCTTAGGGTGCAATCGCGTGCAAATTAGGCTTCAATTATTTATTAGTCGTATTCGTTACTTATGCTCTGTTTTTGATTGTTGGAATATCAGACGTACAGGCGAAGATCACAGGCCCCGAAGAAGTGTACGTGAAGAAAGGTAGCACGATTAGTCTGACTTGCATCGTGGATATGCAAGATATTCCTCCGAGCAACGTGACTTGGTACCATGCCGGTGCTCTGATCGATTTCGATGGTCCAAGGTGTGTTCCACTGTAAACTTTCCGAGGTTTATAAACTTTTCGTAGATACGAAATATCGTAGAAATAGTTCGCGTTTCACCGTTCGACTGCAATCGACAGGCTGTTCTCGCGAAAGCAATTAACGATCGACAAAAACGAAACGATATTCGAGTTACCGGGATTTGTAATAATGTCTTTAACATTTGACAGGGGTGGCGTTTCTTTAGAAACCGAGAAAGGTAAGAACAGTACCACCAGCAAATTGCTAATCACCCGTGCCATGTTCAACGACAGCGGAAATTACACGTGCGTCTCGAGCAAGGTTGCCCCGGCGAGCGTGATGGTTCACGTGTTGAACGGTGAGGATGAAACACGCTCGATTAAGTCTCGAAGGAAAGCTTTTCTCCATCGACACAAAAAAACCCGCTTTATTCCATCAACCTCTCGAGATCCCGTCGAAGCATCAAAGAACGTCGAGATACTTTAAGAACATCTATCTCGCGAAAGACCCTTATCAGAGAGCGAGAGAGTCTGCAGGAAGAAATTTCGCTCGAGCATTTTCGATCGTTACGCTGCATGTAGTGATGGGATTAACACATACTTTACGGCGGTCTGCAATATGCTGCTAATTCGGTCTTTTAAAAACACGCGTGTCGGTCAATATGACGGACAGAGTGGGTGGATTAGAGATACAATTGCAATCTAATGCTTGTTAATATTCGTAAAAGGATTGGACTTTATGGCGCTCGAATTCAAGCTTGTCAATCAATCTAAAATGGCTTTCCACTCGATCAAAACGATTCGGTCCTTCGGCACCGATTTGACGTGAATGTTAGTAATTGATATGTATCGATGTTTGTGGTTATTAGCCACCTAATAACTTTTGAATGAAAAGAAAGTTGCCTTAAAGGTGGCCTAACCGTTTAATTCCATCACTAGCTGGTTAAAGTGCATGCATCTTGACGGCTGAAAAAGGAAAGAAAAGCGTGAGAAATTACGGTAACACTTGTTCGTTCGATGTAGCCGTACAATTGTTGTAACTCGTGAAACTCGTTACAGTTTTCTCGTTAACGAACATGCTCGGAAAATCGGGAGAACGAGAAACAACCGCGAATTGAAATTAAACCGCGGGTCGCGTTCTCGTTATGTAAATTCCTTGTTCGCCGCTGAAATTTTCCCAATTTTCCTCGAAATTTCTACTTCGTGACGTTCCAGTTTTCGAATGGTAGAGACAGATCGAACCTCTGGTGAATCGAGTTCCTTTTCAGGCGAACATCCCGCGGCGATGCAACACGGTGGCACCGGCAACATCAACAGGAGAGCGATTTTGTTCAGTTTACTACTCCTGATGAACACGATACTTCGGTGAGCGGCCAGCGTTTCTTCGTGCTTTCGCGAAGACATCGCGCCGTGTTATCGTTCCACGGCCGAGTGGAGTTTTTACGCGTCATCTGAATTTTCTATGAATGGATGAAACTTGCTTTTCAAATATTTTATTAACGAAAGAACTGTTGCTATATACAAGGTGTAAGGAATTTCGATGTGTTTTCGTCTTACTGCCAAAATTGTAACATTTCTGTAAAAGAATAAATTGCGATTTGTCTGTTAATACTCGTTCACTTCTTTCACCTAATCAGTTAACCATTTCATGTTGGAAATATTAATAAAACACACGGTAATTTTCAGCAAACTAAACTCAGTGTTCGAACTTGATGTCTGAGAATAAAATTAATCAATTAACCATTTCATGTTGGAAATATTAATAAAACACACGGTAATTTTCAGCAAACTAAATTCAGCGTTCGAACTTAATGTCTGAGAATAAAATTAAGTAGATGACAGTTTTTTAAGATGATTTTAATGCAACGTTAGCGCAGCGACTTGGCCCAACGGTACGATTAACCGGATTATCGGTATTAAATCCGTACCACGTTTTCCGATAATGGAAGAGACAGTTCTAAAGTCCAGCTATGCGTAGATAGAATGGCACACATGTCCCCACGGGGACACAGAGCGAGCATTGGCTGGTGGTCTCATTTTATGCAAATCGCAGAGAAGCATCTGTTAGGTGGCCGCCACGAAACGGAGACGAGGACACATCGCCAATGTAAATTCATGGGGACACATCTCGGAACCTCTCGTCTTCCTTGTCCCGCTGACCATGATCACCGGAATTTCCGGTGGGATATTGCCGCTACCACGGATAACGGCAATGTACCTCGTCTCCTTCGACGCCCTCGTCGCCAAGTTTCGTCTTCTCTTACAAGATTAACGGGCTTGCCTATAATCCTTTTCGATACTGTCTCGAAACCTTTCACGAGCGTAGATGAAGACTTATCCTAAGTAAAATAACAGGTAGGTAAGAGTCACTGCAGATCAAAGCGAATTTTCTTTGAAACTTCGAATCGTAAATTGTTCTTTTATAACATTTTGTGACGGTGAACGTATCGATATATTGAGGCAAAGATCGCGTAAAGAAAATGGTCTGAGAAGCATGAAAGTACGAAAAGTAACTTATTCAATTTTTCACTCTAAGGTTCTACAAATGCGATTACGTCCAAGAATTTATATAAAATTACCGAACTCGAAATTTTTTAATTAAAAGTGACCCCGATAAATTTGCAAGTTTTCGAATTAGCAATTCGAGCACCGCTTCTATCGCGAACGTAGAAAAGGATAGGTTGTTTCGATGAAATTCGAAATTTAGCGAACTCCACTTCCGATTATTAGTGTATCTGTCGGAACGTGCAACTTTACAAGTTGATCCATTCAGTTCTTCATCTGGTTTACCGGAGCATTTAAATTTGCGTATAATGTCTCTTGAACCGACTCGAAATCTGGTATGAATGTACTCGGTGTATAAAGCGGCACTGAACGTGGTGCTTTGCATTCCTTTCGCTTTATGCGACGCGAAAACCGAACCAAATACAAAGCAAAGCAGCCCGACGCAGAATCGCTTCTACTTAATTCCGCTACAGGAATTTAGATTAAACGCGGACGAAATTGCTTGCTGCTTGAACAATCGATGAATTTTTAATAGCTTTCGAGTAGTTTGAACACTCCATCGCGGTATCGAACAATGTTTCAAATGTTTAAAACAACAGTTATAACGCAACAGTCGGAGCTTCGAAGTCGTTCCAGTTAGAAATTAGAAAGGTAAATGAAATTTTTATGACATGCCTACATAACCGAAGCAGAAATGGTTCGTTGGATTAATGACTTTATTATAGTTTGGCGAGTTGAAAGTCCACCGAGATTCCGCCCACCATTTGTTATCCGAAAGTTGCCGCTAGATTTAGAACGGCAGCTGTTAGGTGTGCAGGCAACAGTTTTAGTGAATTTGTTATAAGAGGAGATAAGTCCCGTGGACTACAGGTAAGTTTCTTACGTACCTAACGACTTGCTCAAAGTTAACGAGCTCGAACAGGGAGGCCATAATTTTCGCAACATTTGGTTCGAAACCCTATCTTTCCGATCAGTGCTTCAATTTCGATGAAACCGACATAATCAAATAACGGGACTTTAATTCGTTAATATTATTAATACTCTCTGTCGGACAATACAGGAACTTTACTCCGATATTTCATTCTCGTGAAATTTTAAGCTCGGAATTGACACGGGTGGTACTTTATAATGCCCCGATGTCATCGAGCCTTGTTTCGCAATCGATTATTTGATGCGCAACGATCTAATAGAAAATACTTGTTTCGATTTTCCGCGTGTTTCCTCGCGCAACAAGGCCGTCTCGTGTCACGCGGCACGGTGCTGAAATTGCGCCATTAATTTAACGAGCGACGGGCCACACATTTCCCGGTAATTTCCAACCGGGTCATTAAGGTGGCGCTTGTATTTCTTGTAATCGCATTATCGAAAAATCTACGGGCTCGGAAATTGCCGGCATCGTCAAGACGTTATGGATCTCAAACTCGACGAGTTTTAGCTAACTATAATAAAACAGGATAGTCGTTTTTCGCCTTCTCATCTTGTCAACCGCTTTTTGTCTACGAAAGCAACGTTAACTTTCTTGTAGTAATTTACCGAGGAATGCAGTCTCTTTAAGCAGAATAATTTACGAGCGCGTAAACGTTATAATTAATTCACGTACAAATACTAAGATTTCTACTTTGTCGAATGACGATTGCCTCACTGTTGAACGAACCGGAAACCAATCGACCACAATGTTCCAACAAGTCTGTGAATATCTATAAAAATGTCGAGCATGTTTTCGAAACTTTAAATCGCCGACTATTATTCCGACGAAGGGTAGACGAGCCAGCGAAAAGTTTGCCGATAAATCATCGCTGAAAATCGAACATTAGAGGCTGTAGGGAAAGACAAGGGGAGAGGAGGAGAAACAGGGACACAGTTGCGAAACTAATAAATATTAATACCGTGTGGTCACTTCGTAATCGATCGGAACTTTTCCAACGATTGCGAAATATTTTTTGCTTTTCGGTAATTTATTATTCAAGCGCTGAAAGAGTACTCGTTGCAACGTTCTATATTTCTTTTATTACATGTCGTCATCGACAGATGTATAAAAACGATAGCAAAAAAGAAATGGTAAAAATTAAGATAGTAAAATCAGTATCGTATTTACATGAAAGGTGATTTACTCGTAATATATACCGAATACGCAGCACCACGCGTGTATGTGGTTGTTTTCAAAAACATAGTAGGAATAATTGTCGCGTTCCACGTCCCAGAGACACTGGAAGCTGGCGTGAATGCCTTGATCGAGACGTTGCCCAATACCCACCTGCGTCACTACTTTGTACCTTGTAACGAGAGTAAGAGAATTACTAATCTAAGTTATACCTCGAGCAAAATAGGGAGCACAAATATTTTTAACGAAGATTCCCCGAGTTGCGCACATCTCGCGAAACAATGCTCACTTTATCAAGATGCAATTGCTCTCGTTGAATTTCAAATTAAAAACATGAGGAACTCGTAACTCGAACGATTTTTGCCGTGGGCAGCTGTTACGAAAGAATTTACGACAACCTCGGGGGAGGTTCAACTTCTCGTGGAAGTGTTTGCGGATTTCTCTCGAGTACCAATATTTCGCTAACTGATTCTCGTCTGAAGCTAACACGTTGCTGAACGACAATACTGTGTTAGTCACAGAACGTAGCGAGTTATCGTACGTCTACTTGTCTGACTACGCGTGGACATTTCTACTGCGGCGCGAAGCCCTCGGAAGAAAGAGTACAGCGATTACCTATCGTAATCCTTCCTGATGATCGTTTTTTGCACGTCGGTTCCGATTTCGGAGGTTAATTGAGCCGCTTGTTGCGGATCATACGACGTGACTGCACTCAGTTTCCTCTCCATGATATTTTTCACAATTTTGTCTACGTCGTCTGCGTGGTAAGCGCGAAATGGTTCGAGACGATAGGTGTTTTGATATTTGGGGACCTGTGTTAATGACGTCGATTAATCAACAACCATTATGTAGTAAACATTCTCATCATCGAACACAATGAGTGTTTAGAATATTCGTCGATGGCCTAGATGGTTCGAATAGTCGATCGATAGAATCTTTTCTTGTCGAGATATTTTACCTTTAATCGATCTCCGCGTTTATGGAAGAACATACGACTTCCGAGGAAGCCGAAAACAGAGATCTTCGATAGCAATCTCCTCTTACTCTGAAACGATAATGTAAATCGAGTTAACCTAAGAATTTGACTCCTTAGGTTAGGTTAATTTTACCTCGCTGGGCGCAGCTCTCAGGCTAGGTCTTTGCAACGTCTGCACCGAAGGACGACTCTTCGACGTCCGAAACTCGACGACAGCCTGCTTACTTGGAGGAGCACTCATGTTTGATATCGCGACAAATTATTCGAACAGTTTGGTTACGTCAGAACAAAAGAAGATTCGTCATTCATGTTCGATCTCTTATTTTTCTGGTAATATCTTTGTACGAGCACGAAAACGATCGTTATCCATTTTCGTGGTTCTATTTTTTCGAGTTTTATGATTTTCGCGGTGAATGGGATCAGCGATGTCTCGTGAGTCGATAGAAAGGGGCTTGATTTATACGAAGAATGCAGTGTGTACGCAAATATCGGCTTTATCGAGAGGATCAGCTCGTCTGGAAGTCTTCTAAGCTGGGCTGTCTCCTCCTCCACGCGAGAAATCGCAATAAAAGCTACTGGCATAAATCAACTATGAATCTTATCGATGGAAGAATCGAAGTTCACGGGATTTTTTCCTGACGTTCGTTCCGCGTCACGTTGCATTCCAATCGGCGGGTTTGCTTCAGAGAAGATAAGGCGGTCGTCAATGGTTATATTCATCGCTTTCTTCGCTCCGATTCAGCTCGAGAATACTTTCTTGACTAATGGAGATGCATCGACCCAGCCTGCTTGCAATTTCTTCCACTCTGAAAGTATCTACGATTATCGTGGATTATTCTTTCCATCGGCGAACAAATTAAAGGTGTATTGGATTTACTTAAAGTGCAACTTAATGAAAATTTCCCGTTCCTCTAACTGTTTAGAACGATATGAGCCGTTCAATGCACGAATCGACTAACTCCATAAAACAAAAAGCGGAGAAATGCGATGGAATAATGTGCGTAGGTTTTTAAAATTCCTTTGGTAATACAAATTCGAATAAAGTGTGCAGAATGCGTAAATACAAATCTGGCTATCATGTAAAAGATGTAAAATTATAAAAAAGAATAGAAAAAATTTATTTCAGAATGGCTTCCGAAATATATTATTTATTATTCAGTGGCCAAAATAAATATTGTCGTTGAATGGTGTTAATCATTTATGTTTAGAAAAATTTGTATAATCATAAAAAGTTAGCGTTATACCAAGTGCTTTTACACTTAAATTTAAGATTTTTCAAAAAGTGGAGTTAATCGATTTGTGCAGTGAACGGTTCATATTTCCTCTGATATTGCTATTGAATACAAAGTGCAAATTATTTATTATCCGGTCAAAATAAAAGTTATTTTTTGAAGCCCACGTGAAGATTAATAGATACGCAGCCACTAGATTTGCCTGTTTCGACGATAGACTATGTCAGAGATAATTTACATGGAAATGAGGATCGGCATTGATTTTATGTCGAAGCCAGTAGCAGAACTAGCCTGGTGATAGATTGTCCCGCTACCTGACGTCGATCAGGTTTTCTTGTCGAAAAGCCAGAGTGGAATTCGCCTCCTTCGTTCCCTTCGAGATCGACGAATTTCGCTTTCTCGGCGAATGCAAATGTCTGTGTAGCTCGGCGAATCTTCCATATACATGGCAAGAAGACGCACACGATGGTTTTACCTGGTTTCTGAATTTTTTATTGGCCCTCTTCCGGCTAGCACATCGTAACCGCGTTCAATGGCGGGATTCGAAGCTCTCGCTGGAGTGGAAAAGCTGATGGGTTCGCCGTAAATGAAACGAACAGCGATACGACGCTTTTTTTCTTATTTAAAACGATATCGAGGAAAAAGCAATTTAAGCTCCGCTCGGTGTAACCGTGTGTATCTCGAACCTAGGCAACGATTGTATCGAGTCTGAATTGACAAAAAGCGCAATTAAAATTTGGAAAAAGCTTCGAGTCGAAAACTGCTGTCGATGCTCTTGTTTACCTTCTCCGTGAATCTGCGTCATTGGGTCAAGATGCAACGAGAAAAATCGATAGCTTATCGCGGTTATCGAGTTACCGGTCCCGAAGAGGAACTGTTTAGGCTGTTTCGCGAAGAATTCGACGATCGATGGAAGCTCGAATCGTAACCGAATCACGATGCATTTAGCTGCAGCATTCAGAATGTAGTTATTCACGATTCAGGATCGTGCTACAATCGAATCACGATTCCTGTTTGAAATCTAGTTATAATCTAGTTTCGTCGTCGGCGAGGAGGATCGATATCAAGTTAAGGGACGATTTAATTGGAGCTCGGTAATTTGTATGTTTCAGTCAAGCAGTCGCGCCATAAATTTCAAGATGCATAAGATATAATGTAAATTTACTTTTGGGTTTCTTTGTCGGATACCGGAGAAGCGCATGATAAACGAGCGCGAGAAGTGCGCGCGTGGAAAATGGTACAGTACCGGAGGAACAAAGGACAGAGTTGTTGAAGAGAACAATCGAGAGAGAATGGCGTGAAATTGACCTGCGAACTATGGTCCTTCGGACTTAAAGAAATTTTATGTGTTCCATTTTCGGATGTAATTGTCCGCAACATTTAAGAGCAAAGAAATCACGCGTAACGAGTCGGTGATAGTCTCGGAAGTAAACGTTCGAAGTTCTGAAATTCGTACAAGGTCGAGAGATAAAGAAGGGAGCGAAGGAATCGAACAGGTTAGCGGAAGAAGATTAATGAAATTTGAACGTCCTACTGCAAGATTTGCCATGGCTGTCGTTCTTAATTGAAAAAAATAGGCTCTCGAGATGTCGCGGGTTATTGCCAATGCGCAAGAAGCACAAATACTGATATATGATAGCATCCCTTCCATTTTCAATTTGTCGTGCACGAAATGCCGTCATTTGTCTTTATTTCCTTTAAGCTAAGCCTCCAACTTAGCGTTATCGGCTACGGCACGCAAGCTTACTTAGAAGCTTCCTTTTCACGCGGAGATTCAATTTCAACAACGATCTTACCGCTCACCGTGGATTAACAAACGTATTGCACGGTTAACGTTATTTCGTATTCGATAAAACACAGCTACTTCTCTCAAAAATGAAGCATAAGATATTGCCGTGACGAAACTTCACGATGTTCGCCATGATCGTTGGCTGGAATCAGAAAACTTCTGACCAACACGTTTCCCGTGCCCTCTTTTCTTTCTAACGACTCCTTGTTCTCGATAACGACCAATTAAAAAAGCGTTTTAGGAGGACTCCTTTTGAAATGGTTTTATTATTCGGTAAAACTCCGTGAAATGGATTTGCTGGCTCACCCTTTCGACCACGTCGGTGCAAAGTGATCGAACCGAAGCATTATTCGTAGCTTATTTCGCGTTAGAAGCTTTCCTCGTCATTCACCAGCTTTATCGATCGTTCGCTTCGCGTATTGACAGTTGCTTTCGGATTTCTTGAAAATTACGAGTCACCGTTTTGCGCCAAGCAACCACTTAGTTGATCGACGGTCCTTCTTTTCATTAAGACGACTACCGTGGCTTGTTCGAAGATTTCAGCTGAAATTCCTACGCGCAAAGCGGAAGGAGCGAAATTACTTCGAGTCGAGAGACTCGAGGATTATGAATAATAATTTAATACGGAGTGCTTCAGACTTTCGAGTTTCAATTTGAACGCACTTGGCCTTCATTTAGAGGCACTATGCCTTTCATTTGTAACGTAAACCGAAGACGAAGAATTTATTTTCGCGTCGGAACTTTAAGCGTTTCGGTTCTAATTTGTCGGTAACAAACAGAATCGCTAAACAAAGTAAAAATTTCCGATGATCGAGCAATCTGTTCAGCAGATGGAAATTCTATGCGCACGGTCGTCGGTTCGAATCCGCAGCGAACATCGTGAAATATTAAATGCGTACGCTACTAACATTTCTATTAAACAGTAATTTCGATGCACCATAGGGTCTGCTTGTCACCGGGTTACCTAGCAACTCCGAGTCTTAATATCGTTTCCACGTATGGGATTCGTTAGCGCAGCTTTATTAGATGAAATCGTTGAAACGGAGAGAAATCGGAGCTGGCATGGCGTAAAATTAGATTCTTCGGTTGCTGATCTATCGTTTTGCGTCCGCGGTCTATTCTTTTCCCAACCGGAAGTCCAAAGTTCCGAGTGCCGTATATAAAAAGTGACAGCAAAGTCATCTGCGAATGAATCTGCATTGTCTTCGGCTCCTTTCAACGACCAGCTCTTCTCGAAAGTTTTATGGTTCTCAGAATCAACTCATTACGGTATACCTCGGCTTGTGCCGCTAATTTGGTCACCTCTCGGATAAAACAATTCTTCCAGGAGAGTGTACCGTTACACCGTTATTAACATAGCATTAATATTCAACGGTGAACAAATACTAAGCGAAAGCTGCACGGTTAATCGTGCAAACGTTTCGAGACATTCGAGCCACGAATGACGCGACGGTTGGTTTTCGACGCCGTCATTATATCATTTAACCAGACTCAAATAATTTCCATGCAAATCGACGCCTTTGAAGCGGCACATCGTTTCGTTGATCTATCTATAGACAGCAGCAAACAGCTTTCTGCCTAATTTCGTTTGTTTCGTTCGAGTCATCGCGCTTTAAAGCGCAATGATTGTAAACGAAGCGTTTCGATTTCCTGAGCGATCATTGCGCGCAACCACCGAATTTCCAATTAAAACGAGTCCCAGAGGGGAAGATTAAATGACGCTAATTACGTCGCGGTAACGAAACGGTTCTTTTAATTAAAAAAGTATTCGTGAAGCGTATTGGAGTGAAATATGTGTTTCTCGGCTTTTTTTTGCAGCCGAGAGGAAACACGTCGAACGAAACTAAACGGGATAATTGGATACATTCCTTGGTATACTTCGCAATGGTTTGTGATAATTTAAATGCTGTTGCTTTTGATCGCGATAATGGAACATTTCTAACGTTCCGAGATGCAATTTTTGTTTGAGAATCTTTCGAAGAAAACAATGTCTAAATAAGTAAAAGTATTCGTGCAATTTATCTCTGTCATTGAAATATGTTCTCCTTTGGGACGTTGTCATTCGTGCACGGTATTTGAACACTTTAACTTCAACTCGTTTAAAATACGCGTTTAACATTAATTACATTTAATGTCAAGCGTTATACTTGATATTTTATCGTTCATTACATCGTAAAAGCGCTGGACTCAAAGTCGAATTATTTTCAACAGTAACTTTTAACCATCGTATCTCCACTAGTTAGAAAGAAGAAAGATATATATAAATCCAATATCCAAAGCATCGAGGAAAACATATTCCCAAATGCTTTTCCGATGACAAAAGTTTCATGCGACATTGAGATCATAAGTTGGTATAAGAAGGGCGAGAAGAAAGAGGAAGGAAGCTCCACAGCGTAATCAGGAAGAAGGATATTAGAAGGGAGTAAAAAGGTTGCACGCTTTAGATAGCTAATTTGCCAGATACTTGGCTACCGGATATAGCTTTGGACTACGTAACAAAGAAGATATTGCATGTAAGACGTGTACATGACAGGAAAGATACGGAGTGAAGGCTGGTTAGTACATACACGTAGACGGGTAACCGAGTTCTCTTCCTGCAACGTTCGATACGGAAAAGAAGTTCATCAGCCGCAAGAAATTGCGTTTCCTCCTTATAGAAGGCATCGCGTTAAGTCGCTATGCATCGTTTCATAGCAATTTGACAATTTCGACGTTTGTATCAATCAGGAAACTTGATATACATCCTTCAAAGGAAGTAGTGTCTTTGAGTATGAGGTAATGAAATTTAAATTGATACGAGCAGGTTTCATTTTCAACGTTTAATAGTTAACAGGTAATTCTGACGAGCTCGATTTCTACGAAAATTGAATGACAATGAGTTAAAGCGGAACATATTTTATAAGTAGTTTAAAGCTTAATTGGTCTCGTTTAATGAAATTTGAAAATTTAGCGGGGTGGTTGAAGCGTTAATCATTGGTTTTATTGTATTTCGTGGTTGTTTCATCGGGAAACGTCATTTAGAACGAGATTTTTCGCCACTTTTCATCGCGTTCCGATTACAGAATTATCGATTTTCTAGCAGCGTTCTTGGTCGACGCGCGATTAATCGAGCTCTCGGTACTTTATATTAAACCGACGGGAAAGTATAAAAGTCATCAAACTGGTTGCTTTCACGGTCTTATCGAGTGCAGCCCGCGGCTGCTGGTAACGATACCTGGCAACCGATTACACGGATATTGATTACATCAATGCTTGAGCTACGCTTTTATCGAATTTACATTGGACTAGAAATTATTTAAAACAATTTTAATCGCACTCGTTTATAATCAAAGTCTACTAATTCAATGGTTCAGATCTCATATTTCAATCAATTCAATATAATAAAAATACTATTTAATCTATTCTTTCAGGGATTGTTCCCGGTTATAGAAAGGCATTAAATTTATGAATCCCATCATCGGTTAATCCCACGAGACAACTCGTTCAAATTTGAACGAAGCATTAAAAAGCGGAATAGCCTGATTTATCTCGAACATTAATTCGGTTAATTGAATATTATCATTTCATGTATCACTTTTCTCTGTTTTTTTTATTTTCTATTTATTTTTATGGCTTCCATATAATAATCTTTTGTAACAACATTTCCTCGTTTTTTCGATCGTATTAATTTCAACGTGGAAACTTTATGACCCACGTTCTGAAAGCTTGCAAATATAATATTCCGAATAATTCCGTTTTCGATATAAAATTACAAAATCCGTTGATTTCATAAAATATGCGAGCGTCAGAGTGTTAACGTCCATTGCAAAACGAGTTTACTTGATTAACGCGCGAAATTGTTCGATATTCCGAAAGTTTCTCGTTAATGCACAAACGCGTTTGCGATCCTGAAATCTGACAGGATCAAAAGAAGCAATCGGTGAAAGTGGGAGTTCATTGAAAATTGAGCCGAACCAACCGCGATATCCTTTGTTTCGCGTAATCGAAATTTATTGCCAGTTTTACAATATCAATTTCAGTTTCCCGTACTCCTTTAACATCGAAATCGAGTTACTTATTTTGCAATTTTAATTTGAAGCACATGCTTGAAGCGCCGCGATGCGACGAAACGTAAAAAGCGTGCCGGCACTTTTAAGTAAACCGTTTTAAAATACAGGCGATCTTTGTAAGTCTAATCTCGGTATTTAGTACAGGCGCTCTGTACAGAAAATATTTCCCCGAGCTTAGATATTTTAAACTCCCGGAATATTATCTGGAAATGCTGAGTGAGTTGACGGTAAAGCGGGACCGCATAGATCAGAGTTACATGGTCTGTGAATCCAGTAACTTTTGGTAATTTAGTTTTACGCCAACCGGTGGAATGGTGGCTTACGAGTGACCCGAGTAAAGTTTTCTCCGTTTATTACAGTTACGTTTACAGTTACAGTTACCATATCGTACTATGTACTTTCTCTTAACGAAGCATTATCTTGGAAGCAGCTCTTCGTGTTTTTAATTTTTTAACCAACCCCGACTTATTTATTACCGATTCTTTTAAAACGGGATTCAACTGTACGGTGAAAATAGTGGTTCCTTAGCGGACGCGTGATGTAGGAAGAAAGTTGGAAAATTTACGAGAAGCAGAGACGTCGTCCGTCATCAGGGTCCGTGATCTCGTAAAGCCAGCTTTTCCGGAGGAACGTGGATTGACCTGGAACAGCCACAGGTCTGAACAATGATCGTAGGTGGTCGCAGGATCTCGTTGATCTCCAAGGACCAGCCTTTAGTAGAGGGAAACCGGTGCGGACGTTTTCCAATATCCAATAAAGCCGAACCTCGACCTCCAGTAGCCGAATGTTTCGCTCGGATGCGATTTAAAATGACGTAGTCACGGGAACACGTGCTTGTAAATGCTCAGTTTATGGGATTTCTAACTCGCTCGATGAATAACAAGATAGAAAAATAATAAAGAACAGAAGTACTCCTAAACCTTAATACCGTATAGATTTTTCTTTCGTTTAATAACTGTTCTCGGACATACGCTTTAACTACAATTACTTCATTTCCATTATACCTTTAATTTTCGTGGAGGTCCAAATTCTGTTGTATTATAGAGCAAAGCCTAGAAAGAGAAGAGAGCCGAAGCATCAAATGGCGAGGAGCAGAGAGAGAAGAGGAGGCCCACAGCCTGGTCCGTTCTGACAGCCACGGACAGAAGAATGTCCGAACGTGGACGGAATCGTAAGAGGATTCCACTCGTCCTCGACCCTTTACATTTACATTCCATTCGTTATGCGGTAGCGGGTGTATTTGGAAAGGGTTCTGTCTCTACTCGCTGTCGCAACTACCCCTTCAATTTCAGCTACGCTAACAGCCGTTTTTTTTTCCGCTCCGCGAATTTGCACTGCGAGCGTTGAACCGAGACGTACACACGTGTATTGTGCGCCCGAAATATTTGTAACGCCATTGTTGGTCGTCGTTTCGTGTACAGATTCCGAAATGCGACGTCAATGGACCTCATTTTTCCGTGTACATTACCTTATTTCGCGACTGTCACGATTATTAACGCGGTTTACTTTCGTGACACTGCTGACCAATACCTTTTATCGATCTAAAAAGCCTTTTCCTTTTATTTCAATTCCAATGAAGTTCGTACCATTTGTAGTTAGCTTGAAATAAGAATTTGCGACGGACGAAACGGGGGTGCGTTTAAAGTGGTTTTACAAGTTATAAAGAACTCGGAGAAAGAGAAATATCGATGTACGATATCGCGAAACGTTTGTAACGTCTTTTGGAATAGAATGTTTGGATTGCAGCTATCGAATCGATAAGATCTTACGGTACGATGTTCTAGAAAATGATATTTCTATGGCGGAGCAACGTTCTTTCGAGAGAAACAGAAGAGTTTCCGTAACTTAAGTTTTGGTCAAAGACTGTAAGAAATTGTCGATGCAAATTTTTACGGATTCCCGGACTAAAATGTGCCCTTCCCTGTTAAAAACCTGCACCTTTTGTTTTTTAGTTAACGGCCTAAAAGTATTCTATTTTCTCGGTGATTAATTACTTTCTTTTCAGTATTCTGCTTCATAAGATGCTGCAGCGAAGAAGATTTTAAGTTATAATGAACGAAACTTATAATCAAAGAGCCGATAAAGTTAATTTATCTTCACTTTGTTGTACTTTGTGTTCTAATACGTTCGCTACAACCAACGTTCTAAATTCCTTTTAAACGATCAATAATTTCTGCAATTTATGTTCTTAAAAAGACGATCGGTAAAGTTGTCGAACAGAATTTAATTTCAATCGAGTTTTCCTAATCGGTATCGGGAAGAAGCGAAGCAATCTTGCTCCATCGTATTTAAGAAAATTCGATGGAAAATAAAAGTTCGCATAAGTATAAAGCATTTCTGACTAGTTTATTAAAATTCAGCAGTTCTACCTGGATCTGAATTTTTGATTCGTCCTCCGGAGCTTCCGATCGAATCAGCGGAGAACGGAAGCAGATACGGTTTGGAACAATTCACAACGAACGATATGATTTTCAATGAAGCACATTGATTTCCTCTCTTTCGAATCGGTGTCGATTCACCATTGAACGAAGGGTATTTCCAGTTAAATACCAAGTCATGTTTTTCAAATATTATTCGCGAAATATTTGACGAATTTTACGCTTCGAAGAATCGCTAAACTGTTCCGATAATGGGCAAACTTTGAGCTTTAAATCGAATCGTCGCGACAGTTCATAGTTTAATTATCCGATACGATGTCATCGATAAAATCAAGAAAGGAATATTCGAACGGGAGATTTTTAACGGGGTAACAGAACGCGAAGAGATTAATGGAAACAAGCACTCGGTGGCCGTATAAAAGCGTGAAAGATAGGCAGAAGGAAAAGAATACAATGGAGATTGTATAGCAGTAGCCAGTATGTTTACACCGGATCGATGTCTCGCGGTACATCGAGTGCAACGATGTTCGATACGTGTCACGTATTCCGTACGGGGATGTCTCGCGCTCGATAGAAATTCTACAGAAAAGAGTTGGAACGTGCGGAACAGCACTCGTCGAGCCAGCAACCGATCGTTTCCACTCGCTGGAACGATTTTGTAAATAGAAGGCGATTCCACCGTCTTCCTTTTTTGTTCTTGTTGCTCGAAAGAAGCGTTTCCTCGGTCCACGCAAATTTGCTCGATTTTCGCGCAGATTCGTTAGAAACGTTCGACCGAGACGGCAAACAGACAAGGGAGCCTTTGTTTTCCCCAATGCATTGTATACTGTAATTGAATACCATTTGCATATATGTGCTATACCGATCGATAGACATTGCAGATTTAGACTGGAATTTTTGAACGCAAGATTCGAAATGGAATAATTTAAAACGATAATAATTTTCTCGGGGAAATATTCAAATCGACGCAATGTTAACTCGATTGGATCTCGTTAGCGATGGTATAACACGGTAATCACAGTGTTTGGACTTCTCATGTAAATTCTATGCCTCGAACCCTGTTAACCAGTCGGCGAAGCAGGACTAGTTACTTGGGAATTAAGTGTTCCCTGCTAGACAGGCGCTCACGGAAATTCCGTAACAGTACAATTATAGCGGTTGTCAGCAGTCTCGGCGGCGAAACAGCTAAGCACATATTAATTCGCCTACATACGCTGGAACTTTGACTCTGCCATGGTGATCAGAATCTGAAATTAGCGACGATCTCTCGTTTCCCGTCCGTACCATTCCATGTCGAAAGTGCAGCGAGCGCTACGCGAATATCTGCTGCAAAATGATTCTCCAACCACCAAAATTTACGTAGATTTCATAGTTTCCACTTGTTTCGAACGTTATCGGGTAAAAAGTTTATTCTGTAGATAAAAGCGGGAGAAAAGTGTTCGAACGAAGGAATCTGTTGGATCTCTAGGGTATCGTATTTTATATCTTTCGATTGTTATGTCCACCGGTGCGGAAGATTTCCGACGTTCGTAAAATTTGCACAATTCCCACATAGCATATTAAATTCTCTCCTGTGTTTCGGCGCGTTCTTCTCAAACAAGAGAATCAAACACGATAAATTTTGTTTAAGCAAGTTTAATGCGAAGGACGATATACAGATGACATTACGATACAGGACAGGACAAGGGGATGGCGAATGCACGGAAGCGAAATTACGACTCATCTTCTTTTCGGTCTGGCTAAAAATTTTAGTCGCCTCGAGCACTTGGCTTTCAACGCCGTCGGCGACACGGTGAAAGCGTCCTTTCTGAGGTCCGTCTCGACTCCTGCAGGCCGTTCAACCGGCTTCGCCAGGATTATCGTCCTCGGGGATGCTGCGAAATTAAAGACCATGCATCCTTCGTTCTAATGTTCTTCGCTTAAGGCGAACAAACGACCCGAACGAGTATTAAATTCAACTGACGACGACCACGTAGCTTTCCAGTAGAAAAATGCTCGTTTAGTCGGACGCAACGGTTAATTGGTTAACGCGTAAAAAATTACTTTCTGAATACTTACGGTACCGGTAAAAACTCTACACATAAAACAAACTTACTGGAAAAATTGCTAACTGTAATTTAAATACTTGGGATAATTAATTTTTTATCAACGATGCGAAACTATGCGAGTTAACCCTTTGCACTCGAGAGGCGCCTCTCCGGCGCCATTCGATTTAATACAATAATTTGAAATAAGCATTATTTAATTAATTGTATAATAGTGAAATTATGAGTAGAGAAATAATAACTACAAAAGAAGTCACTTAACATTTTAATTAATATTTTAAAGTTGCTACTTGCAAAACAGTAAAATTATCTTCGAGTGCAAAGGGTTAAATCTGCGAGGTGTATTAAATCGCGTAGCTTAACAACGTAATGTAACGTTTTCAGTGCGTTGCTCTACTTGCTAAATATTCTAAGATTCACGTTGGTGACGCAACAAATTAGGTGGTCTGAAACTTTTGACCGACAGTGTATCTCGCGCAAGCACGAGCTAACGAGGAAATTTCCTAGGAAACTTAACGTTTGCTGAACCGGTCAAAGATTCGATGGAAAATTCTAGTTCGTAAGGTCGAACTCGTATAACAGTGCGTTCCTCGTTTAATGGTGAAAAATATTGCTTCAATTATCGAGAGAAATGAAAATTCAGAGAACAGGAGTCCTTTGAAAACTTCGTATCTTTTTGACGAACTCGAAGTACAGAATTTTCAGCAACTTGTCCATTTTCACCGTTAACTTTCCTTAAGTACGCGCGCGATACTCGTGTGGTTAGAAATCCGTGTAAGCGGTGAGTGGTAAGTTTGACGAGGGAAAAATGTGAAGAAAGGTCGGTAGGTAGGAAAATCCGTGAGGAAGGAATCAGAGGACATCGGGATTGGAAACTCTGATCCTTCGAGTTTGTAGTCCGTCACGTTACCAACTTGAACGCGGGTACTCTGTCATATTTGTGCTTTGACCACACATTTTACGAGAGTAATAAATCTTGCGATTTCTCCTTTAGAACGAAATAGAGATATGCATGCATATTTTCAGAGGCATGCACGCCATAAAATTATCGGTTTTAAATTTCAGATTAATACATGGCACAACAAATGAAAATAAATTGAAAAATCCGGTATAAAAGTATATCGGAATGTCGACTATGCGATATCGGGTACCAAAGCTAGCCGATACTCAAATTACGAACGATATTCGAAATGAAAGTTCTCGTTGAACAAACATTTGAAACGATTGTTATTTCATCATCCAGTACCTACGGCTTCCAACGCGGCTGGAGAAACGTAGCCCGGTATCCGGAACATTTCGGCAATATCCGGTACTTCTCTTGGTTGCGAAAGTTCCACCATTCGTTTGCTGATCCTGTAAATGAGAGCCGTTTGAGGTACGGTGAACGGGTCTTTGGGTAGCGGTATCTCCCTCATCGAGGGCGTCGACAGTTCTTCGATTCTTCGCATGTTGACTGGCCTCCACTTTTTTCTCTTAAACTGCAATTTATCGTTCTCTGAAACTTTCTGCTTACGCACAATTTCGACGGCAAAAATCTTTTCGGAGAAAAGAACTTTTACGTACAGGCATTCTGGGTTTCGGTGGCACCTTCGGAGTCGCTAGTTTCGACAGAATATCTATGTGCCGGTCCCAGTCTTCGGGTTTTATCGCTCGACGTAACTTTGCCATTATTCTTTGCCTGCAAAAGAAACGTTATCGAGTGGCATAAAGAATATTTCGTTAACGTTGACGCTGTATCCACGGTGTTCAGCGGACGACAGTAAAAGCGGTTGAACGCGAAACGAGGCGAAAGCATGCTCTCCTATTTGTTCGGAAAATTTCTGGACACCCTTGGGCACTATTAATAATTACGTTTGGAGTACACGTGTCTGTTAACTGTTCGCGAATTCCATACGAAGTTTAATAGTGACGTTGGCCAGCCATGAAAATCGGCTAAGTGGATAGCCAATACTTCTCGTTCCCTTTGATTCGATCAAATCTACGACAAAGGATTAATTCCGCCAACCAGATTTTTCGACGCTGTACATCACGAATTTTTCGCTAGTTCAGCTGCGCACTTTTCAAATTGAACCAATCACTATTTTTATTTTATTTCCCACGCCAAATAATACGATTTCGGATCACGCGACTATTGTCTCTTCATACGTTTTTAAGGGTATTAAATCGAAATTCATAATTGCCACGCGTGAACGTGTTAATAAAAACGTAATGGTACATCGATAATCGTTTGGAACGTGCGGTAATTACATCGTGAAATTTTATTCTATCGACAAGGAGAGAGACGCGAGTACTTCTTTTTCGATGGTACATTATATTCCGCCAATGTCGGAGTAATTAATTATTCGCGAGATATTTTAAATACCTGATATCTCATTTGAAATTTTAAGTATCGAATTATTCATTTCACACCTTCGTTTCACGAGAAGTATTACGAACAGTATAAAAGAAATAATGCAGGTCCATGTATACAGAATTGCATTTGCGTTTGAGAAGATCTCAGGAGACGCAGCAAAAGAAGTAACCGTCTCCACAATTTTCAAATCCGATTTCAAAAGCGGAAAACATTCGAATGATAATCCGATTGCGTTTTCGTAATCTGTCCCTTAAATTCCCTTCGCAAACCCGAACATTCGCTTCGAAGAATTGCTTACACATCTGCTTTCCCCCATCGAATCGCGCACAAAGGCACAGGAAGTAAATGCCTGTAACGTTGTCGCGTTACTCACTTCCTCTTCATTTCTCGTTGCTTCCTGGCGTTGCAGAAGAATCGATATCTCCGGTACCGGGAGTTTTGAACTTTCCACAATGTCTCGGCTATGTTGCTGCTCATGGATGCAAAGACCATGTTCGACATCAGCGTTCTAATCGAACAACGATTCGTTAATTCCCTTCGACGGTCTGATTCGTTTCGATGCTAGAAAGATCACCTCTTTTTCGGAAGCGCCAGATCGATGATGCGTTTCGTGATTTTAGCCTCGAGGGTCTTCGGGTGGATTTTCTGATACAACGGCGGGATTTTTCTAAGATAAACGAATTTACAAATTTAATTTGTCGTTTGAAATGATGGTAGAACGTGTATCGCTCACGTAAAATCGTGTTTTTTGGTGACATATTTTGGCCGCGCCATGACTCTGATTCTTTTGGACGCTTTGGCTTTCAATGCAGCACGACGAGTGGTGAACGGGTCCGCCTAGTAACGCACGGGATTACTGGATCGAAGCATGCAATTGCTCAGCCTTTATTATTCGCCAGAATTGTTTAATCCTCGAGCCACGTTACTTTGGAGATTGCACTTCTCTATCGAAGCAGGAAGTAAGTCACTCACCAAAGCGTGCACGTTTTTCCATTGGATCCTCCTCCAGTTGGGTCGTGCCAGCAAAGAGATGTGTTGTTCGTGCGATAAATGTTGCATCGCGTATTTGATTCTCTGTGCCAATGTGCTAGCCATTTTCTAAACTCTGTTTCTTCCTCTTCAGATATCGATTTCGGCGGAAATCTTTTGATTTAACGCAGCGGCGCTAATTGAAGAAAAGGCAGAGTATCAGGGAGAAATTTTGAGATCTAACCCTCAATTTGGACGAGACTCCCCCGAGATTCGCGTTAAAAGTCAATGGTCATCGCGAAACGGGAACAATAGAACGCCGGCATTCAGCCACGTTTCTATAAACGTTTTGAAGTTATATCTGGTATAAATATTGTAACAAATTCTATTAAACCGACTAACACACTTTCACGAGTTTCGATGGCACAATATTCTTTGCAACTGCAAAAAGTATAGAACGTCTATGGCACAGAGCCAGAACGAAATTGATTTTTCTATTGAACTGTAGAATCGAATGGGGAACATGGTACGCAGCTTGGTGGAGCGTTAATTGAGGAACGCGATTAAACGTAACTTATTATTTACGACGCCTTTATTCTTACGTCTATTGTCTCTGAATACAACTAAAACGCTGTTTCGATAATATTCTCAAACATTGGAAACATCTCGCGCAAGAATTATCGCGTTGCAAAATTATTTGGTCCGACTCGTGAAAACGGCGATACGGAGCATAGAGGATTTTCGATTAATAACGCTGACGCGTTGAATAAATACGATATTACCTCGGGGACACCTATTATTCGGTGGGTAGAATTGCTACTTCGTTTGCAGTTCACATGTCGTGACATTGATTGCTTCTATTGAATTTCCTTGATACAGAGTTAATTGTTGCTCGGTGTATTCGGTGAGTTGACGTACGCGAAACGCGGATTATTAAAAATAATATGACACTTAAAGATATGTGACGTTGTAGAAGAAAAACGTTGTAGTGGATGAGGTATCTGACAATTTGGTGAATTGAAAATCGGCATTTCGGGATATAAGAAATATAAAAGAATAGTAGATCTAATTTCGCGGTCGATTCGGACTTGCCACATTACGGACCAAAGCTCTTCCGATGAAGATCTCTTAAGGGACATCCGACTGGTTTTATTCGTTTCCATCCGTCTACGGACGTGGACCACTCACGAATCCTCTTTCTATTTTTCTCTTTTTCGACTCCCACCCTTCTACGCTTTTTCTCGCTCGGCATTCTCTTTCTTTTTTCTTCCGTTTCGCCCTTATCCTTTCCTCTCTTTTCTTTTTTCGCGCGTTCTGCTTCTTCCGTCGTGTTTCCTTGCTCCGTCAACCCCGCAAGGGAAATCTCAAATACGAGTTTGTATATCTGGCACTTGAAATCCCGCTGGATATCGGTGATAAGATTTTACTTCGACCTTATCCTTCCATCAGCGTTCATCAACCTCTTCCAACTAACCGCGTCGGATAACTACCGTATCCCTGCTACGCTGCTCTTGAAAATATATCATATTCGGCAGTGAGTTATGCTTGCTGCAAACTGCCATCCGTGAACACGTTGGAATTTCAACGGCAAAAACGCAGTAACGGTATTGTGACTCGGCGAAAAGCCAGCAACCGAGCGAACACGAAGGCGTTAATAAAAATTTTTCTCTCGTTTCTTCCTGTTGTCAGCTACACGATACAATTTCTCCGCGTTCTTTCGCCAAATTCTTTCTGTTTCTTATCTGCTTCCATTTTGGAATCTGTCCTTTTATTCTATTCCGTTCGATTTTCTTCTTCTTTTCCTCTTTCGTTGTTTCGATAAATTTTCCCATCTCCCTACGTAATCGGAGACGTTTCTTCGTCCACATTATTCTTCCATATTCCACGGAATTCTCTTCCCAATTTTTCAAACCCTTTTGCACTTCTTTTGCCTTCTTCTTTCTACATTAACAATTCCGCGCAAGCTTTTTATTTCTCTACAGAATTATTCATTTGTTTTTTATCCTCATTCAAAACATTTTCTCTTTCTTCCATAATCTCAGCTGTTTAACCTTTCTCCTCGTCGTTCATTTTTTCCGCAAAATTCTTTTCGATTTTCTTTCTCGTTCCAGCGTCTCGTTTCTCTATCGACGAATTTTCCCGCGTTTCTAAAGTGTTCTCCCAGGGACAATACTCTATTATTCTCCTTTAAACTTTAAAGGAATCACGTGTTTTCTTGGGTCCATCGAGATCGAAAAAGACGAATGGATCCTCAAAGAAGAGAATAGAAATTCGAATGGATCGTGAAGAGAGTCCTCATCGATTTGAATTTTATTCGCTATTTTATCCGGCACGAGATCGAGCTACTCGATCAAAACAATTTACGTACACCGATACCAAAGGTAACACACGCTGCCGGATAAGCCGACGTTTCTAATTAAATTTTAATTACGGGTCAGAAGACAGAATGTTATTGGCTCTGACCAAGGGAAGTCTCGTTATTAGCGACCATTCTTCCGGAAATCATTATTCCGCATTCATCTCGGAATCATCGCTTCAGCAAAATCGAGGTTCAGCAGAATAATTGTTGACAACAATTTTGTTGACAAAAATTAACGAATTCTGACAGTTAATTAATCAGAGTTTCTGGAAATGTTTTCAAACGTTCTTAACGCTTGATATTAATTCAGCTTCAGAAGAAAATTTCAGAACATAACGTTTGAAGACACAAACGTTATGTTTGATCTGAATATAGAAGGGTGGTTTCGTTTAGATGTAAACTTCTGAAGAAAGGAATAAAGAATTAGTTACTTAAATAGTCAAAAGATATGAAATAGAATAAACCATGGTAAGGAAATGTGTGATTAAACAGAAATAAACGTTATGTTTCATCTGAATATGAAGGGTGGTTTCGTTTAGATGTAAACTTTTGAAGAAAGGAATGCAGAACTAGTTACTTAAATAATCAAAAGATATAAAATAGAATAAACCATGATAAGGAATATACTTAAATAGTCAAAAGATATAAAATAGAATAAAGCATGATAAGGAAATTAAAAAGAAATATTTGTTAACGTGATCAGAGTTTCTATGGAAGGTGGATTCGGAAGTTTTCGTACCGGGTCCGCGTTTGATGAGGAAGTTCGGTTATTATAGAGCATCGAGAGATACTCCGAAATCGACGAGCTAATCCGATAGTAGGTCGAGAATAGGGAGAAGGATTCCGTAACTGTATCGTAACCTGGAAGGTGCACAAGTGTTCTGTCGTGAAGTGTTATCACGCCAGACCACTGTGAGCTTATCTCCTTCATTGAGATTGGGAGATGTACCATTCCAATTGTCTGTAAATCTATATCGACTCGATTACTCCTGAGCTTTCGCCAATCTACCGAGTGCTATCGGGGACGATTGCTGTAACGCGAACAAAATTATAGTATCAACGAAGCTAGAATTAAACCGAAGGAACATTTTCTGCGGTCGAAATAAAGTAAAGAAATTCGAGCTTAATTAGTTAGGTCGTTTGCACGATCGCGGGCGAACGGCTTCAATGAATTTCATAGATTTCCTAACTTCAAGGATCTCGAAAGTCTCAAACGCTGGAATTAATAGCCTCCATATCATAGAAATGCTCAACGGTATTCTGCGCAGCTCCCACAGACTTACGATGATTACGCTTTCCCTGCTTGCTCAAACGTTCGTATAACTTTCGTTGTTTGTTGGAAGCCCGAACCGTTCAAGCTTAGCCTTGAGAAGCATCTTAAACCGGGTATAATTATATTTGATAACACCTAACTTGTTCAGCTACCTTTGGGTAATTATCGCGCTGTAAAAATTTGTTTTATTAAGAAAAGGTTCGTTAAGGACCGCGGAAGGCAATGATGGGTTATGGATCGAGGGGGATGAAGACGAAAAAGGCAAAGTTTCGTGACGGGTCCGTCGCAGTCGGTTATCGCGTCGACTTTATCCTGCGAAACTGCCAGCGGAAGCGGAGATACGTGCTCTCTTACAGCCACGAAAATTATATCGCGGAAGCGAAGTGTCGGACGTGAGAAGGGGTGCGAGCTTTCGTAAAGTTGGCGGGCGCCGGAAACACGGGGTAACGAGCTGAGATAGCTATGCTTCCCTGCAAGTTTTCGCGAAATTTTGCACTCGACTCCCTGTTGTTCCCACTGTTGCGAACACTCCGGAAAGATAACGCCACAGCACGCTACTTTTCAGACGAACCGATTCTCGTTAATAACGTCGAAGAGTTGGCGCCGAGCGTTCTGAACCGCGATCGGTTAATCCGCGTCTTTATCTCTTTGGCCCCCTATGTTTTGGATTCGAGTTTCTTTAATTCAAGAAATTTCGGAAATTTCGCGATAAAAATAACAGAGCATCGTTTGTTCGTGCCAATACATTTAGCGCAGATTCATTACGCTAGAATGCACTGTTTATCGTCGTTTCAGCAAAAAGAGATTTTACATTTCCCCATGTAATCGTGGTTCTGCAACGCAGATATAATGCGGCAGAAATTGGGGCAATCGTCGACGCTTGAATTTTTCATCCCCTTCCTGTGATTTTGCGTGGAATATTTTGTTGATAAATATTTCGGTTTCTATTAATTACTGTTCACGGAAGAAGAATAGCGTGAACATGCGGGAGGGAAATCGTTTGTATTTTTAATGAACGCGTCGTTTGATTCTAAAAGCTCGCATTTCATTAGCGAAATGGATAACGAGCATTAACTCGAATTATGGAACAACGTTATTATTAATTATGATAAATAAATGTATGGAATTTAAATTAATAAGCCTTAACATTGTCGCAGCGTACGCTACACGTATCTGGTTGCGACTGTTACTAAATGCGGGAACAGGGGTTGCAGACTATAAATACGGTGGCAGATGTTTTAGGAAAATAGTTCAAGTTATCAAAGGAGAGGGTTAATAGTTTCAATTTATTTTGAATTGCAATTAATATTTCGATTAAATGTAATTTAATACGTACATCGGCTTACAAGGTTTCCTTCATGAATGAGTGTTGTGCGAATGTAATTGAAATTCTATTGAAGGATTTAATCTCTTTACAGACTCGAAGAATACGAGCTCACAATGAATGTTGTACATAAACATAGAATTTCCCTCACATTAAAACGACACTAATTGTAACACCATTATTTTATGATGCGCAATACTACGGGATGACGTATGAAACATTATTCGAGGCAGAAATAATGTAAACGTCAACCGAAACGTTATTAATTACTACGACAATGTTCGTTTTAATAAAGCACATGGGGAAGTGGACATAAATGGTGTTTCAATTAATGACACGTTCGTCAAAACGTAACAGTACTTTATAAAGTCTCATTTTAATTGGATATTGATTCCACTAACGAAATGTTAAACTTCAAACGATATAACGTTCGTGACAGGTTCGCATTTAGCTCGTGAAAGCCACAATTGTAAATATCAAGCTTTACATTCAAGTGTCTCGCTAAATGACGATAACAATTCTTCGATTCTTTTGTTCGAACCTTTCAAAACGTTAAATGTCTGTAAATTAATCAAATATGCTGTTTAATCGAAGAATACACCGTTTCATTTTAATGGTAATTAAAAAGGACGCGATGTCAAAGTACAGTAATTAATTTAATAAGGTATATCGTGTTAGTTTTTTATTTATGACATACTTCTTTTAACAAGCATTTAAAAATGGCGCCACTAGCGACATCTAGCGGTGAGCGATGACATACGCGAAACAGAAAATTACGGTTTTTTGCAAAATAAGTAAGTTTTAGATTATATTCGTGTTAGTAAAACGTTCCAGGATGACAATGTAACAAAAATAATTGGTTTACAGTGTGTAGAAAGCTTTGAAATAGATTTTTGAAAATATTGCGTTTTATGGACACCGAAACACTATAGCCATCTAGCGGTAGAAGGGTGGTACTAATCGAACTAAATTTTTGGTGTGTTTACTGCGGTATATGGCTTTTTCAATTTTTCAGGGGTTATAAAATGTTTTGTATGCAAGACTGGAACTTTATATGGTTAACAATTTAATGAGAAAAGATTTTACAATGTTATCAACCACAACGTTCTAAGAATGTCATCTCAGCGCCTGACTGCACCGACCCACTGAACTACGATGTACGGCGGGTTGCATTTCTCACAGGCGTAAATTGTGCATTAAGCGAGCACGTACTGTATGCTATATATAATGTCATATTTCATCATTTTTGTACGTGAAATGCATTTATATGCCATTGTTTCAACCACTTTTACGATAGAAAATGTTTTGTGAACTTCAATAAACCGAGATGGTGAAACATTGCGGTAAAAAAGGAACAAAATTTAGTTCCATTAGTTCACCGCTAGATGGCTAAGCTTTTTTGTGTCCATAAATCGACGTTTTTTCAATTATCGATTTAACAGCTCAGAACAAACTCTAAAGCTACTATTTCGATGCAGTTGCTATTACAGAGAATTATATCAACGCAAGAAGCTCGAAAGTTTTATATTTTAGGAGAAAAAGGTAATTTTTTATTGGGGTAGTTCGACCACACACCGCTAGATCGCGGCACCTGTACCGTTTTCGAAGCTGGCGCTACTTTAATATTGAAACAAGTATAAAAACAAAGTTTACACAGCATATGTAACTTACTAAATTGTTTCTACAGCTCTCTAAATGAACGACACGCGATGTAAATTAAAATTTATTTATATTATCAAACGAAATAGATATAAATATCCAAAGTTGATTAACCAGCAAATGTTTACATGATTGTACCGAAATAAAATTTTCCAGCACCGATTTATTGTATTTGATTTACATTTCGCAATCGTTGACAGAACAATCAGCGAATTATCTGAAACAATCGATCTCCGTTCTGGCGAAGAATCTGTAATCAGTTTGCACGCAATTTATCGTCTAGGCGTAACTATAAAGTTAACCGGAGTTGAAAATGATTTACATTAACGAGAGTGAACGAGAGGTGGAGGTTTGGTAATTAACCTATTACCGGGCAAGCCAGTTTGCATGATAATTTTCAAAATCGATACGCAACATTCCTGCAGGCTACTGTCATATTCACGGTTCGGGCTGCAAACCGTAATCCACCGGTGGCCACGTCGTCGACCACGTGGAACAAGTTCAAGCCACCGGATCTCCCCAAATATCAATAATTGGACTCCGTGCAGGGTACGCCGCATTAATTATCGATCGGATCACCTCTCGCTGAATGTCCGGCCCACTCGACGCGTCCGCTCCTTTCTGCTGCTCATCGAACGTCCGTTTTTACACTCGCGAAATATCGCAAAGCGATTAGCCCAATTTTAAGCTTTTAACCTTTTCCAATTTTTCCACTTACTTATGGAGCATCAGAAGCTTAACAGGTCACTCAATAAGTCTCCGAACAATAAATCTCCGAACAGAAAAACAAATTTTTTTTCAGAAATTTCACTTTATTCATCGATATACACACCTTCCAGTATGATACATTGATTCAAACCCTCCACTAACTTTTCAATTCCCTTTATATAAAATCTTTGCTCTCAAAATAAGCCTTAGTTTCCGCAATCACTTCTTTATTTCAGGCAAATTTCTTTCCCTGGAGCATCTTTTTTTTCACTGCAAAGAGCCAGTAGGCTGGGGGTCAAATCTGGGGAATACAGTGGGTGGGGAAGCAATTCAAAATGAAATTCATACCATGAAATTTTGACACGTAGTGTCTGAAGGTTAGTTTTATCGGAAAATAATGTGGGTCTGTCACTAGTGTTGCTATATATGCGTTAGACCGGGTCTTATTGAGTGACGTGTTAGAACTTTTTAATTTTGCAACTTCAAAAGTCTCGATATGCTCTCTTTATCCAGGTTTATCCAGCTATTTCGTCTTATAAAAATTCTAGAAAAGCGCCAGGAAGTACAGAGGTCCTGTTTAAACCTCTCACATTGATAAAGTGCAATACCTACACCCCAGCTGCTATAGGAATTCGTTGTTATTGGTGCCACGCTTAAAACAAACTTCATAAAGCCTTTTAAAAGCTGCATTGGCAGAGTACGATATTCAATCGTAACAGCACAGCGGGTAAAGCGCTACCATAGAATCGCTAAAGGTATAAAAATACCCAGGTGAACGTACTTCGAATACCATCGCCCTTTTCAAAGTTCCCCGTTTGAATTTTCAATTGATTTTTGAGCTTTTGTGGCATCGATTCTTTGGACGTGCTCCTTTGTGCGGTTTATTAATCGATGAAATTGATGAAAGCCAAGGAGTAATTTGTTTATTGATTTTCGTCAATATTGTGCTGCGTATGATACGAAGGCTTTCAAGTAATTTTAGTTTTTTTTTCTACGTTTATAGAGTTTAATTAACCTGCGACCAGTGTTTCTCGATATCTCTCTCGATATTAAATTTCCTGTTTCAGTATTGCTTTTCGCGACGTTCTTTGCTCTATTTGAGCCAGGCAATAACGACGTTCCATAATTTTCATGCGTTTTCTTTCGTACTCGCGAGAATAGCCTTTTTCCGACGATGCAATTCTAGTCTGGGCTATCGAGGAAAAAGCAGAGAGAAATCTAATTCGATAAAAGGAATAGAAAATCCACAAAGCAGCGGTATTACAGGACGAGTATAAAGCCTTCATGGTTTCACGATCGTAAGTACCGGTATAACGATCGAAATTTTCATTTTTTATTCATTCGAAACGGTCGATAGAAAGCGTTCGTCGAACGTTCGCTCGGGAAGGTAAGGTCGATGCATGAAATTTCTTTGTTCAATGTGTCAAGATTTTAGACTCGAGTGATATACTATTTCGGTTTCGGTATTCTAACGAGGTACACCCGGTGTGAGACGCTCAGTATAATTTGGCGGTCAGGAAGGAGCACGACCGTAGATGAACTATCGCGGCTCTCTATCGACTTTTATTCTCTGCAAGCTAGGCACCAAAATTTAATTACGGTACACCTGGTGCCTCTGATAAAGTGGAAGAGAAAAAATGTACGTGGTGGAAGAGCCGTTGGAAACGGAGCGGTCCATTTCAAACATCCCATCCAGGATGAAGTTTCCAGAGGAGAGATCAAGAAAATAGACAAGTCGTGGAGTGGGAGCGATCGCGACGGAGAGAACGTTTGGAGTGCGTTCAAATCGTTCTAGCCCCGTTTCACTTCGCCTCGCCGCCATCCCGTTTAATTCCTGCCTCGTCACTGCTGAAGCTCGCCGCTGCCAGTGGTTGTTGGCCGGCCTGAAAAAGCCTGCTGCGCGAACGTTGACGGCCATTCTCGTTCATCGGATGATCCTGGCTCGGGATAAATAATCGTCGTGGCGCGGGGAAGTGAAAGGAGTTTTTCGTACGTGGATACGGTAAGGTACGCCAAAGCTATTTCGTCCAGTCGTAATTCATATTTACGAGCAACGGGAGTTACGCCAACTATAAGAGGCTGCATAATGAAAGCCAGCGTGGCAGTAACACCCTACCCATCGACTTTTCTCCCCTAGCTCCAATTTCATTTTTACGAAACGCCCCCACGTTTTTTGTTCCTCTTCATTTTATGCCATGCGATTCGACTCGCGACCATAATTCTTCTATTCGCCACCGGAGATATATCTACCTTTTTGCGAATATTATCGCCCATTCTCTCGCTTAATTCTGAACGTTTCTAAACATTACGGATTCCTTAAAGGGACGCGTCGATTACGCTTCAAGTAGATTCCACAGCTACTGTTCCTTTCGCGATGTATTCGTTAATATTAGGAAAGTTCTTTTCGCGTTTGTCGCTCAAAGTTTTACATTGTTGTGCTTAAGTAAACATCCAGATCTCCACCATTAATTGCCATTAATTGACAACTAATACTTAATCTGATATGAAAAATGGAGTCAAAAAATAAGTGAACAAACGACAAAACATAAATTAATATACACATTAATTCTTTATGTTGATCCATACAGATATCAGAAAAATCAATACAATAAATCGTGTCATTGATAATAATGTTCTTGTGGAACGGTTTGGTAGTTTTAGTGTTAATACATATTTCACGAAATTTGAAAGGCTGCCGAGTTGAACCGACTTTCAACTTTCGTTAAATTTTCCTATAGTCTTCGATATCGACGAGCTTTTTGCGATCGATAGCACTAAATCAACGAGGAGAGGACTTTAAAGTCCCGGTGCCAGAAGCTTCGGTCCATTCTCACGCGTCTTAAAGTCGCAATATTTCGTTGTTAGACATTAGGTATTAAGGGAACTCGTAAAAAGTAAGATTTGCAAGGACCGTATCATAAATCTGGCATAAATTTTGACTGGGCTCGAAATATCCCGAAGGGCTATGTGTTACCTCTCGTCTGTCTGCCAATTTCTTTTCGTTTATTTATGGGGTAGCTTTCTCTGTTCTGGAAGAACCGCAATTTGCAATTTGCTCGCGCCGACTGGCTACCTTCTTATCGATACCGGACCCGGTCCGTTCGATTCTTCTGTTTCCGGAGTTGCAGAAGGCGATGCCCCGTTCGTGCCGCGAATCCCAATGCCGCGGGGAAATACGTCGACCGAGAAGGAATCTCTGCTGCCTCTGAAAACTCTTGAGGGAACCAAGAGCCAAGCGTTCCTTCCAACGGCTTTATTTCGATGTTCCAGAAATTCTCGATTCTTCCTCCTCCTTCCGGTTGTTTGTTTGTACAAAGTGAACTGCTAGGGGACTTCTTTACCGGTACCTGAATTCGGAACACTGCCACGGGTTCTCTACGATTCCGTGCTTTTAATGGAACTATACGGAGAAACCTCTATCTCTACGTTTTTCACCAAATAACTAATGCTTCGTTCCGTTACGCGAAACACGATTACGCAGCGGTCTTTCCGCCTCTTTCTCGTACATCGAATCATTCGCTCGTAGGACTTGTTTAAACCCTTCCTGTGCAATTTATTTAATAGATGCGTCAATCAAGACTAACTATAAAGGGCTATAACATTAAAACGAACAAACAAAATTAAAATGTAAATATTTTATTTTTAGGGATCTTTGGTAATGCAATTTATAGTTGGATCTAAACTTCAAGTTGAAGTATGTTCAAAGTTTGAATAAGGTTTGTCATATTTGAGCTGTAAGTGCGTCACGAGTCAGACTCGTCAAAGTACGGGGTTAATTCTTTCGTTAAATTCTTTTAAGCGGTTGGAAATAACTTGACACGATTGTCGGTATGAAGGAACGACGGAATAACTATGACGAGAAGTCGAGGGTGTTTAGGGACGAACGCTTCCGCGAACTTTTAATTGGCTCCATCGTCGAGAAAAAAGAAATAGACAAGGTTAGTTGAGCTGTATGGGAAGTCCCGGTCACGTTTCTTTCTTGCTCGATGCCATCGTGGAAGTTCGAGAAACGGTAGAGCCGAGAGATGGTGGGAAACATAAAACTCCAGACAGCATAACTCACCCATTTCCAGACTATCCCTCCGAGAAATTATTTCGAAGGTGGAGAAGCGTTTCACGGCACGTGGTGGGAACCGGGCGAGAAAAAGATTGTCCGCTATCGCGAGCGTGTCTATGGGGATGCGCGAAAGATCCCTGGGAAAGCTAAGTCTCTGTCCGTTGAAACATTAATCGTCTCTTTCGACAAATAAAGAGAGTTCGTTTATTTGTAGCAACGTTTTCGCCGAGGCAGCTCGAAGGATTTGTCGTTGATCGGTACCGTTAATGCATCCACTGTTCCCGAGCTTCGCCGATAAAATCGTTTGTCGATTTTTCTTCGTAAACGAAAGCGAGTTATATCCTCGTTTCGTTTTGCTTTCGACCGTGAACGCAACACTGAGGAACAAATAATTTTCTTCGATTTTTCAACGAGAATGCTAAATCCCCGTGACGATCGAAGTTAGACGAGACGTCGAAAAAGTTGCGCGTGTAATCCCGGCGAGCAAAGTAGCAGTTTGATCGTGTCAAATAATCTGATTAACGATCGAATAAACGAGCCTGTTGCGCTGTAACCGGGCTAACAGCTACCTATTATTTAGCCAGTCACGTCTTCGTCGGGGGATAAGCGAGGATGAACGTGATCATCCCTTAATTTCGTGAGGCAAAATTATTCTCCGGTGTACGGTATCTCATTTCCGTGGGATACACATCGAAACGCGTAACGATACGGTTAGTTGTACGTGATAACTCAGCCGTGTCGGTGAAACCTGTACCCTTTAGTCGCCAGGCGATTCAAACACGGGGCTTGTTTTGTCGGTGGTTGACTTTAACCATTATTTCGAGCTCCGTACACGATGTATTCGCTATTCTCGAAGGACCGTTCCCTTCCTACGATATTTTATTCCGTTCCGAAACAAGACATTATAATCTCAAATTGAAGGGCTTCTGTTGGAATATACAAAAATCAATCACTCAATATTTCTACTTTAGTTTATTTGAAGGCAAAGGATAAACATGCCTAATTAGGAACGCGACGAACTGCGTGGTCCAAGACGGTCCTTCTAGTTAGTGTAAGCATGCTGAGATATACAAAAGTGTCAATGAAGCATGGGACCTCTTGAGCTCGAGGAAAAACGGTCCGAGGATTAGTCTTAAAAGCGCACGTAAAGAGAAAATATCAGTCATAGAGTTCACTATTCAATTTTCCAAAAGTTAAATTTAACCAACGTGTTTTATTTCAACTGTTGTATTGGCGGAAAAAGGGGGAAGAGAAAAATTGGGGAGGAAATAATTCTGACTCGCTTTGGCTTAGCACTTATATTTTCGCGTACGCTACTACACACTCGCTCGCTCTCGCTGGTCTATTCGAATCTGGATCTCCTGATTCCGGCCGTATCATGTCCTTTGTTTCTTGCTCTCTCTCTCTCTCTCTCACTCTTTATCTAGCATTCGTCACCTATTTGTCAGCCCATTCGCTCATGTCAACCGCGTGCATTTACGAAACTACAACACAACTAGCACTTTTTTGCTTCCATAATCCCAATAGGAATTTGAAGTCCACGTGGGCTATGCAGCATCGTGCGCGAAAGCATTAGGGTCCAGTTGGACGAAATGGTTGAAAACGGCGTCGTATCTTCTCGCCTGGCCGTCACCTCCACGGTTAATTTTCTCCGTGAAAAATTAGTCGGTAGCGGAGGAGAGCCGCGGGGTGTTCCGGGGATGGAAAGTTCGCGTCGAGTTCAGGCGAAATAAGTACGGCCGAAGAACGGGGTGAAAAGTTGGCTGCGCCGGCTAGGAAAAGGGGGGAGGTTTGTAAAACGTGTACGTTCGTAGCAGTTTCGCGAGACGTGGGCGAGAAAAAGCGAGCAAAGTACGAAGGGAAAAGCGGGGTTGTAGGTTGGTGGCCTTGGTGGAATGAAAAAATTTTTAATTGCAACCGTAAGCCGACCTCGTCGCCGTCCGAGACGCGAGCGGCTGCTAATTATCGTCCAAGAAATTACGGGGTATTAAAGAGGCGAGTCGCGAACCTCGTCCCCGGGACAATGCTCGGCTCTGGGCTGGCTTTATTGTTCCCTCGTTGAATCACCGGAGATTCCTGGTCGCCGGATGTAATGCAAAAAACAAGCAGCACCCGTTTTCCACCAGTCAGCGATAACCACGATGAAAGTTATCGAATTCGTTGAATGCATACCCCGTGGTTCTCGTTGAAAGCGGTACGCTTTGCTTGACCCTTGTCTCTTTCGGTTTTCTCCTTTCGCATTCACTATCCCGTGGCCCCTTTTCAAAAGGTGCTTCCAGCTACGACGATTCTCTCTTTAACGTATGATAATATTGCCTTTTTGCTCGGCTGCCTCGTTAATTTCCTCTGTCGTTTTCAATGGGAACATCCCTTTCCATCTATCTTGCTCGTGCGTTATCGCGGTGAAACGATGCTCACTAAAATACCGATCTCCCGTTTCTACGCAAATTTCAATTCATCGCCTCGCGCTAACGAGCACGTAAGCTTTCGCGTATTTTGTCCTTTCGTGTCGGAGCTCGCGTCGGATGCCAAAAATATGCAAACGTATTTCCCTTTAATTCCAAAACCAAAGAAGAATCTAGGCGAAGATTGAAAGGTTATGTTGCACTCGGTTATACAAAAGTTTCCAGACTTTGCTGGCTCTAAAAGCTAGGATTTCTGAATGATACCGACACTAATTAATCGTGAATTACAACCTCATTATAACTATTTGTTAAGCGCCGTAAAAGAAACGTATGACTTTACACGAGTTTTTATTTGACGAACATTCGGAATATACATAAGGTACATTATAGAAAATCCTTCGAAATCCATCGTCGAATATATTTTCAGATGTGCTTTTACTTTCGAGACAATTTATCCGGAAAATCATGTTTCACGGTTACATTTATCCTCGTGCTCGGTTTTGTTAGCGGAGCACAAGGATGAGTTGCCGTTCAAGTTGAACGCGAATGATCGACGAAACGTCGCTCTCCCGGTTATAAACGTAATTGCTGTGTATCTCGATGGTTATCTCTTTGACTGGATTACGAGTGTCCGTGTGACATTTCGCTGTAGTGAGTACGAATTAATTTCGCAGGCAAATATTTGAGCCAAAGGAATTAATATCCTGCGGGCTACCGTGTTTATTAATTACGCTCTTCAATATTAGTTTCTGCTGACGGAAACCGCGGAAGTACTCCATTTCCGGCAATTGCATCGTCGTACACAGTCACGCGTTTCATCGAACGCGAACATTTTTCAACGAAACGTTTTTGTATTATAGTCTGTCGATTTGTTAAAAGTTTTGATCGCAACGAAAATTCTAATCCCGAGTCTATCGTTGGTCGTGAAAAGTTTCGGAGCGAAAGTTGCTCGGAGATTTGCACCGGATATCCTCTGCAACGAGAAGAGTACCAAGGCAACGACGTTTATTTATTGGATTTCGAGCCCGTCACCGTAATCTCCGTGTTCACAATGAATTATCCCCTTTTCCTTTTATTTCTAACAGGATACTTCCTCGGAGTTTTTTCACGCAACGGCGGAAGCTGTTTAATCCTGGCTATGCCCATGTGTCGTGGCACGGTTAACAAGCGCCATAACTCATACAAGAATTTCCCGCGTAAATAATAGTCCGGGTTAAAGCTCCTCCGTTGTTTATAAAACATTCTACATACATTACCCTCTGGATATTTCGTTCTGTTAAAAACGGAAGGGAAGCAATACACCTCCGGCCGAATTTAATAAAAATTGAAATTTATACTCTCTGTTCGTTGCTTGTTTCATCCGGCGTTTTACCGGCGAAAACGAGTTCGATTATTTTTAATTAAACAATTTGCTTCCCGATCAACCTGTAATTAAAGTAGTCGTTACACTTTGATCGGTAGGTTCAATTAGTATATTTTCTTTGTACATCGCGGATCAAACGCAAAAAACCAAGCGGAACAAGTATGACAAGTATTTATTTATGGGAAATCCGTGTGCGATTTGCGCGGATGAAACACGTGGACGGGGTGGGATCGTGAAGTTTACTTAAAGGGAGGCACGCTTTGACGACCAGTAAGCTCGTCGAGTTCTGCTTACGAACATATCGGTTTCCGATCAAGTATATCTGCTAATCGATCAATCAAAGAGCCTGTAATTAACTCGACGTGCCGACCGAAGATCACGAAATTCCTTTTCTTTGCTCTCCGCACCGATTCGTGCGGCGATACGTAATTACATACGTAATTCCTCACCTTCCTACTTCGTTGCCCTAAACTTGTTCTTATCACTTTCCGAATGAATCTTCAACTGTTTCGAAGGCAGCAGCTCCGGTGACGTTTGAGGAGTGTCCTGTATTTCCTTGGCATGGAAATTACTCGTGAAGAACGAAGCCAGAAATTCGACGGGCAGCGGAAAAATGATGGTAGAATTCTTCTCCGCGGAAATGTTGCTCAACGTTTGCAAATACCGCAGCTGGTTAACAAAAAACGATGAGAGACTAATCGATGCTGAATCAGGCGATGCAAATGTTAGAAGTTATCGTCGATGTTCGAGACTGTCTGGAACGTACCTGAAGGGCAGCTGGACTTAGGGAAATGACGTCGCTGGCCTCTTTCAGAGCTCGGGAAGCCAACATCTCTCCCTCCGCCGCAATCACTTTGGCCCGAGCCTCCCTTGCGGCTTCTGCCTCCGTCGCCATTGCTCGTTGCAACTGCACTGGCAGGCGAACGTCCTTTCTGAACCGAATATACCTTATAGTTTACTGGAAATTACCTAACTCGAGACTTATGACCTTAGAAAATTGGGCATCGTGGTAATTCATAAGAGTTTTTAGAATGATATATTTATAAAGAAAAACGTAATAAAATTGACGACAAAAACTGTTGAACCGCTCGATTTCTGTGCGCGACGACGACTGCACGCGGAGGAGACAATAAAAAAAAAGACTATCGTCTGTGCGATTAAAACAATGGCAACTGTGCCACACTTCAGGTTAATTCGCACAAATTTACACAGCGACCAGACATGAATTTCAAAATACATTAAATCATTAAATCTAACAATTATACCAGTATTTTAAATGTACAAAATTGTTTTTTTGCTTGGAACAATATTTTTTTCCATGATCCTTTAAATACTTACAATAAATCCCTCGAAAGTTGTAATTCATTTACATTACTTGGTGCAAAAGAGCTCCGAAGATTACGCATGCATGTTAAGCTTCAAAGGTAGGGTAAGCTCTTAAGCCCCGAACTAGTTATATTCGAGCAAAATAAAAATGTTCTCACTGTGCTTTTCAAGTTTCCTCGTTCAGTAGACGTTGGTCATTTTTAAAACAACAAGACGCACGAGGGAAACGATATTTTACGGCGTCGCGTACGTTGCCAAAATGCACTCCACTCTTCGGTAGAGGTGACAGAGGCATAAATAGACGTCCAACGTTACTTTCTACTCCTCGATCATTTCGAGATGCCTAATGTTTCTTGCATCGTTTTTTACTTCTACCGAACTAAACTTCGACGAGATTTATCGCGCAAGTTTTCCTGCAGAGCATGTATCATAACGGGCGGAAAAAATTGACTAAATTCGATCGACTATGCGTAAAGTCGTGTCGGGTTTCGATAGCCCTTTGGAACACCGGCAAAGAGCCACTCTGGAAGGTACTCGAGCTTTCTTCAGCAGCCCGCGACTCTAGTGTCTGGCTAGTGCAACGCCTGTTCTCGTGAACATCGAGACCAAAGGGTTCTTCCTTTTTCGGGAGCCATCGAGAGTTCGTGGCTGCTCTCTAGTGCGCGCGTTTATGCGCCCTCACGTATAACCTCGTGCGTGAAAATTTTATTCTCCTTAATACTCGTATTTTTTTCAGAAAATACTGAAAACACGATATTAATTGCGAAACGCAGTTTAGAGAAAAATTTAGGACGTTATAAAAGCTACGAGGACTCGTGTTTTAAATTTCAAATGCGACCGTTTGCAATTGGAAATGATTTCTACGATCGTAACTTCGTTCAAACTTCGACCTTTTCCTTCGTTCATAATTTTATAAAGTGCTCGCAATCAACTCTTTCGAACTTCTTGGTACATTAAATTTTCTGGACACGAAGATCGATAAATATTCAAAGATTTGGCAAGAGAAAACTGCTGGAGGCAAAATAATTTGCCGTAGAATTACCAGGTCGGATAGGAAAATTCAGTTTAAAAGGGTGGTTAAATACAATATAGGGAATCATTCGCCATGAAGAACAGCCAATCGATCACCGCAACGAATGCTTGATGTATAAAAGCACGATAAATATCATTCTGCGCGAGAAAGAGCTTATCCTTGGCACGGAAAGCGTATCGTGCTCCATTGAACTTACTGGAAAGAATCGACGGTGAAATATAGCAGTGATCGAGACACGGTATCGACAGCCGCGATGAAATCGTTCGAGCTTCACAATAGACACGATATTGCGGCAACTTCAAAAATTTCTGATCGCTGTTGCTTCTCGATCTATCTCGACTTCGCTAGTAATTGTCTCTTTCATCCTTGCTCAGGTTCGATTCAACGTCGACCACTATATCCTGTATCACGGAACCGAGAACTTGATCGTGTTCGATGCCTGCGAACCGGAATTAATTCGTTTGCGGTGTTCAAAAGTCCGATTTTATGCTCGATTATGCTCCTCTTTTATCCTGTACTACCCATGAAATATACGAGGTTCATTCAATAAGTAAGGAAACAAATTCTATAATTTTAAAACTATTCAATGAATGTGTACAATCTTTTCAGGGGTGTTGGCAACCTTGGGATATAACCCTGATCAGCTGTTTCTTCATTTTATGTAAACATAACCTCAATATTTTCAATTCACCATGTCCACTAGAAGATTGCAGCTTAGAAGAGCAGCGCTCAGTCATTAGATTTTTAGTAATAACAATTACAATTACATTTACTACCAATTACAATTACATTTATTACCAATTATTAAATTAAACACCATTATTACTGACACTCGATCACTCACTCAAACCTTCACTCTAACCCATTTCTCATTACTACACTCGAAAAGTGTTAAATGTTAAATATTAGTTAAAAGTGTAAAATAAAGTTTGTTCTTTGAATCTACATTGAGTTGCAAATATTCCTTTCCTACATAATTTACCGCTAGAAAAACTAAGAGTATGACGTGTGCAATAGTTGCTCTTTCCATGGAAGATTCTGCTGGAGGGTAGTTAATCTCGGAGACTAGTATCAGTCTAATGGAGTGATGGGTCATGTTCTGCTAGTCCGTGTACTAAGAGAGCCCAAGGGCTCACACGAGGGTGGATTTTTCCTACTAACGTAACGGTACAAGGATGTAAGCCCCTAAGACTGTAATACTGAATCTTGAACCTCTCTAAATTATGACTCGTGTGGCAACTTTGTTTTTTCTGCGATCGATACTTACATTTCTACGCGTTCGACCTTGACACCCCAAGGATCCGTGGCTTCGTCGAGAGACGTTTGCATAGTGTGCGAGATTGTTTCGCGTTCGGATAGGATCTCGGCCAAGTTCCTCGTTCCAAGGACCGTCCTCAGCGTACTGGCGGCCAACAGTCGAGTGGAATGACTGAAACGAGCAACGAGTTTGTTTGCACTAAATTACACGGAATCTCGCGAATATCAGCGAAGTGGCTTTGAGAGAACAGTTTTTTCACCGTGGACAGAGGGCTGTGAAACAAGAACGTCACAAATCATTTTCCCTCGTGACATTTCGTATTCAACCGAAGCATGAATACGAGTGTAACTTTAATTATGTCCTCGGCTTTTTCGTAATTGAACGTTGAGTCGACGTGGCCACTTCCGTTGTACGCCGGGAAATTTTCAGGTAACGGTATAATCCTAATTACTCGGAGCAATGATTTGTTCGCTTTTTAACATAATGTTACTTGGAATTACAAAGCCACGATAAATGTCGGGGTTTTGGAATCAAACGATATTTCGAATTACGCTTCTCACAAATTCAGCAAGCTTTATTCGCTTCTCTATCGGCTAGAAACACTGTGCTGTTCAAATAACAGAAGCTTTTGGTTGAAAAGTTACACGACCAGAGGTTGGAAAATCAACTGGTACATACAAATAGAGCGGGCAGAGTTACCAAGGTTTCCATACGCATTTAATCAGATTTTTCAAAGCAACTCGCGAAAGCTATCCCGACGAGATGAGCTCTCGAAACGATCGCTTGTTAAAATTTCAGAAAAGCTGTTTTCGTTATTGAACGATTACAGTACTTTAATTTTTAACTTTCTACTCGTATGGCCAGGGAAATTTGCCTGGTAGCATTTATTTCTGTTTTCAAAAAATTGGCTGGTTCATAACACGAAAACATAGAGGAATGGCTGGCAGTTAATTCCCATGGAAGTTTCGTAAATTTTGCACTCTCGCCATTGTCAAATAAACTTTCAATTTTACGTTACAATAAAAATGATCGACAATAGTCGCGTTACACTCGTCCCTGAATCGGGAGCAAATCGTGAACAATAATTCTGTTTTTTTTATTTTTTTGTTTTTACGAATGGTACACTATTTATTCGCTTGTTACAAGACTCCACGTGTTGCAACTGAATTACACGAATGTAAGTGAATTTTAATTTATTAAAGATGCGGTTTACTTTGACACGAAACTGAAAACGAAAAGATGCACGCTTCATAGCGAAGACAGGCGTAAATATACACATTGGTGGTGCTCAAACGGTTAAACGTGCGATGATCGCGTTTTCTCTGAATCCTTTAGCCACGAACGAAGCGTGAAAAGCAACGGAAACGAGTGGTATAAGTGTTAGGGAGTTTTTCAACGAGCGGTAGCCGGACGTTCGCGACCCATTTGCATTACGCGAACGAAATCTCTGTTACGATAGCGTGTGCATTCCCTCGGACATTTTCTACTCTGTCTCCCAGGCGACGCATTAGCACGCTTGCATTCATTCCGTCGGGTTAAAAGGGAAACACGGTTACGGTATTACGGTTATTAAAAATTCTGCACGGTCTACGGTCGTACACGGATAAAATATTAGGTCGTTGCATCAAGTTTTGTTCCCCATTTTTTGTATATAACGAAGACTGCTTCTATAAAAATTCCTTTATAAGTCTTACAAGTGTCGAAGATATTGAAGCACGAGTTAAGTGGGACACGATTTTTCAGAACGTCGATACATTAATGTTCTTTGTCTTCTAAGTACATATTGGTGCAAATTTATTTTTAATTATCCCGTTGGTGTTCTTGTTCGAAAATAAATATCAACGCCGAGGACATTCGTTTAATTAAAAGTTCTGTATTTTCATTATCACAGAAAAAGTATTTCGCTCACCTGTAATTAGCTATTTTAATTACGGCACTGAGTGGTTCTTTTATGCGATAATACACGACCGCGTCGACGCTCACTGTCACGGAATCCTTGGTGAGGACTTCCTGTGGCGGGACGTCGAAAGACACCGTCCTCAGATCAACTCGGACACAGTTGTCCACGCATGGCATCACGAAAAATGTTCCTGTAACATTTAATCGTAACTGTACCGTTTCGATCATTAAATTCAAATTTTCATTGCGCTTCCCAAATACATTTTCGCGTTTTAGTCTCTGATGAAAAAATATTCATTTTAATTAAATATACGTTTTGATTAAATATCCTTTATTAAACATGCGTACATCCGAACGCGTCCAAACATTATATTAATTTATATGTTACGCTCGTGACATACAGGGTAACTCAAAATTTAGGGACGTGTTTGGTACAAAATTTCTGTGTAGTCCATGATTTTTCTTAGGCTTAAATTTTTTTTACGCTATTTTTTATGAAAATTTACTGTAACATTTTTGTAACAAATCCTGAGGGACAGTGCTTCGATTCGGAAGATCGTGAAATCCGATTAGTTTAGTAAACGAAGGAACGTTCTAAAACAAATATGAACGAAAACGAGTAAACTATGGGATTGAAAAATAACAGTATTCGGTTGGAATATTCTGGACACCCTCTATCAGCGGTATTTATATAGATTCAATATAAACAACAAATTTCCTTTGTTGTTCGCTCTGTCGACAAGTTTCAGATGGTTATTAAATTTGCCTCTGTTCGTTGATTGAACATTATCGAGCAAACAGTTTTCATAAAAAATTTCATTCAAATTCCGAATATTCTTCTGTGTACGATAATACCGTCGAGTAATTTCTATTTCACAAACAGCAATTTGCGGATAATTTAATTATAAGTTGGATTTTACAATTGTTCGTACATTTTAATCGAGCCATGTTGACGGAATGTAGAACAGTAAAATTGTTTAAATTTGCAGGACAAAAGTGGAAAAAAAGAACGGCGATAAAAAATTATAGTATAACTCAAAGGAGAGTACCGTTACCACTTATTAAATTCGATAAAAGTTCCATTAAAAGCGTAGAACGAAGACAGCGGCGTAAGAATTGTTCCAAGTAGCGTATCTCGGAAATGAACGCGAAATTGCCTGGTCGTGTTTTTACCTGGTCCGCAAGCTGCGCCCTTCAAGCGTCCCATTCTGAACACGACAGCCCTTTCGTACTCCTGCACAACCTTGAAAGTGAAGCACAGCGAGAACGGGAGGGTAACGAGCACCAGCAGAAAGGATCCTATGGTCGCAAGAATCTCGACGAATCTCGTCATAGTGCCAACTTGGTTCTCTTCCGCCATTTGCGACCCAGTCACCGTAGATTCTTCCGAGATCCCAACAAACAGTGTCAAGGAAAAGAAAATGAAAATGAAAACGCGAAATGGAGTTTGGAGATTGCTTTGCTTCCCCGATGGGTGGAACTCTACGCGAAACGTTCTAATTAATGGACGCTATACGGGGTGATTTGTCATTGGTTTATACGCTTAACGATTTCTTGCCCTCGGTCCCTTTTTGAGGGCGGCGCGTTGCAAAAGCAATCATGCAAAGACCTTTCGCTCGGATCCTCCTCGGTAAATTGCGCGTGAAATGGAACACGGCTGCCAGAAAAGTAATTCGCCTATCCTGTCTCTCTCGCGGACAGGCTTTCTCATTAATTTCATCCCGCCGTGTTTCGACGCTTTCAACTTTTTTCTCTATCGGAACAATATTTTTAGACGACGTTGGGATCAAACGGGACAATGCATAAGTTTTTTCCTTTGCAACTCGGCGTATATCGGTCAGAGATTGACGTGAAAATTGTAAATCGAGAATGCATGCGAAATTCAATTTTTTAACAGCAATTTAATGCATTGACCACCGCGTTAATTGCTTCGTAATTATTCGTTTAATTTCCGCGGAAACAATTCAACGAGGAAGCTAGTGGCCGATAAACAAAACATAGAACACCTGCATAGAAAATTACCAATTTAACATTGTTTGTGTGCCGAAATGCAACGATCGATATTGGTTACTTGCGAATAATCGTCGGTGCAAAGTGTCGGCTACCGAGAACGATCCGTGTTCAATGGTTTTTCGGAACTTCGGTAAAAAGGAGTTTTATCTTTTCCGTCGTTCCAGCTTTTATAGAAGCCTTAATAGTAACGAGAGAACGATATCGAGCAACGTGGTGTCTCACTGAACTCAACGAAGCATTCGATTCCACCGCTGTCAGTTTTCGTGCATCCGTAGTGCACCATGCCGCAAGCCACCAAAAAATTCCTTCACTCCTCTTCGTCTGTTTGGCGGCCGCTTTGATCGAAACCGAGGAATTACCACGCACGACGGAAGAAAGAGAATTATATCTATTCCGATGTACTCGATTGTTCCGACTGCCTGTTCGAGGTTGTCAGAATTGTTCGAAAGTCTGTGGCGTTCGATTAGGGAGAATTGGAGCCATCGGAGGTCGGAGGAAACCCGGAGGAACTCGAGAATCCGTTCACGGTGGAGGCGATCGGGCTACTAAGGAACCGCGCGAATCTAGCTCGCGATTCGCCTACCATAATAGCAAGCAAGATTCGATCGAGGGCTCGATCGCGAGCGAACAGCCAGCCACGACGAGAGACGCGTCCGGCCAGCTGGCTGGATGTTACCACACGCACGACCGCACCACCGCAAACCTCTACCAAATTAACCGTCGTCGGGCATACGTACACGCTCGCTGTTTATGTACATAATGAGTAATTGCTCGATGCGGTCCGACGAAAAGCAGCATTCTTCCGTGGCCGTCGCCCTCGCGCTATTTGCTTTCGAACTTGAGGGAACCTTGGGAGGAGCTAGATAGCTCGAAGAGTTACCAGGATGGAAGGAAGTTAAAGTCTAGCAAGGACTTACGAATCCCATTTGCGGACCGAGGGAGCCTACGTGGAACAAGATTTTATGTAGGGTAGATCCCTAGGGATGACTGTCTCGCTCGTAGTTGATAAATTTTCAGATTTACAAAATTTCGAGCTTATGTAGGATGAAGAGAACAAGAAAGCGTGGGTTAAAATATGATGCTAATCCTTAACGCTCGTAATAATTCAGGATAACGCGCGTCGTCTCGAATACGACCGTTTCCGTTGTTCCTGCGGAACGTGCTAATAGCCTCGTAATTCTTGATCGCTGGAGAATCTGTAGGCACGCGTGTTATGCAAGATGCGTTTCATCAGCAGAACCATCCAGCCTGACTCATCTCCTAATTGTTATTCTTAGAGACGTTGGTTTATGAACGTTCCGGTTTTATATACCGCGGTCTGCCTAGCCGTGTTATTAACAACACGGCCGCGTACAAACAATTTGTTCCCCGTTTCGCGAGCAACGTCGAACAGACTTCTCTTCTCCGACACCTCTCTTTTTTCCCTTTCGGCGCTGTTTACGCGTCCGACTTTCGACGAGATTCTCGATCGAGCGATTTAACGAGCGGAACGCTGTCGTCTATTTTTTATTCCTTCAGTGCGATTACGAGATCGCGATCAACTGTAATTTATCGGTAGGTCGAGGATCCCGATGTCGGGCGTCGGTACTCTCGTCAGCGGCATCATTGTCATAATTATCATTAACGACGGCGTACACGGGATCGCAATTTGCCGACCGTTCGCAAATAGCTCGAAATAAAGTTCGTCGGTGCATGCAAATTAGTCCAATCGCCTCGCTTACTGATATTTTAACGAAATAATTGGCACTTTGATACGTGGACGCTTCATCTGGTCCGGAAATTTCATGGAATTCGCGTTAAAACGTATAAAATTAACGAATCGTTTGATCGAGAAGAATACGTGCCAATTAATATTGCCGATGGTACAATTATTTCGCGTTATTTCGGTCGTAACAATTCATTCTTCCTACGGCTGTTAATTGTAACGTTGAAAGCGGTCATGTTCACCAAATTGCATTATAGTCATAATACGAGGATCATTCAATAAGTAAAGAGACAAATTGTATAATTTTAAAACTATTCAATGTATGTGTACAATTTTTTCAGGGGTGTTGGCAACCTTGGGATATAACTCTGATCATCTGTTTCTTCATTTTATGTAAACATAATCTCAAAATTTTCAATTCACCATGGCAAGTCCACTAGAAGATTGCACCTTAGAAGAGCAGCGCTCAGTCATTAGATATTTAGTCGCAGAAGGTGTAAAACCAAGTGAAATTTTGTCTAGAATGTTAATACAATACGGTAAAAGTTGTATGAACCGTGCGAATTTTTTTTTTTTTGGTTTTACACCTTCTGCGACTAAAAATCTAAAAAGAAAAGATTGTACACATTCAATGAATAGTTTTAAAATTATACAATTTGTCTCTTTACTTATTGAATGGCCCTCGTATAATTATCGGTGGAAGATATTTCTATCGTTGTAACGATAGAACGGCGACGATATAACGCGAGACTACTGTATCAGAATTTCGTTTTCTTTTTACTCGCACGAACCGTAATTTATGGAGTTCGGTCGTCGTTATTCAAATTTGTCGAAGCATTTTTACCCAGGTTCAAGCCGGCGATAACTTTTTTATAACACGCGTTTCTACAGGATCATCAGGTGAAGCTTTTTTTTCAGTTAAAAACTGAAAATTAAAAACTCGTTAGTCGTGATGGAACGATATTGTCCTCCGCGAAATAGAGTAACCTGTGAATCGATCGGCGCGTACTTTAGTCTTTCAGGCAATACCGAACAACGTTCGAAATAGGTATTCCTGCCAATCGATCCTGTTCAAATTTGCTCGTATTCATGCGTATCGGGATCGTTACACTAATTAGTGTAATCATATATTCGCATCGTTGCGCGTCTCACCGTACATTTCAATGGGCGAATTAAAAACACCGAAAATTGAAATATGCGCATGCATTACTCCGTATAGCTCATCAACGTTACTAATTCGTTGAAAACTACGCTTCTCTATCTCGTCTTTTCAATCGCTTTGCTTCGAGCAGGATTTAACTTTGTTAATTCAATCTTTTTACTTCTGGCTGTATCGACACGAAGCATCGTTTTTCGTGTATTCTACAAGGGAGTTTTCTAAGGTTCTTTGAGGCATACATTAACGTCCGTGCGTGGGTTGGCGTTTGTGGGAGGCCTCGTAAACGTCAACATCCGGTTCCCCCGTCGCCTTTACGTTCAGTCCATTAATAATAATCAGCTACCGGATACACCCGTAAGCCGACGCTGCTTCTAATGGCTAAGAAGCTGCACGCCTAGATTACACGCGAGATAATGTCGTATTCGCTCGATGATAACCTCCTCTTGGGATGCCGCGCGATCACATATGCGAATATTAAACTTGTTTCACGACAGTCGCGACATAAAATATGACTACGTCTAAAGTGGAGACATCGCAGTCGAGACAATATCGCGGATTTCGCGAGAGACTCGGATTTCTTCGGTTCCGCTATGAAAATGTCTATGTACCAGGCGACAGTTATTAATCGTGCAATCGGTTCATTTTGAAATTGGTATCCTGCATTATTAGCGCGACGCGTCAGGCTTGTTAGCCCACATTGCGATTCTGTCGGTTTGAAAGCACAGGCCATTACCGCGAAATGTGTCACGTCAGAAGTTAGCTCGAAACAGGCTCCGCGTCTTCGTGACACGGTAGGCGCAGAAACGGCGAATTAACGTTATTCTGCATTAAGTGCATTGATCCATCGATTTCGATCCCCTGACAAATGTCTCCGCTTTCACCGCTCGCTACCTTTATGAGTTAGCATCCCAGCGAGTTCTCGGCGAGTTAATTAACTCCCTGCTCGGAGTCCCGTAATTGATTGTGCGCTTTGATTATCGGTTGCCAATCGCGTTGACCGCAGACTCCGCGTCTGCTTTGACGATCCGCGAATACGATTAATACCAGCACTGTGGCAGTAAGTGTCATAATACGAAATCGCTTCTAGACAGAAAATGTGTCGTTCGTCACCAAAGTCGTCGAGGTTGTCTCGTCTTTATCGACAGATACGTCGTTTGTATAAAGAACGATGAAACTCTGTATTATATCTGTTGTATTCCGTAGGAATCAGGGTTATTGTATTAAATAAACTTCGATTCCAAACGGAATTTTAGGCTAGGTTTTACAGTAATACTGATTGAAATGTTGTCGTGCAGACGTACAATAGTTGCTCTCAGATAATGGATTTTAACTCACTAGTTTTAGAAAAGTGCAGGAATATATATAAGTTTAAAAGAGTGGTGGAGGGAGCTGGAATTTGTAAGGACGGCGTTCAAGAATGACGCATAGGACAAGGTTGAGGATGATGTAGGGCTGATTTACACTATGAATCGTGGTTAAGGATGAAGTCATTGGAGATATTGGATAGTTGGTTAAGATATCTATGTTATTTTTGTTGGTATACAACATATCGATAACGTTACAAGTCAATTATGATAAAGGAAGAATTTGTAAGTTAAGTCAAGAGGGATTTGACGCGTGAGAATTCCACACATGGTCACTCGGTGTGACGATTTGGCGCGTGAAGTTTTGATACGCGGAGAATTGGTGCGTGAAAATTCGATCCGTGGTAATTCGACACATGGTGTTTCGGTATATGAGGATTCGACGCGTGTAAATTCGATATGTGTACAAATTCGAGAGAATTCAACATGCGACGATTTGACGCGTGTAAACTCGATATGCAGAATGATTCGGCGTGCGATCATTTCTCGTATGATGACTCGAAATGAAATTCGATTTGCGAGAATTCAACGCGTGAGAATTCGATGCGTTACTTTCAGATCGCGTCGATTGCAAGCCTCAATAATACAAAATTCATTGATTTCCCAAAAACTTAAAGAAACCCTAAGAATATAACCAAACCTGTTTGTTAAGTAAGGGAATTGCAATCTATAGCGATGACCTAGATTGCAAAGAATCTGACAAATCGCGAGCTTCGGTATGTCCGGTATCCAGGAGCGCGATAAATAACACGTTGTATCGATCTGATAGACTATGGAGCAATCGCGTATTGCATTCAGCTCCATGAATTCCATGGCTGGGAAGTTGTAACGTTGTTCGTAGCCGCGGCGGCGATTGTCGACGTTTAATAGATGCTCTGTATACATCCTGAATACCCTCTACGTGGGATTAGGATGCGGGTGCAACAACGTGGAGGGAGCGCCACTTCGAGGCAACGCGTCGTTCCATCGAAACGCAATCGGCCGCATTCGAAATAGCCGCATCGTGAACTCCACCGCGAAATGAGAATTAATTGCGTGCCGATAATAACGTAATCGCGGGGACAGTAACGGCTGGCCAACCGAGGCGCAATGCTTCCGAGCAGCGTTAATGGAATCAAAAATGGTACACTCGTCCGCGGTGATTGCGTTCATGCAGTTTTCATTTCAAATTTTGTTTCCAGCATTCTGTACACTAATTATAATTATTCGTCTGCAGCGCAGTATAACGCGACGGATTATCAGAGTTAATAGCGTTTAACCCCTTCCCGTGCCATTTATTTAACAGATGCGTCAGTCAAGACTAACTACAAAAGCCACAACATTGAACAAAGAAAATTAAAATTATGAGTATTTTATATTCAGGAATCCTTGATAATGCAACTTATAGTTGGACCTAAATTTTAAGTAGAAGAATGTTCAAAGTTTGTCAGATTTGAGCTGTAAGTGCGTCACGAGTGAGACTCGTCAAAATACGGGAAGGGGTTAATTAGATTATAATGTAATTGGAAAGCAACTTCTTGTAGATTGCGTAGGGAAAATATTAAAATTCCTTAATCGGTATAATACGGTTTAGAGAGGCTAGTTTCGTCCATTCGGTGCGAATTTCACCGAGATTGTTTCGCTACGTGCATAATACAACGTGCGAGCATAATGTCCGTGATTATTCTAGCACGTTAAAGTTGTGCCTTGACGACGTACCACATGGTTCACTCCACTTTCGCAAGCTATGCCGTTTCGTTCGCTTCAACGTTTCACAATGCAATCTAGAGGCCGCTTTGTCTGGATCTTATTATTCCCATGAAATTTCAGGTCCCTCGTTACGAAGCAATTTATTCGACGGCTCGCGGGGAAACATTTTGATTCGCCGCTAATAAAGGACAACGAAATTACTCTCGTTTGGAGGTATTGTAGAACGACGACGTCTAAGAGCTGAAACGGTAAGTGTCTCCGTATTTACTTGACACGGGGCTGCATCTTTCGACGAGAATGCAGCTTCATCGGCGTCCTTTTCTCGTTATACACTGCCGATCAAAAGCGTCGGTCCATTCGAAACGAAGCTTCGAATACAACGTTGTTATCGTAAACTCGACAGATGCTGATCTCGTTGTTGAAACTTTTTAATGCAGTGTTTAAAGACTCTTCTAACTTTAACGAGCGTTGGAAGACTTATTCTAAAGTTGTGCAGACGCGTCAGATTAGGAGAAGCTAGCACGTAGAGACGCTGCATCGATTGGAAAGGGCGAAAAGCCAAGAACAGTGTAAATCCTGCGAAGCAAAGCACCTCCTACCGGTGTGCACCGGCTATCCAGGGATCGGTGATCGGTGATTGACGACACGGCTGACGTTGGCTACGGAATCAAGCCAGCAGCCTCCGTTATATCCGTCCTGGTGTTTGTAGCTCGTGTGTACGCTCGTTCCTGCTAGAGTAAATCCGGAGGATAACTAGGTGTTACGGGAGAAGGAAACGAGCAGGAAGTTAGGGTGGCTCGTACGACGGCGATTCTTTAACCCTCCCTTGCTTGACTGCGTAAACTTTGCGGGCTACTAAATCCGGTGTTATGTAACCAAGGATAAGGGGTGGGGCGAGATTTATGCGGTTACAAGGGTTCTTCGAGCTGCGGCTTGTTATTTGTATTACATGATGGCGGTCGTGTCTTATGGTAAGACGGAGAGATCTATGAAACGAATAGAAGGGAGATAAAGCGTGTTTCGTACGGAGTCTGCTAAAGCCAACTGGCGGCCTTTATTTTACATGCAAGGATAGTCGATTTAAAGGAGGTACGTCGTCTATTCGGGTCCAAACTTTTAAGAATAATTTACGGGGAGTCTAAGGAAAGCTTACGGAGAGTTTATAGAATAATCTACGCATTATTCCTGTTCCGCTACGTTTCTCTGGTTTACCCGAGTCTGCGTCGATAAACCGTTACTTCTACTCGCGTCAATTTCATCCTCGAATCGTAGCTTTCACAAAATGGGCTTTTAAGTAAGCGTCAGCTGTCAAGAAGGTAACGGGTATCGAATATGTTTAACATCGTCGAAACGCGTCACGGTGAAACGTGCTTGAATAGTAGACGCAACAGGTAGGCTTAAAAGAAGCATCGGCAACTGTACGAGAGTAATGGAAATTAACGATTTATTAAACCGCTGGTTTATATTATACTTCAACGCGTAGTACGAGCAGCACTTTTTTGAATAATTCACGGTTTCGATAGAGCCGCGTTTCCGTCGTTCGAATTATTGCCTCCTTACTCGAAGCGAACATGTGTCGCATGATTGTTCGTATTTGCTTGTTTGCGAATATCAGAGGATCGCCATCTTCGAGATACATTCGGGAATGGCAGTGTGCAATAACGGGAAGGGGTGAGAAAGCGTGGGTTAGCCAATGCGGTGATCCTGTGGGAGTACTTGAACCGTGATCACGTTGTTAACCCTCCTGTATCCTATCTCCATCCCTTCATCCTTCTACCACGGCCGTACGTCTTTCACGTACAGGCGCAGCAGCATCTAAATTGTCCACTGTCTCGTGTTATCTGTCTCCCTCGTGTTTTTTATCCTTCGACAACGTCACTTGCGAAATCGTAGAATAAAGAATCGACCATTTAAATTCTTCAGAAGCCGAGATTTTTATTCGCTTTTAATCCCTTACCGCTCGTACATCGTGTATCACACGTACACGCGCAAAACCAACATGCCAGGCGGTATATTCAGATCGCATAGAGACATCGACGATTGAATCGCGCGATTTGGGAATCGCATAATCAGATCTGAGGTGTACTGGCCGAAACACGCGCGTATTTTGATCAGCATGTGAGCATCGTGCACACATCGCAATATGGTGCTTGTCCGTCGAGATAATCATCTCGGAACGTTTGATGAGCAAATCACGCGCATGAACGTGTTCGGAAATAGAACCTTTTGCTAAGAGACCACTTTTCGATTCGTAGCATTTATTGTTCGGTATAGAATAAGTATAAGTTTCACAAAGTGTGCGACTGTGAACATTTAGGGGTTTATACAGGTTGCCTCAAAAGCAGAACATTAGCGAATTTGTTCTCGAAATTCCGAGGCTAATTGGAGGTATAATCGAAAGCAAGCTGGAAACGAGGTAGATTCGAAACAAGCAAATACCTTGAAAGGTATGTGCTCGAGGTGCGGGCGTACGCTCGATCGGGTTCGAAATATCGCGCATGGCGGTGGCACGTCGAAAGGGAACTAGTCTGATACCATTATCGGCCACGAGGACTCGCAGCTCGTTAAGGATGATTCAAGATAATATTGGCCGGCTGACCATTCTACTAAACGTTTACAGGTCGATCGTCGAGCATTCACTGTGCCTGCCGATCTCGTCTAATGGCTGGTACGTGCTGTTCGTCGAGGATCTTCCGGTCAGGACGTGCCCGATAGCCGCCTCCTGCGTTCCCGCTTTACATACGCGCTCGAGTATATCGTGTATCTTGTATCGACGAGGCGAAATTAGCGGTTAAAGCATCGAAATCGGCGCATCGGCCTATCGAACGCTTTACAACGTTCGAGTGTTCTCCAGAATGCGTTTCGAAACAGATTTTTCATTCGTCACCGCAATGTTTCGCTTGACGTGGCGGACAAAGGTACACCATAAGCCGCCATAGCGTTACGATTCAGAAATTGAACGGAATTATTAATTAACGAACGATTCTCGTACGTATGAGCATTTCATACCGGATCGAGCGTTTCTACGGTTGAAATGTATTGTTTCGAATACTCAATTAGGTATTCGATTTATTCGTCAATAATAACAGGAAGCTGGGTATAATTAAGCAGACAGATAACGCGCCCAGCCGGCGTTCCGACGAATTATAATAAATGTTGCACATCAGCGTCCCGCGTCGAAAACTTCCGATACAAGAAAATCGTGCCGATACGAAAATTTGAATAATTTTTAATATACGGACAGAGCGGTACGAGGAGCGAATGAAATTGGAATTTGTTTTAATTGAACCGTTCACTGCACAAATCGATTAACTCCACTTTTTGAAAAATCTTAAATTTAAGTGTAAAAGCACTTGGTATAATGCTAACTTTTTATTTTTATACAAATTTTTCCAAACATAAACGATTAACACCATTAAACGACAATATTCATTTTGGCCACTGAATAATAAATAATATATTTCAGTGGCCATTCTGAAATTTTTTCTATTCTTTTTTATAATTTTACATCTTTTAAATGATAGCCAGATTTGTATTTATGTATTCTGCACACTTTATTCGAATTTATATTACCAAAGGAATTTTAAAAACCTGTGCACATTATTTCATCGCATTTCTCCGCTTTTTGTTTTATGGAGTTAATCGATTTGTGCATTGAACGGCTCAATTATACGTCTGATTTCGTGAACGCGAACTCGTTTGCCTGTAATTGACACCACCGTCAGAGTTGCGAAGGTGTTTCTAAACTCTCGTTAGACTCCGCTAGATATTCGCTAAGCTGTTCTCCGAGCGAATGCAGGTGTGCACGTCGGCACCCATAAGCTCCTCGGTGGGCAGTTGATCTGCCCATCAGCGATCTAAACAACGTACGCTCGAGGGATCTGGTCGCGTCAGCGCGTTTCGAAATCTGGTTGGTCCAGTCGCGGCGAGTCACGAGGCTCGTTGCTGTTTCTGTCGCTTAATAACAATGGTTGGGCCTCGGTGTGGTCGACGGGTTGTCCAACTAGGCCGCAGAACGCAAAATCAACGGGTCACGTTGCACCGCGAACGCGGCTGGAATGCGATTTATGCAGCTGCACATCGAATGTCGTGGATATCCGTGATCGATTCCCCATGGCAGCTCGCGATAATAGCGCAATATTCAGCCAACGTACGCTACTTCCGTTCGCATTGTATCGTTCGATGTTATTATTTTAGCGACGAGATTGTATCGTCTGGTTAATGTTATACAGAATCATGTGCGAAGGGTTGGGCGAAAGAAATAGGCATCGATCGATACCAAGCACTATTGTTCCATGCAAAATACGTCAACGAATGTAAATTCGTAGTCGAATTTGACAGCGATCGAGTCTTGTCGAAAACAAAACTTAACCCTTTGCACTCGAAGATAATTTTACTGTTTTGCAAATAGCAACTTTAAAATATTAATTTAAAATGTTAACACTAAAACTACCAAACCGGTCAAATGACCGCTCCACAAGTTTCTTATTATAAGATACACATTTTGTTAAAATACATTCCTTGAAATCAGCATTGATTTTCATCAAGATAAAACATAAGTATGTGTGCCAATTGATGTTTCGTTGTTTGTATATTTATTCTTTAACTTCATTTTTAATTTCAAAGTAGATGTACATTATATGTCGGTAGGTTTAGTGTTAAATGACTTCTTTTGAAGTTATTATATGGGCACTATTATACAATTAATTAAATAATGCTTATTTCAAATTATTGTATTAAATCGAATGGCGCCGGAGAGGCGCCTCTCGAGTGCAAAGGGTTAAAGTATGTCGGATAAATGGTTGCGCCGTTCCTGGATCGGAAAGTACGTATTTATCGGCCGGGACGAAACAAATTGACAAACAAATTAGCCAAAGTTAGTCACGAACAGAAAAACTAACGAGGATGTTTCATGACAAGGCTCGCCGAACGAGATAATTAGCGCTCCGCTCGTCGCTGGTAGGCTAATCCCGTCCGAGGGGCGAACCTTGGTGGCCGTGCTTTGACGGTAAGCCCTGCACGTATTGCCCCAACAATACCGTTTCCTCTGTGTCGCATGCGAGAGCAGTAAATCGGAGAAAACCGGATTAACCAACACGCGCACCGTTTCCTCTCTTTACCGCTCCCGAAACTATCGCTGCAACTAACATCGTATAAAGGAACACTTCTCTGCCGTCAGTTTCGGAATTGCTTTGACCGACTGCCTTCCTATCTATAACGTTATGAAATTAACCGAATAGTGGTAGGCTAACGAAGATCGTGGTCACGGTTCGAAATCATTAACGAAATTTACCCTGTCGTTTTCTTCTTGAAAATCGTTAGGGTCGCCGCAACCGTGCCTGTACGAAGATAATGAATGAAATTCTCTTTCATTACCGGTGCTGTGTCTCGTTAAATACGCTCGGACACTGGGGTTCAAAATTATAACAGAATTCAACAACGGTTGCAAGCAAATGGTCGGAACGGAAAGCGGCTCGGATTTTCCACGTACTAGCCGCAATGATCTCGCGGTTCGTTTACGAACAACCTGCATTCGGCTGTGCCGTATTTTTCTGCTGAAAAGCTACCAATCGTGATGGAGTTTATTATTATTCTCTTTATTCGATTAAACTTTCATTTCCATTGGTCAAATGAAATGAACTGCCGCGTACTTAAACGAATTTAAATCGATGACGCGCAGTGCGTTCCGAAAAATCAACTTGGAAAATCGAGGCTGCGAGCTCTTCGTATCTGAGATAATCGAGAACGTTTCGATTTCGCTTTGGAGATAAGAATATAACTCGGAGTTATATCGTAGATTTGGCACTCTCGTTATTCCAGGTGATTACCGGTAGACTCTTTAAAAGCGAACTTAACGGGCACAGTTTGCGCGCCGACCTAATATGAAGAGAAAGAATTAAATTAGTAAAATTACACCCAGGGGCAGCCAATTCCAGCTGGGGAATCTACAAGTCAAACGAACTGCACCCTCCTCGATCTTTCTTTCGTTGCTTATATTCCCCGGAGAGTGATTTCTTCCCCTTTCTTGCCCCGACGAGATTAAGATTCCCTCACCTTACATTAACCCGCGTAACCCTCTTGACCCCGGTTCCTCGACTTCGACCTGTCTGCCCGGGTTATTAGCCCGGCGATATTCTTAGTTTGGGACTATGATTAAATTTTCAAGCGAGCGACTCTTTCCTTTTCACCTTAACGCGGGCTTAATTTCTCCGAGGTACGATGTACTGTGCAGCTAACGCGTTAAACATCCGACGACAGTTACGAGTACCTCCGGGAAAGAGAATTCTAGCCAACTTGACGACGGCTAATTAGATGTACCGTTAATTATTCAATTCCTTCGATCGTTCGATCTTTAACTCGACTTTCCTCGACTCGGATCAATAAATTCCGTTCGATGGATTTGCTGAGTCGCTTGTTCTTCCATGTCGATAATCTGCAACGACGATATATCGAAGAAATCGAAAAGTAGGTGGTACACGTCACGACGAGTACATCGATATTTAACGTGTCATAGGTTAGTTTCAGAAAATATGATCAAAGAGAATTTCGTGTAGCAGGTTCGGTGTACCGCTGGTGAATAACGCAGTTAATACTTTCGTAAAGTGCATACGTCGCACATTTTATCTCGGACCATTTTATGATCGTGGATTCTTTAATTTAAACTTTACGACGACAACTTTGAAATTCACTCGCGCTGTAACGGGGAAAATCGATATCTTCTTTCTTGGAATTTTTGAAGCCGAGAGAAAACGAGCGAGAAATAATATTTTCTTGTTCGTTTTGGTCGTAGGACGAACCGTGGTCAGGGGATATCACGAAACGAGTAAAAATTCCGAGCTTACGAATAATTTATGGGAAGATTCCCTTTTCTGTCGTCGAACGAGCTCGCAAACTTTCCAGCAGAGTTTGTTCGTCTTCGTCGAACCAGCAGGACACCGGGATGACCTAGCAACTTTGTAGCAGTTATTCGAAGATCGATGAGCGTGCAGCGAAACGCGACGAGGCGTTAATGCGATCAAAAGTGGAGCCGGCCGGATGTTCGCTGGACGGTGGATTCGTTAAAAACATGCTATTAATACGATAAACAACGACGAATTGGTCGGTGCATTTACAACGGAGAGAAAAATGATTCGTTCGACGATGACTGATTCTCTGTATGTTCCGATGGTACACTTTGATGTTTAAACGTTATTTCAGCATATTCCATTGAAATCGTTCTATTGTGCACGCCGCGCGGACAATGGTCGATCACTTTGGCTCGATGAAATTACAGGATGCAAGTTAACTATTCGCGCCGTTGTTATCAAACTGTTTCGTGATTCGAAAAAGTAGATCCCCATTCAGTCGAAATATCCAATAACACTGGTGAAATTAATTGCTTTTCATGGGTTGCGAGTGCTTTTGTTTGATGAATCGTAGCTGTTTGTTCTGCGAGGAATATTGCGTTTATCGTTTTTGAAATTTAAACCGACGGATAAACACGAACGTAAACGTTGAAAACACTTCCGAAAACATGAATCCGGTTTCAGTAGTACGAGTACGCCGCAAGTCAGACGAGATCTTTCAACGTCTCGCGATTCTATTGCGTTGTTCGGAAAGTAAATTCGTTTTTTCCCAACAGAGTATTTAATTGTATTTTTTTACAGCTATCTCCAGATTTATGCCGCAAACCATTATACATTTTAATAACTGATATAGCACGGCTCTTTTGTGAAAAATTTCCATTGATTCTATGCAGTAGTTTTTGGTTGGTACTCCATCAAATATGGAAAAAGCAGCATTTTCGACATATTTTACTTTTTTACTATCGCAAAGGAAAAAATGCAAGAGAAGAATTGTCAGATGTGTATAGAGAAGACGTATTAACAGAACGAGAGTGCCATAACTGGTTCAAACGAGGAGGTGAAACTTCACTTGCTCCAATTCTTCGCCAGCAAGGAACAAAAATTTTATGAACGTGGAATTATGTTACTGTTAGAAAGATGGTAAAGTGTATTGGACCTGAATTGATAATATGTAATAATAGAATAAAATATTTATTCGCTATAAGAAAATCGTATTTCGTTTCATGGAAAAAAAAACCAAATGACTTTCCGAACAACCCAATAATTGGTCCGTTTGACTCCGCGCAGCTTAAATATAGGTTATCTTAATTCGATGAACGTTTCCCTGGAGGTTTGTAGGAAACGAGGGTGACCGAGACGGAGACAATTAACCGAGGTAGAAGGGATTAATAGAAAAGACCGATTAAGAGGTGAAAGATTAAGAGGCGGGGTGTCCCAGTGTGTTTTCATTTGCTCGAATCACTCGTCATTCCGTAGTTAATCTTGGCCAACGAGTGAACAAGGGATGAACCCGTTGGCGCAACGGGGTCGTTAGTTTTAATCGTTTCACTGCTATTAGTTCGAGCCTCTTTCTTTCCTCTTCCGCTCCTTTTTTTCACTGGATCTTTTCAGTTGCCGAACTTCGACTCGACCATTCTTGCCTCCTTCCTTTAAGTGCGTACTCTCTGGTGGCCGGGCTCAGACCTTATCGATGGCGGACATTAAACGTCCTTCGTCCCCGAGCTCCGAATCCAACTCCGCGACACGAATTTCTCGAACTACGGAGCTCGATGGCACCCTACGGTATCGTTTTTCCTCGAAACGCGGACAGCCGTGGATACGGATCACGACAAATGTTATCGCCGAGTGGCTGACAAGTTGATTCTTCGGATGATAATATGACCGATTCGACCCGATGGGATGTAAGTTAACGCGTTCGAGCTGCATCGAAACGACGACATCGTATAGCTGCGAGAAAACTTGTTTCACGAGACTGTTATCGCGCACTCGGGTGCAATACAGGATTCCCTGGGTTAACAGAAAATATAGGATCTCCCTTGACACCCCTTGCCTCTCCAATGGAATATTCTACTCCGTAATTAAATATTCATCGTTGAATCTGTAGCTCGAGTCTTCCCTCTAAAAAGCCGATTATAATTACGCTCGAATAAAAGTCCGCGTTAAGTTCAGCGAATGGTTCGCGATTTATATTTCATACGCGTCTACGCCGTTCGATTTAATCACCCTCTTTCCCCCAGCTTTCTTTTCCCATTACGCGATCGCTATTAATGTTCGGGATAAAATCAAAGTATTTGCGGTACGTAATTTCGATTCGGAGCGATCGCGGTTACAGTCGCTGGCAGCTATCAAAATATATTCTCCAATTTCCCTCCACTCGATCGTAGATAACAAACGGTTAAAGCCGGTCGTTAAGAATTGAATTTTCAGTTACCGCGATGGATTTTATCGAACGACTCAGACAGTCGCGCAATTCTGATCTTGCGGAGGGTTGTTCCCCCCCCCCGTAGACGGTAACAGCTTTGGGGAGAGAACGGCCTTGTATTTTTCTCGATTTCCGTATACACTCTGAACGCAACTATTTCGCCGTTGTTTGTCATCGCCCTGCTGGTCTAGCCGCGGTCAGAATTTTCAACGTGCTTCAGCGGAAGAATAAAGCGGGAACAGTGCGTGTCGAACAAAGAGCGAGCACGCACGTTTTATTACCATTGTTGCAGCCCGGTCACGGTCAATCGTTCATTGCAATGTATTGATAACGGTTTTCCATCAGCGACGTATTCATATCTAGGTTATTCCGCGCTATTTCACCGATACCGGGTGAAATTGACTTTTCAACCGGGAACGAGAACAAAAATAAAAAAAGGAGATCAATCGTGTATGCGTTATCGTGTTTCGAGCAGCGAATTTTGGTCGCCCGAAGAAATTCGTGTTAGGATACGTTGAAGAACGATCCAGTGTACTCGAGGTACGTACGCTTCTTTACAGGGTATGAAAATTTTCATGGGTTACTTTTAAAACGAGTCACTCGACGAAGTTACAAAGATAATCAATGCATGCGCCGTAAATGAAATATTCCGTACATTGCGTCCCACACTGTTACACGCCTCTCCTTATTAATTCAACTACACGCCGGTAAGTTTAAACTTTATTTTCGCGAAACGGTGTTTCGCACACAGGTTAAAGCGTTTATCCCCTTAACTTTGCTGCAGTATGAAACGATAAAAGTTATCCAGCGCGAAGCATCGCCGACACAAGACACTTCCGCTAAATACCGTTCTTTATTCCGGTAAAAACTAGTGGATTTTTTTTCGTAACGCGACCGAAATCCACTCCGGGAGCAGAGAAGAGAATCCGTAGCTCGGGCATTGAAAGAAGGTAGCCGCGGTTAGAGGCATTTTAATGCAAATGCATGAACATCTGGGATTCCCGTTGCGGCGCCGCGACTGAATCACGCGGAAACGGAAGATAACATTCTCAAGGTAAGTCCTTCCTGCGGCTACAGCTTCACGCAAATGCGACTCGCTGAAATTCCACCAGCCCAGCGCGCGACCAGTCCCGGACCAAGCGTTTAACAGGCTGCATGAAAAATTCATGCACCTTTATCTGCCGTGGATTATGCTGCTGACCACGGACCTCGTTTCTACCGAGCTTCCGTATGCAACGTTTTTAACCTCGTTGTCTCTCGAAATTGAAACGCTTTATTAAATACAGCACGAAAGAACCGCTGCTCCCGCAATGGCCTTATCTTCGGTTTAAAACTAAACACTAATTTCTAAGTAAATCTGCCTCGCCCTTAAACGCCCTTAAATCTATCTGTTCAATTACTTTCTTATTATTCGAGGCTCGTGTCACAGCGTTTGCCACTTTATTAAATTCTTGGGAAAGCAATTCGAGTCGAAACAACTAGCTACTCTTTTATGCATAACCTGCTACCGATATCAGCGCGCAATGCCGAATAATAATATCCCGTTGCGACAATTCTTTCCACCTGTATTGTATCCGTGGTGTAGATTCTACACGAATCGTAGGGGGTCGCCTAGAATATTAAATTGCCTGCTGAACAGCTTCTCGGCTTATTGGCTACGTCGAGACGCTGGCTGTCTTATTAACACGGCAAGATTCGACAGTCAGCTGCACGTTCAAGTCTGCATTCACTTTCGGGGAAGCTTCTTATTTATGCATTAAAGCTTCAACTTTTCTGCTCTGCCTTTATCTTAAGATCGTAAGCCGAATTTTCTTTACTTTTTTTTTTTAGTAATAATAAAAAGGGATAAGATCTTTTGTTACGAGTTGCTTGGAGTACAATTAATGTAATATTTATAAATATTCTGTCGAACTGTAGAATGTTTCTTTATTGTGATTTTCAAATGGATATTTAAGACCACGTGAACGCCTCCACAACTTGACGTTCCTAACTATTTGACAATAGCTTTCTAACAGGCCAAAAAAGCACATTTTTTATAACGCCAATTTAGCTTTCTTTAAAGAAGTATTTTCCGTAACAAGTTGTGGAAACGCCATGGGTCACCGAAGATTTACAACCTTCGACAACAATTATGAAAAGTTAATATTTGACCCGACGCGTAACATCTTTAACTTAGCTAGTGTTACAGTCACTGTGTATCGATAGACGATTTAATTCGTCCGAGCTAATTGAAGAGACAAACAAACGTCACGAAGGGAACGAATCGTTTTGCAGGCTAGTTTCTCTTGGCTACACGTTCGCCGTTCCTATTTGCAGCGACGAAAGTAAGCAGAAGAGATAGCCGATCCATCAGAGCGAGGAACATCCTGACGGCACCGCTACAAATCATAGCTCGTCGCCTCGTTTTCCTGTCTTTCCTCTCCGTGTTTCTCGTCTTTTCCCTCAGCGAACCGAGAATCGAGAATCCAGAACGAGGAAAGGAGTGAAAAATGGAGGAGGACCAGAAGGAAAGAGAGAAAGCAAGAGACAGGACAGGACAATACCCTTGAGTTCCATCGTGACCAGCATTTTCGATTCGTCGCATAATTCATTTTTTCCCCTTCCCCTTTTTCAGCCTCGTCTCTTCTCGCGACGCCACCGGCAACCCCTGCTCTCTTTTTGCTCGTCTTGCCACCGCGGTCGGATGGTTTTTTCTATTTCTCGTTTTTTTTTATCAAGAGTGGCCTCCAGGACACGGTCGGAACGTTTTTCGAGGTATCGATCATTTTCGCACACGGGAAACCGCCGGGGATATTACGTCGGTGAAAATTTTCTTCCACTGTCGATGCTGCTTCGAAAATAATCCATCAGATTCTTTCGCGAACAACGTTTGATAGGATTTGTTATTCTCGGGGAGGGAATAAGAAATATAAAACGTGCATTCCGGTTGACTGTCGAACGTCGAGAATTAATTTATTCCATCTTAAAAGTTGGTGTACCCATTGAATGGTCTCGACAGATTCAAGGATCATATTCGACGATATTCGACGCTTTCTGTTGGTACAACAAGTACCGGTTACATATGTCCGTTAAAAGAGATCCACGGAAGCGTCCAAGCCAAGAAACGAGATAATATTTAGATAAGAAAGAGATACAATAGCAGGGGAAAATTGGCTGGGAAGCTCGGCGGTTAGTTCGAAGTTTCACCCAATTTCTTCGCGGTGTTTCCTTCTTACCGGCAACTTCTCTTTCGTTTTACCAAGAGGATCAGCGAAGAGAGATACGAGTCGTTTCCAACCGAGTCGAAAACTTTTCGCATCGCGGAATTCACCGTATTAATTATCGAGTTTATTTTGGTTGCCCATTAACAAACCGAGTTTACTGAAGATGTCGTCGTTAAAACTTGCTGCAGCCGACACTTACGGCTCGGTGTCCGTATTTTCAACGGAACACTCCGCGTCTCGTAAACCACTCGAAAAATGTAACGAACTCCCCGCGGAACGATGCACCACTCGAGAATCATCGTACGTACAATGATTTGTTTAGACGCTTTCAAATTATCACACTGAATTGCCGTGAACTTCCGACGACGCGTAGATGCTTCCCATTAATTTAAATTACGCGTTTCGAGCAGATTTATTTTGCATTCCCGCGCGGAATCTTTTATGTCCGCACACTGTCGATTATCCGCTTCGCGAACCTCGACATATAATTAAAACGGGTGATTAGCACAATCGCTCGTTCATCGTTGAGCGTTAAATCGCTACGCGTTATATGATTTATCTCAGCTCGTCTGTTATGCGCAGAAATATACGATCGATGCAGCGAATTAGCGCTTTCGTTAATTATTGCTCGATAGCGTGAGGGATTAGGTCCGCAAAGTCTCGCAGGAGAAGCTACGCAAAATTTCGTGCAGAAACGGTTCGGGTATTAATTGAGGATATATCGACGGACATTCTGTTTTCTATACATATAGATTTTTCAAATACAATTTCCGCGGATTAGGAGATCACGAGATTCGGTCGGTGATAGGATTCGGCAGGTAGGATTTAGTTTCTAATAGGATTTGCAACGGCATAGGATTTGGCTTTACGATTGTACCAGGTTCGCGTTGTAACGTTGCTTGGCCTGGCTGCAATAAGTAAGCCGATATATTCGGTTGCCTAGTTTGCGCGTAAAGCTCCAAGTTGTTCATCGATTAGCCAAACTTCATCGTTTTCGTACCGCGGTTAATTAATCGCGTTTTATATTTTTATAGACGGTAGGATTTTCAATATTGCCACCGAATATGAAATATTCGAGCTCTTTACTACTCCGGAGGTCGGTACTTGTCACGTTTCGCGGGTCCAGTAACTGCATACTTTCGAAAGATTGATGCTTCGATCATAAAGTTCGGCGAGAGGGTTGTTTCAGCAGCAGCAGCGACGGAATATAGCGTTCGTCGTGGATACGAGGTCTTAAAAACATGTCACGATTTTCGACCCCGCTCCGGAGGATGACACGAAACGAAAGTCATTTGCCGACGACGCGACTCCGCGATTCGACGACGGATAACCAAAGTTTTATCGCGAAATAAGTATTGTCGAAAGCCAGAACCACGAATATTACGATTTCATTAAACATTCATAAAGCTCTGCGCGTTCAAGTTTTTGCGACCCGGTAGTTTTCTCTCCGTTTCGACGAATAGCGATACAGCAAGCGAAGGGTTTATTTTTTTAACCGCGCGTATTCCTGCAGGCTCTAGAAAGTGTCAAAGGCGTTCCAACGATTTTTACGATGGTCCTCGGGAGGACAATTATTTTGATCGCGAAACGGTGTTTCGCGAATTCGCGTTTGACCCTTTGTGCGCTTTGTCCGGCTGCCGCGTTCGATCTCGTCGACGTTCGCGGCATATCCGGTGTAAAAACGGACAGTCATATCCGCCATGTTGCACCGCCGTATATTTGACCGTGGCACGATATTAATGTATCCAGCAGGTCGGAAGTTTTCTCGTGAAATCAGCAATAGACGAAACCCGGCAGCCATTTCCCTACGAGTATCCGGTTTTTATTAAACATTCATAGCTCTTTAGCGTTTCCGAGGCATCGTGGGAAATTCGCACAGTTTTCTCGTCCTCTTCGTCCACGGAGCGTGAATCTATACGCTGGTTATGAATTATTGGTGGCACTTTCTGCTGCGAGTAGCACGCTTCCGTTGTCGCGGATGAAACGTTCACCGGAGGAGATTAATTCGAATCAAAATTCATTTTTCACAGTTATTATTATTCTTACGCCCGTTACCTTTTCGGTCGATGCATATTCATGCGACTAAAAGCGGTCGATAATACGAAAATGCCGCAAAGCTTTCCCGAAAATATCGAACAAACCTATATCGGTCATCGTTCATCACGGTCGATAAGCTAGTTCGTTATCGGGAGTTCGTTAATTATCCAAAGTGACTTAATTTTACGGGCCGAAATGGTCAACGCGCGTTCGAAAATAAACCGTATTCCAAACAGACGAAAACTCGTCGAAGAGAAAAAGCGGTACCATGAATATGGATCCGGAGAATCGAGAAACACCGTTGCTGCCATTGCTTGCACGAATCTTGGATACATTATACGAAAAGCTTCTTTCATCTTAACGAAGCGGTCGCTTATGACCGAGAAAACATGGCAGTCTCTGGTTTCTATGCAAATCGAAATGCTCGAATTATCATATTGCACGTCCGCCAGAATAATCTTCCCTGAAGCTGGTTAAATTATGCGCCGGCGAAATTACGCGGGCATTCTCTGCGATTCCTGGCCACCGCCTGCAACCGACGAAATTATTAACGTGGTTCTGCCAGGATTTCCTTCGATTTCGGCGTCGTAATTTCGTCTCGCGTTTCAAATATATCCTCGTTACGATTTCTGCTAGATACCTGCGGATCGCCATCGAACCTCTGTTTCGGTGGTCCTTTCACGTTTTATTCCCAACAGTCCTCGATGACGTCGTTTCATCTCGTTTTACGCGAACCTAGTAGCGTTACATTTCGCGACTTTGTGCCACGGACGATCCTCTCCGATCTTTTTTCGCGCATTTTTATTCGCGGGTAGCTGCCTCATGGAACAGGGACTCAGTTTTATTCGGTCGTAAACAATATTTTTATTCCCTGACTCATCTGCGAAGAATACGTCCCTCGAAAGCGCAATTCTTCGGTCGACGGTTATCCCCCGGGAATCGAGGCTACCTCGTTTCTCTACGTGCATCGAAAACGCTGCAACTCGTTAATCTTGCAACTTGGAAGTGGGCTGAAGGATAACCAATTCTTATTTTTCACGGTCTCTACGCGTACAACGTAATGGAGGTATCTATATAAAGAACCAATTGAGATTTCACGTAAAGCACTTATGCGTGCGATTTATTATTGCGATAAAAGAACAAGACTCTTATTGTTGGAAATACATGTATGTGTGTTGGATTTGCAGAATATATGTATATATCTTATGTTCATTATAAACAAAAGAGGTTTCTAAACCAGACCACTCTGCTATCCAGTACCTGGAGGCTCGAACCCTCCATTTCAAATCATTCATAGATTAAAGTACTTTATTCTTACTGAGAAGCCCAAGCTGGGCTTCAACCAGACAGAATTCACAAAAAATATAACGACATAATTCGTAGAAGCAACGCCCGTCTCCGGGAGTATCTAAATAAACAAACTTACGTTTACACGATATTCAAAATTACTATCGCAGGATCGAGACTTCCATATTCCACGGGATGGAAACGTGGAAGCAGGGAAAATCGTAATTAGCGAATACTTGCTGCCCTAAATTCCTGTTTCCCAGAGATCCCATACGCGTATACAACCTTCCAGCATCGAAAATTGTAAGCGTAGGTTTGGAACCCTCGTTCCTAGGAAGATGGGGCATGCACGCGAAGATAATGGCAACGGCGGTCTCGCGTGGAGTTGCTTCTAATCATTGTTTTCGACTAGTACACGAGAACGACCGTACCAATGCGCTAACGTAGAAAATTTGAGAATTCGATTTCGCGAGAAAAACTGAAGTGACATCGAAAGCCGAAGCGCGGATAGTTTAATCGGAAACTCGGTATCCGATAAATACTCGGATTTTCTAGCGTCGAAGTTTAATACAAGCCGGTTTTCGAATCCAGAGGATGCAGTTTATGGTGTTGCGCGAGGACAAGGACAACGACGAAGGTAAAGCAGATGCAGTGGTAGACGGTAAAGCGTCAATCTCGGGGAAAGTTTCGCTCGTTGAATCGGGAAATTTCGGTCACGTGTCCCTGGCAAGTTCCAGCTAGTTATCGAGAATCGAACACAATCGACCCCTGGGATATGTATATGCGTGCTACGTGGCCCAGCTTGTTCTGACACTTTGCCGATTAGTTGGATATATTCAAATTGTCAAGGAAGTTCTTGGTCCTAACGCTGATCCGCTGTTCCAACGGTCAACCATTTATCGTCAAAGACGGCTTCGTTTCGATGCGATTCAATTCGCAAGCTTTGGCGAGCTTTCTTCCCTCCATTACCCTGCCGATTCCCAACGGTCGTCCATTCGTTCCCAACTTTGAACGGACTTGTCGCGATCGATTAACGAACTTTGCGGTAATATCGTGTCTGGTTCTCGAGAACATGTTAGTTAAGAAGAGAGTACGGACACGGATATTTTTGCTAGCAACGATCTGCATGAAACCTTGAAAATTTTCGCAACAAAGATAGCTACTCGAATCGAGTCGAGTGCTTCGTTTATACAACGTAACTGGTTTCAATGTAGTTTCGGCGCATAAATTGGTGCCAGAGACTAATTTAAACTATGCAGCGTCTCTTACCGCACTGGGTTCTTCTGCAACGCGAGTATTGCACTTTCAAATGATATGGTAATCGCGAGCCAGAGTTATAACAATAATATTTCAAGAAACAGCGTAATGGTAAAAAATTGAAATTTCAGCGTCCGTGTTGTTCCGGTTGGAATATCGGGATGTTATCGATAATTTTCCAGCAGAGAGCGTAACGCGTGCAAGATACAACGAACTGCAATTTCTTTGTTTAATTTTTTCGTTTACACGAGCCCTTTGTTTACGACAACACTTTGTGAACGTTAAAAAACGAATAGAAAGGAAATATCGATTAAAAAATCATCCGCTTCGTTTTACACGGTCCGCGTTTGTTTCAATGTCAACAAACGCGTCGACAACGCAATCGACATTTTATAAACTAGAAAAATTGCGTTACGGCTGCAAGCTTGTTTTCTAGCGAAATCGAGGAGCGAGACACATTAAGGAGAGTAGGCTATCTCGCGGTAAAGTAGCTGCGTTTATCACCACTCAAAATGGCTTTATGGTCGGGCTCGAAAAGATTCGATTTAGCGCAAAACAAGGTTTATTTTATCGAAGCCGAAGAAAAAGTAGAAGGATATTCTTCGACGGCGTAAGATCGATTCCTTGCTCCGTCGAGCGTACCACGACGACGACGATGACGAAGACGACCAGAGCTTTTTTAGAGGATAGTAAAAGGTCGAGTGTCACTTGAACGACTCGTGAAATTCTCGGCTATTCGCGACACTTCGCACCGGTGGAAGATTTTTCCCAAAGCATACTGCAACACGGTGTATCCAAGAATGTTCGCTTTGCGAGCAAGTGCCTCTTCAAAACGCGAACAATTCCGTAATAAATGAAATTTAGTCGGTCGCGTTTCCTGTTTTCTTCTTCGACGCGTAGAAGCGCTCTTCCGAAAGGCTTTCTCGTTAAAACGACTCTCCGCAGTAAAATGTCACGTATAGCTCGAAATCTCGCTCGACCAGTGCTAAATACTTTGATAAAACTTTAAGCGATGAGCTTGAGTTACTGACTCCACCGAAACTTTCCCGCTCTAGCATCTTACTCGGGAAAGTTTTTCGGTGAAATTCAACGGCAAGAATTTTCTCGGCATTCCCATCGAAAAATGTTTTATCGAGTCGTTTTAATTTAATTTCGAATTAACCTTCCGCTCGAATGCGAATATTAACGGAAACGTACGTCTACGACTCGATTAATTTCGCAAACAATCGAGAAGTTTGAATGAAGCTCCGCGTTGGAATTTGTCGCAGCGATAGGTTAAAAGTAGAAAGAAGAGTAAGAGATCCCAGTGGATTGGACGGTAGTTTTCCAACGACAATGACGATTCTCGCAAACGAGGTGGAAAACGACGAGGCAAATAAAAGTCAAAGGCGGGAGATAAACGCCGTTGCTCGTTCGTTCGGGCGGACAACGTACGCGCGAGGAATTGCAACAAATCCCCGGGATAATTGTAATTGCCGGTTGCTCTTTGATTAAAGCGCGTACGGTAAACTGCGTCGGTGAACGAGTTCATTAGCATGCCGGGTTCACCGTCTAGGTCTCGTAGGTCTGACGGCGACGTCGTTGTTCCACGACGCCCACCTAATCTTCGCCGTTCCCTGTCCCGAACCGTAACTCCCTCCCGTCTTTCCATCGATCTTCGATAATTGCCACCGACCAATCCTCTCGATTACTTCGAAACGATTCATTTTTCTTTCAATAGTTTTTACTTTGCCCTTACTTTTATTTCATTTTCGATTTTATCTTTAATCAAAATTACATCTGCGCCCAACACCCTGCTGTTAAGGGATCCTGTTTTAGGAGCCCTAAAAAGAGCGTTTTTTAGGGAATTTTTTTAGGACAGAAAAAAAAGGTGATTTTTAGTGAACTTTTTAGATTATTTTACTACACGTTTGAACAAGAAAAAAACAATTTTTGTACAGAAAAATATTCAAACGCAGCCGATTTTTATGCAGAAGGAGTTCGACACCCTACTCTGTTTAGTGCTGTATCTTCAAAACTATTGTGAATTAATCTCTATAACTTTGAATACATATTCTTAGATACAAAATAGATAAAAAATCGATTTTTTGAGCCTCCTTGAGTATCCCCCCTTAAACGGTTTATAACGATAGAACGACATTTCGTTCGTGTGAAGAAAATATCGAGGCGTTTTAAAGAAGTGGAAGAACGGTCAAGTTCCAGTCTGAATGTTAATTAAAGAATTCTTGACTCCCGTTAAAGAATGTACTCGATTTTCAGCAAACACCTGTACCGTTGCCAGGGAATTCTCTAATCCAGTTTTTTTCTTCCTGTCCCAGTATCCCCCGGCGTCGTCCGCTGATTTTCCTCGTTTTCCCTTGTTTGTATCGTTCGCGACGATTTTCTTAGATACGATTGCCTCTCATCTGACAATTGTTCTCGTTTGCGATCTCTATCGCAAGAAACGCGTTCATCCAACGACCTCTCCTTTTCTCCTTCGACGTCTTATTATTTTTTTCTCCTTTCGCTCGATGCGCAATTTTAATTAACTCCTTACCGTGTTCGTTCTTTTTCCTCGCCTCGAAGCCGGATACTCGTTGCAATTAAGACACCCTCCGAGGATAGCCAACTCCCACGTCGATTCGTTGCAAAATTAAGAGCCCGTTTTCCTTCGAGTCACTGCTTCGAGTAGTTAGTTAGCCGTGACTAGGATCGTTTCCCGTTTATCGATCTACGAACGATCGCTCGTTAACCTATCGAAAACACGTGTTACCCTGGTGGCTCGCGTGGCTGTCGGGTCACGCGAGGAAAAAGTGGATAATTAAACGTCCGCCGAGAATAAATTTTTCCGTCTGGACCAATTAGTCCAAGTCCGCCAAGCCGATGTATTTTTATCGGGAACGTTGCTTGTTTTTTCCGCTCGTTTCGACAATTTCTGTCTGCGTCGCAGACGGTAAAGGTAGAGGAATATTCCTTAGAAGTCTATTTTAATCCGTGTTATCGATCTCCGGCTAATTATGGAACAGCTATATTTTATTGGATCGATCGAATTACAGACGAATAATTAATCACCCACTTATTATCGGTTTTCGATCAATAACAGCTAGTACCGGTTAGTCTATTAGCAGGTTTCGCGTAAGGAGTGAAAATTGGAACGCTTTAGACTTTGTCGTTCGTCGAGGAGGAATCGTTCGGAATACGGAAGAGTTTTTCGAAACAATCGACGCGTAATTCGGAGGTAGCAGGTGCACCGTCGGGAAAACGAAACACGAAGACGAAAAAGCGAGGATGGATTCGGGGAATCGTTCGATCGAGAAGGCAACCGAGTCGTTCGAGGGAGTATAACGTTTACAGGACTGCGAGAAAAAGGAAAGAAAAATCAGGGAGAAATAGGGGGATGGTAGCGCGAGTTATAGTTGGGTTAAACGCGTGTCCCCTCGTTTTCTTCCGTCCAAGTTCGCCGTCCTCGTCGAGCTCACGGGACGCTCGAAGGAATCGGAAAGTTCAGCACTGCCAGCAACTTGGCGAAACTGTATTTATTCACCGGCTTCTCGTCCCGTGATAAGGGTCTTTTCCTGGTTCACCGAGCAGCCGGACGAGAACCGGCTATATCCTGGCTCTGCTTTCTCCCTTCTAATAAACCCCTTCTTATCTCGAGCAGTTCGGACCGCTAGTCTTGCCTCGAAGCCGTGAGAAAACGGCAATAAAACTAGACTTCCCTGACCGTCCTCGACGGTATCGTCTCGGCCGCGCTTCCAAGACGGATGCGTTTTCTTCGCTGTTTCGCTGCTCCTACAATCTCGGAGTTTGCGCGTCGGGCTCGATCGCGGCCACTGCAACTTTCCTCGAGTTCGTAAAAGCGTGATCGTTAAAAGTTGCACGCGTGCACTGAAACAGTCCAGAGGATCGAGCATGTACCTACAAAAGTTAGCTGGATGGCACGGTAAAAGCTGTACAAATATCCGGGAAACACAGGAAACGGTAGCAGCTTGTCATTTCCGGTCTCGTAACGTCTAACGGGAAACGGGCCGCGAGTGCCCCACAGCGACTCTACCGTCGCTTTGATATTTTTATTGCGCCGATGTCGAAAAAAACCATAAATACAAACGCGAATCTCTAGCCAGATGCATTTTCGACCGAATACAGTATTGTTCGCCTCGGGATATCGACGCGTATTTTTGATTCGCGTTAAATTCTTAACGACTTATTCAGGACTTTCTAAATTTTACGTATCGACGTTTATAAAGATAGATTATAATTGTGGGAGTGTGTTATATTTTATGTTGGTTTGTTGTGTGTTATATTTTGTTAGTTTGATTTGGCAACCACTGTGAAATTGTATGTGCGACTGCAGTTGTGAATGACGATTTATGAAAGGGACTGTGTGAAATGTTATGCGGAAGTGGTTGCCAGCGTTTAGAAAAAAGTGTTGTTGTGAGTTCAGTTTAGTTACGGAAGTGATACGATTTTGACGTGTGCCGCGAATTACAAATTCAGAATACCGAACGTTTACGGTTTTATTATATTTAATACTTTAATTACGTTATTGCGTGTTCTCTTAAATAAAAGGATAGTATTCTAAACTCTATTCCCACATAATTGTTCGTGTTATTTCCTACGTAGCTCCTTTTCGAAGTTTGCTTTCGGTTGCCCGGTATTATCCGTCACCGCTTACTTACCTGGCACAAAGTGCTTCGACAAAATTGGAGGATCTACGCGCAAGATTTCTCGGCTGAAACAGAATACGAAAGTGCCGGCAATGAAACAACCTAAGGAATAAGGGCACCGCCGTGCTGATGGTTGCATGGCAAACGCGGCTTTAAACCGTTGCAGTCGTGAACGGCCCCTCTGGGAGCATCCACCGTGCTCTTGGAGACTCGTCCGAGCAAAGGGACTGTGCCCTTTACGAGTAGCCATTAAGATAAATCTTGGCGTACAGCATTTAACGAAACTGGGCACCAAAGGATCCGACGGAATTCAGTTTTAGGATATACGAAGATGCTACTTTCGAACGAACAAAGTCCGATAAATCGATCGCTGTTACGAGTTGCTCGGAATATTATTAGTCCAATATTTATGGGTGTTCTATCGGATCCAAGAACGTTTCATTTTTGCTATTTTAGACGGATATTTTGGACCATATGAGCGTCTCCACAGCTTGACGTACCTAACTATTGACAATAGCTTTCTAACAGGCCAGAAAAGCACATTTTTATAACGCCAATATAACTTTCTTTAAAGAAGTTTATTTCCATGGTCCTAAACTGTGCACCACATCTTTCAGTGACTTGGGCACACCAGTGTGGAGAACTCTGAACCACTCTATAAATTCTACTTTATAATAATCATTTTACATATAATTCCATTACCGTAACAAGTTGTGGAGATGAAGATTTACAACCTTCGACAACAATTATAAAAAGTTAATATTTGACCCGACGCGTAACAATCGCCTATAAAGTTATCCAGTTCGATAAAGTCGTATCGCTCAGGAACGATCGAAAAAGTGATATTCCCGGTAGACGTTTTGTTCGATCGTAACGAGCGTAGACGTTTACAGGCAGACGAGCAGATGTTGCCGATCGTGTAGACCTCGATTTAGCTCGATTCACCGGAACAGAAGCGGCCGCTACTTGTTGACGTCGCTTTTCCGGGATCCTCGTCGAATTATGAATAATGGATGCAGAAGGCAGGGGTTGCGCGCGATTCTGTACCGAGGAAACTTCTTATCGTGGCTGCTTCGACCGACTTCTTCTTATCTCGAACGATGCACTCTTACGTCTCGAGCGGCTGTGTCGCAGACGTACCGTTTTTGTGCTTCTGCATCCTACGAATGAACATGTAGGTCAGCCAGATGTACCTCTTTAACGCGTTCACCGTTGCGATACTTGTGTCTTGCACTGTCCGCTAAGATTAGCTGAGCGTTATTTTAATTCGCCAGTGACATACAATGCTGGACGAAAGAAGAATGCTGCACGAGTGTTTTTTGCAGTAGACATTTTATATCGCTGTTCTCGGTACGATTAAATATTCTAGGAATTCTGTTCAGTTCGAATACGGATATTCGATCGTTTATATACGAGTTTTGTCGTGTGGTACACAATTAACTCATTTTATGCAACGCCGCTAACGAGGGAAAATAAAAGCACTAAATGCGGTGTATGTGTGAATATTATCACGAAAACATAATTAATCTTATTTTTGTCGAGCTAGTTCTTTCACCTGTTGCAGTCTTTTGAAGAAAATACTTCCTCGCTTTTGCGCTTGCCTTTGTTACTTTTTTTAATGTCGCGAGGTAGACGTATCTATGAAAAATTCATTATTTTTGTAAAATATTAGACTCCTCCACGATTCTATTCGACTCGAATGCGCTCACGAAACGACATTTTAAGATCGAAATAGCCCGGAATACGAACTCGTTTGCTCCATCGATGCCTTTTAAAGAACGTTTCGGTTTATGAAAGTAAGGCTGAATGAAACGTTGCACGCGATTCACGATATTCAGGAGGTAGCCATTGGAAAGTCTGCTGGAAACGTTATCGTTCCGATTGGACATTCGCCGGCGAGTCCTCGATGTTTGACCGGTCGTAAAAGTAAATCCCTGGCCGTAATCTGTTTCGGAAGATGGCGATTTCTCGCGGCAGCGTGGCACGCGATAAAGCAGTCGACTTTGTAAGACTCTATTTCACTGGGCGAACGAAGAACGGTGAAATGGAAGGAAAGGAGTTTCTCACCTACACGGGCTATTGGCGAGAAAAGTAGCAACCGCAGCGAACTTCGTAACGTTAACTAACGAGAAACCGCCTTCAAAAGTTACTGCTTCAATAATCTCCATGACCATTTGCTCATATTTATAGGAACGCGTGTATCGTTTCCATTAGCACTCAGCTAATTGCTAGTTTGTTTCGTTTTCGATGTAAAAGAGCTTCGTGCACTTGTAGTTCCAACGTTGTTTAAATAATATGTTAATAAACTGTACGATGTTATTTAAGTTCGATATTTTATAATATTTTTTAACGGGAGAAGAAGCTCCTCGAACTCTACGCTCCGCAGTCGAAGTTTACATCTTTTTTCGTCCACGCTTCGTGCATTTAATTAATAAAAGTTAAGGCGAAATAAAATTCTTTCCCACGGGACTTCCTTTTTGAGAGCATCAGTTTTAAAAATGCAACGAACGAGGAAGTCCCGTAGCTCGAAGATAAAATGTTAAAATTATTATTCGTCTGCTCGTTCCATCGTCTGAATTTCGAAATAATTTTCCTGCGGTTTTTCATATAGTCCTTTCCGCGGTATCTACATAGTTCCGCCGTGTATAACATTTTATAAAAATTGTCTGAATAAAGTGGTGGTCGAACCGAAGTTACTTTTGTCGAGGGTTCACTTACGAACCGGCGAGAATTAAATAGACACTTTACAAAGGGGACGTTCGAGTAAAAATATGCTTAGCCAAACGAGACGAGGACCCGCGCCATTTCGACCACGTACCACGGGACAATGAAACTCGATGGAATTTACAGCGAAATGAGAGTTTTCTTTCGCAGAGACGATGTGACCGCGTCGCTCGAAAGAAGTACGAGCAAGGGTCAAAGAGTGCTTACGGTTCTCGCCTACCAGTTCGTAGAATAGAAACTTTTATTCCGTGCTACGAAATGGAACGTAGCATCGCGCCATTGTTACTCGGCTGTATCTCTTTCTGTTCGTTCGTACGGGACCTTCTATTTCTGATTCTTCGTCTTCGACACCGAACTTTCGACACTCTTTCGCCCCTTTCTTGTTCGCTGAATCTTCCAGGAATCTCTTCTGCTTTCTTTCCTGCCTCCTTTCTCTACGTTCACCTTTCTTCCTTTTGCCATTCCCGTTTCGATCTCTTCTACTAGCCTCTTCTCTCTTTGCTCTTTGATCTTTGCTTTCCTTCCATTTTCGCGTTAACCAGAGAAACTTTGCTAAGATTTATCCTTCGTTACTCGCAGAGTCACTCTTTTGTGCAAATTGATTTTAAAGCGAGAACTTCCGAATTGGAGTGGGTCTTCCTGAAAAGGTATCTTTTCACGTGGCCTCTTTCACTATCGATCAATAAACAAACTATTCTCCGACTACGCGATACTGTGATTATCTAGTCTCTAATTTGGCGCTAAAGAGCTTGGTCTTTAAAGGAAAGAGAAGATAAGAAACCAGACGTCTTTAGTATTCAGAATTCCAAAATTTTAAGATCTTAGGAATATTGCTTTTGTTCGTGGCTATAAAAATGAAACTTCAGGAACGATTTAATTGGTGTTAATGGAGCGATGCAGGGTATAAAGGTAAAATCTTTTCATAAAAGGCTTCTTAAGCTGCTTTTTAGCGGTAGCCAACGATGACAGAAAAAGTAACGAAAGGGAGAGCCGCGAGGAAGAAAAAATGGGGAGAAAAACCGTGTACAGGGATTTGCCGGAAAAATTCGACGCTTGTCAGCTTTTCAATCGGTCACGTTGCTCGGCACCATGTTACAACGTCAAAATATTGTTTCGGACAAGTCGCTTTGTTGAAACATCGGTGGCGTGCCGCGACTCTGAAAATAATGCATCGTTCGGTGCGCCGTAACTCGTGTTCCCTTTTGTTTCGGAAGCGTTTAACACACCGCGAGCTGCGAACCATTGCTCGTAAATAATCCGTCGCCGAGTTTACTGGATTTTGCTAAAAACTTCTCAAAATTTGACGAAAACGCTGAATAATGGGAAAGTTCTGTACGCGTAACAGAAGAAACGACATTCGCGATCGAACTTTACTTCCCCTGTTCCATTTTGAGTTCCTTTATACTCCAGACACGTATACGCTTAGGCTAAAAGAAGACTGAAAGAAGTTTGCTGTCGTTTGCTTTCGATTTTCCAATGTAACGAAAGTTACGCTTAACGCGTGCACTCTGAGTGTACCTTTTACCTTTGATTAAAACCGTGATCGGTTCGATCGTGAAAAGACATTGCCGTAGTAGTATACGAGGAACGACAAACGATTTAAAGCGTTTAGGTCTATTAAAGAATTGAGCGATTCGTCTCGAGTTTCCAGGAGTTTCGTGTTAAACAGAGGTTAAATTTGTGGAGCTTCTCGAAGTTCAGATTGTCAATTTCTTCGTCGATAAATCATTTAGCGTGTTAGGAGAATGTTGAGGAGTGCGACCTACCCCACGCGTCGCTCTCCTGGAGGTTTCTAACAAGTAAGAAGTCCAAACTTGTAAGATGCAGTGGCAACGGTGGACGGGTATTCGTGAGGCATAGCGGAACGGCGAAATTGAATTTTCTTTGTCCGTGTCGTGTTGCGTCCCGACGAGACCGAACTCGACTTTGTCAGAAAAAGTGTGGGTCGCACGAAATAACCATCTTTCGAAATAGCATGCTGAAATATATTATATGTATAATAACGTATACTCCATCTGTAAAAAGATGATTCGGGGAAACAAATTATAGCGAAGAGCCTAGGAAAGGCTATCTTTTCGCTCGGTACCCAAATATCGGTTGCAAACGTCTTGAAAGAGTTACAGAAAAATATGATGCGCCATAAATTTACCCGTGGAAGATTTGAGCGAATCTCGTAGATATTCTAAACTTGCATCGAATGCTGATTTATTATAAAAGTTGAAAAAGCGGGAAGATAAGCGAGTAGCCTCGATTCGCGAGAACTAGGGACGCTCGATCGATTAATAGGGAACTCTCTTTCAACTTTTGTCCGTTGAACAAGAGCCTGCAGCTTTGACGATGATTAAAGAGCTGCGAGCCATTAGTAGACACGGTAATGACGAGTACAAAAAAAAATTCTGTATAATTCTATCACGGACGGTCGGGTTTCCATCTTCGAAAGCCTCATTTCCGTGCATTTGCTGCGATCACAAGGCACGCGAACGACGGTTCGCGTAGACAAAACGGTAACGCGAAACCTACAGCGTTCGCGCCACGTCCGATCTCTATTGGCAGTGTGTCGTGCAACCCCGTGACACACGCTACGCTCTGCGAGTCGAAATTGCGCGCGTGTGAACGTGTCTACCGCTTTTTTTTTTTGTTTCCCTTCCTTTTTTTTTCCCGGGAATACAGAGCTTCGAGTTCTGCGCGACCAGCGTCCACGAGCTTTTTCCCGTACCGATTGGAGTGTCGAAGTTCGACGGAAAAACGGTGTCCGCGTAATTGGTAGGGAGTCGACCGTATGGGCATTGATGAAATACCAAACAAAAGAACGAAAAACGGAACGTCTCAAAAAACATGCACAGGAAATATGCGCTGGAAAATATTAAAACTCGATTTTCGGAAGTACACGAGATTAATCGAATTAGGTGTTCGATGCATGTCGGATCTCTCTGTCCATGGTTTCTCTCAGGTTTCCCAACAGAGAGGGTTGCCAGAAATGAAGGCGTAAATGTATAACTCGTTTGTTCTTGTCGTCGTTTCGGAGTAGCCGATTTTAACCCCTTAGCCTACACGATTTTCGCCAGGTGCGTCAGTCAGAGCTGCCTAATTATTACTGAAGCATCAAAGCAAATAAAGAATGTTGAAATATTAAGTGTAATTTGGATTTAACAATCTCAAATTATGCAAACTGCAATTAGTATCATATTCAAAACTCAGTCTTTTTGCGAATACGATTTAGTTTTGTCACGTTTGAACTGCAACGTGCGTCACGAGTCTGACTCGTGTTTACAGGCTAAAGGGTTAAGATCATTTATCGTTCGATAAAACGTAAGAAGCAAGCTTATCAGCGATCCTGGCCGTGGACGAAATAAGATCGCCGGTGGAAAGCGAGTCGCGACGATATCGCAAGAAAAGCATCAACAGGTAGCAACAAGGACGGTGACTAGACGGTTGGCCATCTTAATTAGAGTTTTTCGAAAGAGTGGTCGGTGGGCAGGAAAGGTAGAAGCGATAGAAAATCTGAGGGAAGGATAGGAAAGGAGCGCAGCTACGTAAGGGCGCGGCGGTGGCAAGCGGGTGGCGGTGGAGCCGCAGCGGCCACAGCACGCGCACACATGTTCGCCAGATGGCAGAGGGTGGGAGGATACCGCGACGCGGAGCGGAGCGGACCGGCGACTCGCCGCACTCGGCGTAGCAGCGCGCATCGCGAAAGACGGTGGAAGCCGAAACTCTGTCGAAACGGTACGGTTCAGTCACAGTTTCGAAGCGGCGCCGAGCGAGTGACGGTTCGCCTCTCCGTCCGCCTCTTTACCTTCTTCTTCTTCCTTCTCTTTTTCTTGTTTTCGCGTCTTTCGTCTATAATTAAACCGTGGAAAGAAACGTTTCCTTTCGTCCGTCTTGTTCTCGCGAGCAAAATGAAGCGGCGCACCGAATTCTTCTTCTCGAGTCGACGAACCAGTCAGTACGAGATTCTATAATTAACGGGACACTCGTGGCCACGCTTCGACCAGCCGAAACCGTTGTTCCTCGGGGAACATGCCTCCCGAGGATCTCGCGTACACCGCGGCGTGAACTCGACCCGATCGGAAGCGGATAAACGGAGGATCGACACTGGAACGCAAGAATGGGTCGTTGATCGCGCCGACGGCGAACCTTGACCGTGAGTCGGTCCGTTCCGACACGCGAAGACCGACCCATTAACCGGCTCTATTTTCGTCTTGGCCAGCGTCGGACGTGTTCTTCGGTAAAACTACGTCGCGCACAGTGCAACAGTGAAAAGGTTTTCCTCGCGTAACGACTCGTGCGACGAAACTGTAACGAGACTAGCCTGGTTCCACAGCGGTGCTCGACCCAATTACCCTCGAATTTTGTGTTCGCGCAAAGAGAGCCTTTCGTGCTCCGCTGGAATCGAAGAACGAGTATATAAAAGTGGGTACCCTCTTGTACGAGTGCATTCGCGTTCGAGGGTCGGCTGTGTTCGAGCGTTCGTTCGTCATGGTCGAGTAGCAGCGAGATAAGAGGGAGAGAGATCGCGGAGGAACGCTTTTAAACCGATGAGATGACAGTGCTGTGCGTGCTGTGGGCGACTCTGTCCACCGTGGCATCGATCCTCGCCTGTTCCGGATTTTACCTGCCTTATTGGATTCAGGTGAGCGATTCGTGTTCCCTTTGATCGACGCGAAAACCGATCTAGCACCGCCACGCCACTTCGTAGATCAACGAACACGGCCGCGTTCTAATTGCGGATCGTGGTTGATAGTTCAGACTACAAGCTCCTTCCATCGTGCTTTTGTAACGAATCGAGTACGCTTGGTGTTGATCCTTAGGCATCGAAGACTAAAACATTAGTATTTTCACGTTCACCGCTTTTTCGAACCATTCTTTTGTGGCTGGTTCCTTTTATGATAGAGTTAAAGGGAGACTAATCACGTTTAGTGCAAAGAGAATAAAGGTTCGATACGTCGTTCGTTTACAGCTATACTGTTTTCTGTTTTTCTGATTTTGCGACGAGAACCCTCGAATACTCCGTGCAACCTTTGATCATACATCGAATGAATCATCTCGATATGACATTTCTCTTTTAGTCTTTTTCGTAAAAAAGTTTCGACATGCAATTCGCTGATGGACCAAACTCGCGCCAACTTCTCGCACGTACTAACTCGCAATCAGTCTGTTCGAAACGTCGCGCCAGCGAAAACGAAACGCCTACGGCGCGACAATGTTTCCTGACGATGACGAATCAATCGTTCTCTGAAAATCGCTTTTGCAATCAGACGAGATCGGTGGCGTTTCGCGTCGTAACGCCGCTGCGAATTACCGCACTGTTCGTAAAACGAAATCGTTTCTCTTTGCTCGTTGGCCGCCACGAGTTTAAAAGTCTTACAGCAAGATATTCGCTTCGAACGTTAAACGCCAGATGCGCTCGTTAATTAACGAGACGAGTCTGAGAGGAAACGCAGTCACGGCTAAAAGCGAATGAATCCAGAGGGGAGTAATAGCGAGAGCTGGCCCCGATAAAATCAAATTTCCAATATCAATCGTACCATGCACTGTCGGTCGAATTTCGCTGGCAATGCGTTCTGTAATTTAAACACCGGTCATTTGGTCGGATTAATAAACAGAACCGGGTAAATTGCTCATCGAACCGTGGCGTGAAACGAACTGCGTCTCGATTACGAGTTATACAACTGGGTCATCGAACGGAGGATTTTATAATTAATAATTTTCGATATCGCGATCTTCTTAATAACCTTTACAGGTATATATCATAAATTACTGCATATTATGATAACAACCCCGAGATAGCAACGTTCAGTAGTCAAATATTTTGTATAAGCTGAACTACGTGGTAACTGCCGAATATTAAGTCCCGACATCGATATTTTCTTTAGTCCTTTCCCGTACTTTGATGAGTCTCACTCGTGACGCACATACAGCTGAAATGCGACAAACCATACTCAAACTTTGAACATTCTTCAACTTGAAATTTAGGTCCAACTATAAGTTGCATTATCAAAAATTCCGGAATATAAAATATTCACATCATTTTAATTTTCTTTGTTCGTTTTAATTTTATGACCTTTATAGTTAGTCTTGACTGACGCATCTGGCACGGAAGGGGTTAGTCTACTCGCTCAGGAAGATCGTTGGAGGAAAGTAAATTAGGAGTATCGTTAAAATGACCGACAGCTATCGAGTGGCCGCGTTCTCGCCCTTTCCTTTCGCGAGTAACGAGAGGATGAGCGTTTCGAGAAATAGAAAGTACTGCTATTTAAAGCACCTGCTCATAGAGAGGGTGCGTTGCAACGAGAGGTTAAAAAGACGTCGATGGTTTCCGATGTTCTTTGATAGCATCGAGCTTTCATCGAGCCGTTAGTTTCGCTCCATTGTCGTAAAACCGTACGACGTCGTTTTTGTTCGCGAACGAACGCGTTTAAAGGGGAGAAGAAAGGAAAGAAGGGTTGACTCGTCGAAGGAGGTTAACAGGGCGAGTTTGCGTGGCGCGATGTTTGGCGATCACGCGGAAAGGAAAACTTTCGGAAGGATCGTTGTTCGACGCGAGCGGTAAATCGACGGAGCTTCGACAATTCCGAAGCGTTTCTGGGCCGCGTCGCGAAACCGACAAGAACCGTCTCGAAAGCGTCGAAGCAACTTGGAAACTCTATCGCGAAAACGGCAACCTATATTAATGTCTCCGGGGATCCGGAAACGTTGCTCCGAGTAACATAGATCCAAAGAAACGTTAATAGGTTTCGAAGTTCTCCGTTTCGAACTGCGAAAGACGAACGCGCGTGCTTTCATCCCTGTCAGCTCGCCTGCTCGCGAGTTAGCGTCTGCAGCTCGTTCGATTGCCTCCATGCTAATAAAATTTTATCGACTTTCGGAAATACGTTTTTATACCGTCGGGTTATCGACGTTCCAATGAAAATATTTTCGATTCGCTTGTCCAACAAATTCTGCTAAACACGCGATTTCTCCATGCGAATCACCGACACGTTCTCGTAAAATCCGAACAACTACGGTGTGATCGATGCATCGTTGCGCGAACTGTCGCGTCATTGTTCTATGCTATATTTATATTTATCTGCACGAGCAACTTTACACAATTAGATAGCTGTTAAATAATTAGAATTATGGAAAAACATTAACAAACTGTTAATATATTTTTAAACACAAACACATTATTTAATAAAAAACACAAGCAACAGACTTAAAGATTAATTAATTAAATAAGGATTACTTTTTCTTCGTAATATTACATTATCAAAAGAAGAAGACGGAAATACAATATTCAATTATTCTATTTCTAACTTTGTACATCATTTCTAATACTGTAAGATGTCACTATAAGCTAAAGCTAAATTTATTAATAATTTAACAATAGCAACGAAGTTTCCGCTTTCCGACTTCCAGTCCACCGAACAACGGAACTCGGGAGCACGGAGTCCGAGGCATTCCTCGCTAATTCTCTCCATTAGCTGCTGATTTTCTCTACGTAATCGACCGCCTGTATATTTCAACGAATTAACGCGATTCCAAGGAAAAACATGGACTACATTTTCGGAATTCGAGGAAACTGGCACGCGATCGTCTCCGAAAGTGGAAACTTTTATCTCCGTTGTATCCGTAAAAGTCGTCTCGAAAAATATACTTTGAAAGATGCAAAATCGGTAACTTTATCAGGAAAACTGGCGTGGCTGGAACAAGCGAGCATCTTCTTTTATTCAAACGAATACGGTTTCCTCGCTTTACCTCGTTTCCTATTCAAAAATTCTTGAATCGGGAGATATTTTCCGATTCGGGTCTGTCGGTGATCCGCGCTAGGCCAATAGCCGTAGGACCGGGAATTGTCGAGTCGCGTGCCAAAGCGCGACATTAGCATGCTAATGAGCTCTGAAATTGGCAGATTATAAATTTTGCATAAAGCTGTTTATACGCTTTAGTCGCGGTGGAGCGCGTTTTCGGCCGGCCTCGTTACGACGCTACGTTTAACGAACCATTCGCAACGGGTCAAACGAGAAACGACATTCAACAAGTGCACGCGAAAATGTTTCGCGGATCGCGCGAGTGATCGACGAACCTTTAATGACGAATTTCTATTTTCATAGGAACCGTTCGATTCATAAAGCGAAATGAAATGTAAACGCGTTTCCTGTTAAACGTTTAGCTCACGGTACCTGTCGAGCGATAACGCAGATATTTACACGGTATAATCGGTTAACTCGATGCGCGGAATATCCTGTTAACGGAGTAACGAAGCTGCGAGAGATCCCGGCTGTTGGACGAGTATCTGCGATTCGAAACAATAGGAAATAACTAGCTTGTCTGGCAAACTTGTGGACAGCGATGCGATTCATGGAAGTTGCCAGATAAGGGTGCACGGTTCACGCTCGTGGTTCAATAACCTATTTTGCAAATTTTCGAACCGTTCGATGAAACGTGTTCGAACTTTTGTCGTTCGCGGTGCAAAAGCGTTTGATATCACCCTCGACTTCGTTAACTCTTTGTTCGTTCGCGTACTTTTACAGTTTTTGAATAGCTGATTTCGACGCATAGAATAGCGTCTGTGATTTAATGCGTGCGGTTTATAAAGCAGTTGGTTATTGCGATAATTAATGAGTCAACAACCACGATTTACTCATTAGCGTAGATCAATGAAACATAATAATCGTAGCATATATTGATCCAGCGGTAATCGTGTTCGGTGAACCCTAAACTTGGAATTGGTATAAGTGATATTTCGTCGTGGAATTACCCAACACTTATTTTAACGATCGCTACCGATAATATTCCGGAGCAATTTCCATCTTCAGCGCGGCGCGACGGCGCAGTTTCATTACGAAACCCAGAAGCTTCTTCGAGGGACAGAAAGAATAAATGGTCGATTATCGAGGGTCGGAGATAAATACCGTTTTAATTCCCGGCTCGTTATTCGCTTCGCGATCCTTTAGTACACGCCCCGGACCGAAAGTTTTGACCCAGTGGCTGGAAAGTTTGCTCGTTCTTCTTTAAGCATTAGAACGCAAGAAAAATCAATTTACGACTTCTCTTTTAGTTTCGAGCGTTCTCGAGGGATTCGAAAAGTCACCGTGAAACTGGGAACTTTAAATTGCTGGTTCGTTCGGCAGAGAGCGGAATCAAACGCGTTTACCTGCGCTGGCGAGCTCGTTAATCCGACGCAGGTAACGGACGCGAAAACAGTCGATGAATAATTTGGACGCCTAGCGTCCCGTGCACGAGAGTATCCGTCCCTTCGAAACGTATATCCTTCTCGAGCAGTCGAGCATGGAGCAAGGCCTTTAAATGGCTTTGAAAATACTCGAGTAGAAGGGATGAATAAATGCATAAGCGAATTTACATTTGCCATCCTACGTCGTCGCTTCTTCGCCGGTGTCCTACTGTGCGTGCGGCTTAACTCGCTAGTCCGGGAAAGCCAGTTGCGTTCGTTTAAGGAGAAATTTCGTCGGATGAACGCTTTTAACGCCGTTCTCCTACCCTTTCTACAACGAAAACGAACACTTTGGCGCCTTCGAGTCGATTTAAACTATTATTATTGTCCATTGTACGTTCCTTCGTCACTCGTTGGCCAGGGTGAAATTTTAGTCAGGATAAAGGATTCTGTGAATTTTCTTGGCGATTATGATTTTTTATTTTTTCTATAGTTCTTGAGGAATTTGAAACCGGAAGGCTTGAAAAATTCAGTAGAACATTATGACTATTCAGTATGACTATTTATGAATATTCAGTAGAATATTATATTCAGTAGAAGGTTTCCATGAATTTTCTTGGCGACTACAATTTTTTATTTTTTCTATAGTTCTTGAGGAATTTCAAAGGCTTGAAAAATTCAGTAGAATATTATGACTATTCAGTATGACTATTCATGAATATTCAGGAGAAGGATTCTATCAATTTTCTTGGCGATTACAATTTTTTATTTTTTCTATAGTTCTTGAGGAATTTGAAATCGGAAGGCTTGAAAAATTAAGTCGATTATTATGACAGACAAGGTCCCAAGTTTCAGAAATTTAATTTTAAACTTCTATCTACCGAGCAAAGTTCGCAAAGTTCTACCTTCGACAACATTCTACAGAATGTTTGCAGAAACGTGGTAAGCAACTGAAAATAATTTACGATATTTTAAGACATTTACCTAGTTACGAGAACGATTTTGCGACGATAAGTAAGTGGTTTAAGCTGCTCGACAAAAGCATGTTTCGGACAGCGCAGAGTTATCGTACGGAAGTTGCGTATTTTGGAAGTTGCGCGAGATCTTGCGACAGAGTCTGGGTTTCAAGTGTTCTGGTAGCAAGTACCGAGAGTACCGCTATCATTTTATAGCATCTGTGCTAAAGGACTTCATCAGCGAGGCGTTTGATAGACCTTTGCTCGAGATATGGGAGTGTTTAGAGTTGGATTAGAGCGTGTGTACGCGTGAATAGATAGTAAGTCAAGGAAGCGGATGCAGATTGCTTCGCCGTTAGCGAATGTGTCGTAGTAATTGCGCGGAGTAAGTTCGAGATGAAATCGTCGAGATAGAAGACGACTCGAACGGTTCGAAAGGCGTTGAGTAGGTTAATTGACAGCGAACGACGGAAAGTAGAGTGGCATCGCGGGGTAAAATTTTATTCGGCGAACGATCGAATCGAAGAAGAACAATTCGGTCGGAAATTCTGTCGGACTTTAGAGCGTTTATCCCAGTGGGAAGCGGGGCCGCGCTTTTAGCAGGCTCGCGTGCAAGAAAGGCGTCTCGCGCGAGCGTCGCGCAACGACCATGGCTGCAAAACTTAATCTCTCGAGGAAGAAACTGCTTGGCACGGGGTCAACGGTTTTCTTCGTGGATCGAGTTCAAACGCAAAACCGTCTCGAATCCGGCGTACGAAGAGTAACGATCCATCTGCTTCTGTTCTTTCGAACCGAGTACCATTAACCCGGACCAAAATCCTCTCGAAAATCAGCGCGCAAAAGCAACCTACTCGCGACGAGATTCCTCCTTGAAATTTCACCGAAACGCTTGCGCTCGAACTTTGACAAGCCAGAGAGAGACAGGGCTCTCGTAACTCGTTCGATCGAATTAACTAGAATGTGTAAACACAATAAATATAACGGAACGTGTCACTCTGTACACTGTTTTGCCTATAAGTAAGCATTTCCACCTGCTCCCACCACGGTGCAGGTGGATCAATCACCACCAAATTCAATAGGGTTCTTTTACTACCTATAGAGAACCTATGTACCAAGTTTCAAAAGAATCCGTCAATGTGGAGAGGAGTTATCGTGATGACGGACAGACATCGTATTCGCATAAACTTTTCAACATTTTCAATGTTCCTGTAGCTAATAATACAGCGCGGAAAAATTTTCTTTAGTCTCTCGTTTTGAACGCGCGCGTGTTTTGAATTTCAGGGACGACTTTTGGGAAAAGCGGACGCGTACTTTAGTTCCTTTCGACGTTGCAACTATCCACGGATAAGGGCGCCGAACGCCGCTCCCGAAATAGTGTACGAGTGCGCCAGGTATTCCAGGTATGTACATCGCATTTTTCCTCTCTTTAGAATCGTACGTAAACGTTCGATCGCGATATTCTCGTCGAGCTATTCGGAACATTATTTGTCCATTAACTTCGTTGTCAAAGTATGAACTACCGCTTTTGAAGGAGCACGATGCAAACACAGGAGCGTTTGATATTACATACTTCAATTTAGGCGCTTTGACGACAGGGAATTTGCTAGTTGAAAATTTGTAATTGCGTTTAGGGGAGAACGCTGGGTTTTCATTCCCGAATAAGTAACTTTTTAACGTCGACAGATTATCGAAACGTATCGAGGTTCGCGGAGAAACTCGTACGGATTATTCGAAGCCAGTTTGGCGGAAAAGTTCAATTTCTCGGCACCTTCGACCCTCTCCTCGATATTGCTTCCGTTCGCAAACGCGATCGCCGAGTTAATTTCGTTCGGGAACGCAAAGTTCTGTAGAATTTTTAACCGCGAAATAAGAATAATTCTCGATAAGAAATGACCGTAATAACCTTGACAAGTTTCTGCGCCTTACGCGTTTTTCCGCGAACTCGTAAAATATTAGCGAACTTTTGCCGAAGAATTTTAATTACGTATATTTCTTCCGTGCGATGAAACAGCCCCGTTCTTCTTGATTCGTTTCCATCGTAATAGCCCGACGGCGGAACGAGGAAATTTCAAATATAATTTCCGAGTAAATAAAGGCGCGCGCGTAAAAACGTTGTTTCCACTGTTTCGACTCGGTATCAGGAAAATTTGTTTCGAACATTCGCCGATATCGCGTCGATATCGTTTGCTGATACAGGTTTTTTCGAACCCGAAACAGTCATGCTCGCGAAACAAATCGCGAGACTTAGATTGATCGCATGGTCGTAAAATGTTTGCTGCAATTTTTTGAACGCTTGATAGGATACGTCCGGACAGATATTACGTAATGATTACCGAATTGACGTATAGCATTCAGTTACATAACTCGGGGCTCTACAGCATTTGGCTACATCGTGCGAGACACCGTTCACCGCGAATCTAACCACCGTGCTATATGAAAGCGAGCCGTGTTACGTATTTCAATTATGGATCAAAGATACCAAACGCGCGAGCGCACCGATTCGGTTTAGTTTGTTATCAACGCATGTACGTTTGATCAAAGCAGGGAAATTGAATGGAAATCACGCGATGAAATTACGAACGTTTCTTCAAATCGATATTTTGGTGCAATCATGTTCACCGAAAAGCAAAAAGCGAAGCGAAAATTAAAACTGCCGGAGTGTGATTCGTGGCTATCGAAATCGTAGTCGAGCGAAACGCAGGAATCGCGATTTACTCGAAAATCACGGTAAAGGTTCGTTAATTCTGACACGTTTTTTCACGCGGTGTTTACGTTTCATCGGAAAAGCCGAGTGTGCCAAGCGTTGCCGCGAAACCGTTCGTACGCGACATTAAATTCGCGATTCTTTTCTCTCGACTACGTAATTCTCGAATATTAATCAGATCTTCGTTTATTTCGGATGAACGTTTGTTTTAATAATCCATCGCGGCACCTGCTATAAAATGTCCGAAAAGGTATTTCGAGCGGTGGATGCAAATATGGATTAATTCGTAGTATCAATTTCGTTTAAATAGGCATCGATCCAGTGACATTGTCCACGGGACAAGCGACGCGTACCGGAATTCGATTCGCAAATCCCTCGCAAAAGCTATTCTACCAGTCAATTACCGCGAATACACCGACGCGAAATAATTGAAAGTCTTTTAGCATCGATCTTCGATTTCGTAGTCATATTCGATCGGGCGACCACGATTACCTCGCGATAAATAAACTCGGCTTGAACCAGCGACCGGCTACAAAATTTAGTTTAACTTTCAATCAAAGTTACGGTTCAGTCCGGAAAGAGTTAATTTACGAGTTGAAATTGAATTTCCATGAAATTTTGTCTACAATATAGTTTAACGAACACACCCGGCGGTCGATGTTGTAACTGCGAAAATATTTGATTGCAGCTTTTGGGACATACCGAGTGGCTGGTGGCAGGCGAGCACCGTCACCATGGGAATCGGCGTCGCGATCGCCGTGATCGGGGCTTTAACCTTACTCGCGGCTGCGTCGAGCTTTCTGCCACACATACTCAAAACACCCAAACACACGAGAGTTTTGGGTGCCTTGCAACTGCTCGCTGGTGAGTATCGCCCTTATCAGCTTTTCTTACCTAATCCTCGGAGCTTAGAGGCAAGGATTAGACGAGGCGAGATGAAAAGACGAGGAGGAAACAAAATAGCGGTCGGATAACGAGAGTGAAAAATGACGACGAGTATCGATTGACTGTACCGAAAGTCGGAGAAGTAGGACGCTCCGCGTGATGCTACCCTTTCGAGTATTCGTAATGACATCCGCTCCAAATGACGGACATTATTATAAAATCAATGAACGGTTCGACTAATTAATTTAATCTCGCGCAACGGCGAATCGCGTTAGCGATTTAGACCTTGTTACGGATTAACGAAACTCTCCGTGTTCGCTGCAATTTCCTAGGCAATTCGAGATTTATTCTCTTCCCTGGAGCATCATCGTGTTTCCTCTCTATTTCTCTCTCGTTTCTCTTTGCTGTTCAACGAAGTATCGAGCGGTGTATCGTTCGAGGTCGAGGCTCGTTGCACCGGCCGATTACGTTCCGCGCGTTTGAACGGCAAATAAAGCGCGAGCGGGTCAGCCGTTTTCGCAAAAGAATAAAAAGCTCGAAAGTATGCACGGTGAATCGCTTTCAACGCTCGTCGTTCCATCGTAAGATGCGACTGCTCGTAATAGAGCTCGAACATCGATTGCCGTCGCTGGAAATTTCATCGAATAATCGAAGATAAAAGAACGAAACGCTGATTTACGTATTTAAAGTAATATCGTGTCCGAATAGTCGGAACTAAATAAACTTTTGCTTCATCGATCGCCGTTCAACGCGGGACGAGATGCTTTAATAACGTACGAGTAGAGACTTTAACCCTCTTTGGGTCATTTACCTTGTTTCCCGTGGATTGGCGAACGGTTGCAGGCAATAACCGCGATCCTGGTGCGTCGAACAATCGAGCCAAGAGGATTGGCAACCGGGAACTAATAATAATTTCAGCATACGAATATACTCGTAAGATATACACGAACCCTGAGATAAAAGAACAGGGAAATTTGGAACACGCGTACTTTCTTGTCAAAGAAATTCTAAGTGTAAAGTACTCGAGACTTAATAAGTACTTTGGTAGTACTCTACCGATGTACGGCAGGTGATCGATCGATTAATTTCTTGTCAGACTCGAGAAGAAAGTTACGGTTCTTCGACAAGATTCGTAATCGATGTTGCCTGGTTAATAGGCTGCGGCCGTTATACTCGCGGTAAACTTTACACCTTTGGTGTCTCGTCGTCGATTCGACGACAATGAGCCGAGCAACGGGCTCTATGGCAAGTTTCGCGATAACTTTGGCGGTGAGTTTCAGTTTAGCTCGCATAATAGACGATACAATAGATTTCCTGACTAGGTTCTATCTACGATAGATCTATCGTAGAACATCGGTTGCCAAATCGAATCATTCGCTACGAGTTTCGCGTCTACTTCCTGTACTCGAAACATTTTGTCTTACTATATCGCGAAGGATGAAATGTCGAAGAAAATAATTTTTAAGGATAGCTGTAAGGAGAGGATTCGGATGATAATTGACATTATTACGTATTTAACACGTTGACTGCCACGCCACCCTTATATGGGTGACACTTAAATATCTATACTGATTTAGCATGAATTGTTAAATAATTAGAATTATGGTAAATCATTAACAAACTGTTAATATATTATTAAACACAAATACATTATTTAATAAAAAACACAAGCGACAGACATTATAACTTAAAGATTAATAAATTAAATAAGGATTACTTTATCTACATAACGCAATTATTACAAACGCTTACAATATCAAACGAACAAGACGGAAGTAATATTCAATTATTTTGTTCCTAATATTCAATTATTCTATTTCTGACATTGTACATCATTTCTAATACTGTAAGATGTCACTATAAGCTAAAGCTAAATTTATTAATAATTTAACACAAATATTTAGAAAAACTGATCAAGAATTAAAGCACTACCGAAAGCAATTGAAAATTACTTTCGTGTGGCAGTGAACGTGTTAATGTATTGGAATAAGTAAAAAAGGATTTTCGTAAAAAGGATTGACGATAATTATTTGAAAAGTGGTATTTGAAGGAGCGGTATAGCGCGGCTGGGTCGAGTTTCAAACTTTTCCTACTTTCAGAACGATTCAGGGTTTAATCCCACAGTGTTATTTCAGCGTGGAGCTTAGTATCGTTCGAAAGCACGATAAAATTTAACCGTTTGCAAAGTTTCTCGAAAAGCGATACGGCTCGGATCGATCGAGAGCTAGGAAACGAGCGGACCAACGGGAAACGTTAATAGGAACGTCTGGTTGTTTGCGAAGCAATGGGAAGACACGAGGTTTCACGAGGACGGCTAGAGAACCGACTGTCCACAAAGAAAACGGATATTACTCGAATATCATTCTTCTTTCAAACGTTGACGTGTTCCATTTTCTCGTTCGCGTCGCTTTTCTACTCCCGACTCGTTGTGTTTAAAATAGCTTTCCACCAGCTGTCACTGTACATTCGTTATTATCGTATTAGCAAACCGGCACAAAGGATTTATCATTTTCTTATTTCCGATTAATCTCGGCCATTTTGTAGAAGACTAGTTGAAAACTGCCAAGAAGAAAACGTGTGGAACGTAGTCCTCGATAATAACGCGGCCGAAGAAAATGAAAAAAGAAGGTGGCTTTGCAACGATGGCTCCCGTTGTTCGTCCAAGCGACGATAACGCAAAGCACAACGAAGGCAAAACAACCCGATGAACGTAATCGGTGACGGTTGATGCTCCCGGTTATCCGAGCTAACGCGTCGACCGTGCACGGAATGCCTGGTATTCCGATGGACCGTTTGTTCGACGATTAACCCTTCCGGTACTGGTTGGAGGAAAATCAGGTGTACCGTGTTACAAACGTTTTTTCTTTCGGATATTTAACCCCTTGCCGTACAATTTATTTGCTAAATGCGTCAATCAAAACTATCCATAGCAATAATATTAAAACAAATAAAGAAAATTAAAATGTTGTGAGTAATTTATATTTAGCAATCTCTGACTATGTATATTATAGTTGGACCTAAACTTGAAGTTCAAGAGTATTACAAATCTTAACAGGATTTGACACATTTGAATTGTGAGTGCGTGAGACTCGTCAAAGTACGGCAAGGGGTTAATATTTAAATTCGCGTGTTCGTAAATTACCTTTTATCGCGTTATACCGTGATTTCCGAACGATAATCGTATTCGAACGATTACCTTAAATTAATCACTGTCGAAAGAGGAAGAGTCGAATCGCGGTACACCGCGGATTTTGATCGGTCGAACGCCAGACGATTCGTTAATCGAAACGAGGCTCGAATTATATCGGCTTGATTTTCCAGCGGGTGTCGGACACGCCAGGAATTTCTGCTATTTCGTTGATCAAAAGCACCAAACTTAAAAAATGGAAATTTACCATTAACCCTGTACCGCCATTTTCTCGTTACAGCAGTGATGATATGCGGCGGTCTGGTGATGTATCCCATAGGATGGGACAACCGGGAGGTACGGGAGTCCTGTGGGAAGGGTGCTAATGTATACAATCTCGGTGAGTATAGCTGCGAGCGCCGATTTAACGACTCCGGTGCTCTCCGAGAATTCTTACGATAGAGGAACGATTCTCCGTTTCACGGTGCTTTTCATTTCTTTCGGCGAGGCATTCTATCTGTACCCTTCGAGAAAGTAAAGATTGAAACTAAACGGTGAATAAACGACGGTTTACTTTGAGGATGGAAATTTTTATTCGATCCTATTATTTCGGGAAAGTAGACGTTTCAGAGTTATTACTTTTGCGAAACGAGAGATCATGGTATACAATCTCATAAGGCACACCATCTCTCACAGGACAGGAAGTTCGTTTCGGTCAGACACGCGAGTAGAGAACCTCAGACATCAATTCTGAATGTTATAATAATAATTTTAGAGCGGGATATAATTTTTCCGCGATGACGAGTCACTTAACAGCAGACTCGCACGCGAGGGATTTTCAGCGAACGGCGAGGTAACCGCGACAGTTACACCGTAGATAACCGGAAGCCGTGGAGAAGGGACGTGTCAAGGCGTTGACAGACGTATCTCGCATCTGTTTCAGGAAAGTGTTCCGTGTCGTGGTCAAGCCACCTGCTGGTAGGCTCGGTGGCGCTGTTAATGTTGTGCTTCGGATTGAGCTTCTGCGCGGCACGACACAAGCCGTCCAACCCACACACCGACCCCCTGCGCATTTGACAATCGAGATATTCCCAATCGATTCATGCCTACGCATCGCCGAAGACGACCAGCCTCTCCTTCGTGACGGACTGTTGATCACCGTTCTCGTCACGAGCATCGAATCCACGAGCCTCGCCTCGCCTCGCCACCTACGCTCACGTGGGTATACACACGAAACACACACACACACATGCGTACACCTGCCCGAGGGCGCGAGTGCGTGCAGCGTCACACCACCCGTCTACTCGCAGACGAATCTTTAAGGGGGGACCTCACTCCTGAGACACGAAAATCAGCCTTAAGTTTGTGAATTTTTAGGGGGAAAATGAATATCTTGATTAGGGTTTTATTGTACATATTTTTTTTATTTGATTTTCACCATAAAATGGCGGTTTCCTGCTCCAATTAGAGGAACACCTTTCGTAGAACGGGCTCCACCGGTGGGCCTGATATCGACAAAACTAGGCAAATGCCAAAAAGACATCATCATCTACACTGCTGTAGTTATCGGCTATCATAGGCATTTTTAAAAATATATGATTTCTTTTGAAATGGTAACGGTTTAAGGAAGAGTTACAATTTTTTCGAAAAAAAAATCGTCTTTAATTATCGATTAAAAAAAACTACAAAATATTTTGCAAAAATCCTATGATGGCCGATAAAGAATATTGCTAAGAATATTCATTCAAAATTTGAAGGCAATCAGATGGAAACCTTTTGAGTTATCAGGCCCACCGTTCTACGAAAGGTGTTCCTCTAATTGGAGCAGGAAACCGCCATTTTGTGGTGAAGATCAAATAAAAAAAATATTTTTTACAATACAAAAGATGTACAATAAAACCCTTGAATTGGAATTCTAGTCAAGACATTCATTTTCCCCCTAAAAATTCACAAACTTTTCGGGTCTCAGGGGTGGCGTCCCCCATTAAGGTCAGTTCATATCTACGGACATTGACGATGTCGAACGAACGCAGCGACGTTTTTATCGGCAATCGTGAATTTTAAACAGCGTATAGGTAAATAATATGTATTTATTGTACAGACACGATAAGTTAGGACTCATCTTTTCAAAGACGATCGTGTAGACAGATTTTTTATAAATTACCGAACGAGTTAAGGAATATTTGCCTCCGACGTGGTTAATGTCTGTACTCGTGAACGAACCTTTATGTTTAGAACGTAAGAATAATTCAACAGGGAATTTGTCGCGCTCCGTGACGAATTTCATGTGTTCCGCAGCGTGACTATGTCGCTTCGAGACAGACTACATCCTTAGACGAGAGGTAAACGAAATATTAGGGTAATTGGTTCGTTAACCCTTTAGGTACCTGTGCGTTACGACGGTGGTTTCCTTTCGAGACACGTTTCGGATGGCTTTTTTATTTTTATACCTTTGTTACTCGATGTCTTACCGTTCCAACCGCGCTATCGATCGAAAGTCTGAGTTACTCGTAGCTAATGGGTTAAATCGCCGAATCGAAAACTTTCTTGTAACTTAAAGGGGACGAAATTTCGATCGTTCCGCGAATAGAAACCATCGCGGTCTAGATCGTACCATAAAATTAAATCGTTAGTTCGAATCCTGTTGTCTTCCAAACTCCCCTCTTCGATGATGTTTCGTCGTGATAGTGTAATTGTTAAAATAGATGTTATTCGCCGTAATAAATACGTTGACGTTGAAAATTTACCTGCGTTTCAACTATACGTGTCCCTTCTTTAACCCCTTGCACTATTTTGACGAGTCGTGACGCACTTTTATGTCGGTCATTTTACTCAAATTTTCAATACGCTCCAATTTGGAGTTCGAGTCCAATTATAATTTGCACAGTCAACGATTGAATAATAACATTTCAAGTTTTTTCGTCTCTTTCAATATTGTAACTATAATTAAACAGTTCTGTCTGACGCACCTGACAAACAAGTCACAGTGCAAGGGGTTAATAATTGCTTCCTTTATCGAATGTAAACGCGTTTTAGGAAGACGAATTTCTGTATTATAATAACCTCGATTCGTCGGAGATTCGCGTTCCCGTTTTTCGCGTGGTTTTACCTTTTCGAGAGTAGCGATGGTTCGCGGTTAGGAGGCTCGCGTTAACCACTCTTCGCGTGTTATAATCGCGTTCGATAACTCTAGCGTTCGAATTCTCATTACTTAGCGAGCTTTAAATGGAAAAGCTCCGCGGCTGAAATTCGTTGAATACTTTCGGAGGATTAGAGGCTCTCGCGATCGATTCTTCCGTCCTTTTGTCTCTGCCGAGCATCATTCGAGCCACTTGTTCAAGATTTTGCTGGGACCGTTATTTCTCTCTCGACACTTTCGACCGTACTTCGTTTCAACGGTTGCTTCGCCACCGAAGGAACAATCGTACCCATCTTTTTCACGGTGTCTCTTTGTTTACGTCCGTGAAATGATCCTCCTGATCTGTCGCGAACAGTTGTTTCGAGAGGGAATGGATTTTTCAAGCTTCCGCAGCGTGGTTTCCCGTGTTTTTCATTCGCAAAATATTGCTTGTCACGAAGGTCATCGGTGATCGATGCCTCGATCAACAGCTACAGCGAAAGATAGTACGATTCCGTGTCCGCTATTCAAAGTTGAAAAGGAACGGTACAGAGGTTGACGTTTTTCAACTAAAATTCGAACCAATTTTCTCCGTGAAAGAAATGTTGAAATTTAAGATCTAGCTCGTTAGTGTAAAAGCCTAAACAAAAGGCGAGTCCATTGAAAAGCCGTTCGTGACCGATTCGCAGTTAAAATAATGAATCGCGACGCGTCATCGACCCGTTTTCTAATTCGTGCGGCAGTCTTCTCGACGACCGCTGCACGATCGTAATTAAAATTACAATGGCATCAAGGAAAAATTGGGAACGCGTCGGGCTTAATTTTCGAGCGAGAGTACGGAAAACCAGCATTCCGCGAAGGTACTCGCATTGTCCGCGGTAAATCCGCCTTGCTGAAATCAGCCAAAAGAGACTTCGCGCATCGTCGATTCCTCGCGAACGCATTCGGTTGATCCAATTTCTATGCGCGTTTCGAATCCACCGTATCTCGGCGTTGTTCGTTCGCAGGAAAATAAAAGTGGAATATATTTTTGAAAATCAGTATCGGAAAGCGTAGCCAACAACGGTTTTCAATTTGCGCGAGATTCTTTTTTCGCTTTCGTATACGGCACCGTATTCGAATACGTACGCGGTGTAGGATCGGAAAAATCGCGAGCCGATGCTTTTTAACGGAAGTTGTGTGTTGTTTGAAAAAAATAATTTTAATTACCGTGGCGGTAGCGCATAGTTCATAAAACGGGGTACGTAATCTTGCGCCGTAAGCGTTCCGTGGAAAACGCGCGGTAGTCAGCGATTCGATTGTGTACGCAACGAGTACATTTCGCTAGAAAGCTGTCGGAGCGAAATGGTTAATTTTTTATTTCGTTTTGCTCGCAATCTAAAGGTATTGTTCGAATTGACGACTTTCCAGCGCGACGAGCGTTGGTAACTCGCGAGGTTTTTCACGTTTTTGACGAAACAACGAGGATAATTTTATAGAAAATGTCGCTTCGCAACCGTTTCCTCGTTAGGCGGTCACACGAGATAGAAACGCGTGCTGGGACGAGCCCCTAAATCGCGAAAAGGTAGACCACGAGCACAATTAGTCGACGCGTGGCGTTAACGAGGCCAAGAAAAGGAAAAGCGAGGGTAGGAGGCGAGCTAGAAAGGTAGCAAGAGTCGCTTTTATGTCGGTGGTTTCCGTCTCGCGTTGGTCCACTCGACTCGGTCGAAAATTCAGCTCGTGCAAAGTAACACAGAGGGAAACGAGAGTGGACAGTGGATGGGGCGAGAGCGAAAGAGAGGCGAAAAGAGAGGCGAAAAGGGAGCGAGGAGAATAGGGGCCGCGGCTTTTAGCGATTTCACGAGATTTTCAAAGGCGCCGTTGTTTTTGCCGCGGTTCAGAGAAATCGCGTAACGCGCTTCGTGTTTCCTACTCGTTTTTCTTTTCTTCTCTCTACTTTGTTGACAATTTTTATCCCCCGATTTTGCGGTCACGATTCGATAACTCGGTTCCTTTCGCTCCTCCGTTTGTCGCAAAATCGACGTCGCTTTTTGCGACCCTTGTTTCGTCATTTGTTCACCGGACTCTTGTTTAGCGGACCGGAAATTCGTACAGCGATTCGTGTCGTTTCTCGCGTGTTCGTCCTGAAAATTCTTACGCTCGACTTGTCGTTTTTAACTTTCGCGTACCACCATTCAGAGTCTTCTTTTCACGTTCGTAGAAATATTTTTCCGATGAAAAAGCAATTCCTTTGGAACGATAGAAAAGGTGGGGATTAAGAATCGATCCTCGGATCGATCTACCGTCGATGTTCTCGAGATGCCGGAAAGAAAATATTCTTATAAATCTTGCTCTACTCGCAAACGTCTCTGCGACTCGTTATTTTTCTTTCGCCATCGCGCTCTTACCGACTTCCGCCAACGTTCTCCGAAAGCTCGAGCCATTTCTCTCGCTGCGAACGGGACAACAGTCGAGTTTGTTCTTCGACTAACGGACCCGTCGACGAGCGAACTCTTTGCAGACAGAAATAGTGACGAAATAACAGAGGATTATATAAAGCTTCGAATAATTGTATCGACTCGCGAACAGAGATCGTTGAATTTTATGACTCCGTTCAGTCGGCAAAAATGTATACAAAGCGTCCCGAATGTTGAAGCTCGATCTTCGGTTCTCTCGCCGCGAAAACGGAGTTTCGGATCGTAAATCGATAGCCTCGCTTTTCGATTCCTTTTGTCCCGAAGAATGCGTGCTTTCAGAGCGTGCAGCTTTATCCGTGTAGCTCCTCAGAGTTTCGTGTCCGTAATTGTAACGTTACCGAAAATTCCCTTTGATCCGAATCTGTCGGATAGAATTTTGTCTTGACGAAAGACACTTTACAGAGTTCCTCGAACATCGTATTTTCTCGCGCTGTTTTACAGCAGTCTCGCGACAGAATATTCAACGAGGCTGCGAGCGAAATTCGCGTCGATATTTCGAATTCCTTCCTGATATCATTCGACCTCGTTTTTCCGCGCCACGTCACGCGATACGAGTTTCACGGGGAACGGAAACGAACCTCCCAGGAATACCGGTACGGCAACGAAACGCAATTTCGTAATAGTTCCCCTCTCGGTATATGGATTAAATTTTCCTTTGTTCGCGTTACGGAGTAGCGTGGTTTCTCCGAGGAGACAAGAGGCGCTACTATCCTTGAACCGTGCCAATCCGGTTCGATTTTCTTGCTCGTCTCGCGGTCCCGTTCGCGTCGACGATTAAATCAACCGCCCGAGGCGTACGCTTTGATTCTTTGAACGCTGTTTGACGGCTTAGTCGACGCGTAAACGACACCGTTCGCGATCGCCGATGTAATTTGCTCGCTTACCACGAGCCTTCGACTTCAGAATTCCTCCGCAAAAATGTACTTCGAGTCGAGATTTCTTCGCCAACCCTTTCGTCCGAAGGAAAAATAATTTTCCACTAGCTGGTTTATCGAATAATTATAAAGCACGAAGAGATCGAGAGAGATTAGGATTACCGGGTCGACGATTGGCAATCGTTATCGTAAATTCGTGAGCCGCTCTTTGATACCTTGGGAAATAGCGTTAAATCGATTGAAACGGATTTGTAACCGGTTCCGCTCGGTCCTTTGCTCCTAATTTGCATGTAAATTGCTATCCTTTCGGGGACACGAAAAACCTGGTGCTTGAATACATCGTCGACGATGAAGAACCTTCGTGAATTAACCCTTTCGCGACGGGGCTCGAGTAACCGCACTATTTCCTTTGTTACGTCCTACGATTTGTCGTCTTTGTTCGAAAGTTGGTCGCCGCGCGTACACGTACAATCGAATTACGGTCAAATTGCAGTTCGTCGCTCGTAAAAGTATCGTAAAAGGCTCGTCGCTTCTAAGCGCGAACAGATCATGTTTTAATTAAACGGTACGATCTAGATCGATCGAGGGCGGATCGAACTCGAAAACGAACCGCGTGTCGATGAGTCGACGATGGAGAAACGCTATTAGATGTAAATAACGGTAGCACCACCGTGCGAGAGTTGATAAAGCAGAAATAAATTTCGTTTGACGTCTGGAACGAGGTTCGATCGTTTCGCGTTGACGAGGGTTAACGAAAGAACAATAAAAACAACCGAGCGCGTGAAATTTGGCGATATTTTTTTAGAGAAACACACATGTACGTTTTGACGAGAAGCGTTCGTTAATTACGCGCGATTTGTTCGTTTCTCGGTTCGATCGATGATTTTGCTGTTTGCGCGGGATTTCGACGACGCGAAACGTGGAACCAAAGTTTGCGATGGCAAATTTCGAAACTCGAAACGAGAAGAGGATCATTGTATCACCGTGTGGTGCGTGCACGCGCGAGTGCAGCTGAATTTTATTCGATTAACCTGTTAACTACGGAGGTCGGATCAAGAAGCGCGATGAAACGTTTATGCCGTCAATTTTTGTCTTTGACCCCTCTACGTAATCTCTTGTCACGTCGGTGACCCGTTAACCGAGTCGGACGACGTGTGGAAATTAATGAACGCGACGAAGGATTTTTATTTATCGTTCGATCTTTATCGAGAAATAATTGCGACGCGCCGATATAAACTACATAACAAGTTAATTAATCGTCGGATGCTTCTAGAGTCAAGAACCTTTATCGGATCGAAGCAATTACTCGGTTAACAGGTTAATAGTTGAATTTTGTACGATAAGAAACCATTTAGTAAATTGTGGACGCGACGTGCAAAAACTTGTGTACCACTTCGGTGAGGTTAATTGCATCGTTACGCTTTAATCGAGAGGAAAATACAGTGTATTAGCATACGTCTACGTGCAAGATGAATGAACTCTTCTTCGCCCAATTTTTGTTACGGGAGCAAGAGAGAGTCGAGTTTTTTTCGAGTTGAAAAATGAGTCAGTTAACAGGTTAACGACAGCCGTCGAGAGCGGCGTGAACTTTACGAGTACACTCCCTTGTACATATAACTACTATACATGTACGTATAGCGCGTAAATATTGGACACGACGTAAATGTTACGTATTATTATATTTTATAATAAAACTGGAATAAACGAATCTCTGCCTTTTATTTCCCTCCGGCAACGCCGCTATCCGTTTTATTTCACTTACCTCGCTGTCCGACGTAATAATGCGACGCGTAAAAATCGACCAGGACTTATGCGATTATTCTCGCAGTCGAAAACGAGAGTGATTTATAAATTACGTTATCGATTCGACTCCGATCGGTAAGTTAACGGTTTCATGGGCGACACGGTCGAGCGAACTTGGCTAAACGAAACGAAACGAATTCGAATCGATACGCGACTAATCCGCGACAATGCGTCGTTTGTATCGGAAACAAAAGGTACGCGATCCGAGGCAGGTGAAATTAATTGGCTGTCGCATCGCCGTGACCGTCCAACTACACGAGCCCCAACGAAAATCCAATAGTTTTCCATTTTTATCCGATCCATTGTCTTCGAAATTCGCCGAGAAGGGGTTGCCGTTCAACGACTCGAATCGAGAACAACTATTATTTCGCTGAATCGTAGCCATCGTTCTCGATGCTTTCTTTCTGTCTCTCTTTTTATTTCGAATACACGTTGTTTAATTGGAATCCGTTGCCGACGCTCCACACAATGGAGCGGCGTAAATATCGCGTTGCAAACGAGCGCGTCTCACGCGAGCAAACTTTACAATGAAATAATCCCTGAACGATGCCGAATCGATTTTTTTTCCGCTCTCCTAACGCGCCGAAACAAAAAGGCGCCGCGCGAATAGCAATCGAGCGTTTTTTAACGCTTTTCGAGAATCGCGGACGCGACTTCGAGGCAAAGACAAGCTACTCGACCGCCTAGGAAAAAGAGTCTTTAAACTTGAGATTTTTCCTCGAGTTACCTTCGAATGGACTCTCGGTGGTTTCAAAGAAAATCTCTTTCCTTGCTTCCTAGCTTCCTTTGTGAATGTTCCAACACTCGCTGGGAGAGTATCCTTGAAGGGAAAGCCTTTGTCCTTGGCGATCTTTGAACGCTTTCGCTGCTCTTACTCCTAGACGATCCGTATTTTACCTACCGAGTGCTTCTTCCAATATTTTCATATTACGTCTTTCGTCCTGTTCGATGGCTCAGAATTTATATGTTCCGCGATTGTAAATCATCGGTATTCGATGTTTAGGAGAAAGAAGAATAAGTTACGAAGAGGAGAATACGTATCGGGAAAAATTGCATCGAGTTTCGCCGACGGTTGCTAGGGTGTCGGCTTCATTTTGCTCCGACCATCGATACGGGGTTACGGACGACCTCTAAAACCAGCCATCTAATTATCCTGCGCGGCGCACTTAATTGCTGACTAGGGCGGCTGCGGTGTTCGGGTTAACTCGACGCTCGGTTTTCGAGGTTACGGTTTACGTTGCCGTTCCAAACGGATAAAGTTTCTTTCCAAATAATTCCTATTATTTCCATTTGCAGATCACCCATTGGATCATCGGTGGCTATCAATTATTTCGAACACGATCCTGTTTTCTTTTTTTGTAATTCAAACTCTTCACCCCTATGTTAAATTCACAGTTTCGAGGATTCCGTGATTTCGACCGAAATATCACAGATCGAGATCTCTGATTTTAATAAAAAATGTAAAACACGTAAGAGGATTGGTGGCACTGCAGTCGAGGGTAAACGCTCTTACCTTCGACGTGGCGAGATATCGTTTCGAACTCTCCGCTTGGCCGACGATAAATTTCCTCCCTGGCAACCTATGGAAAAAGCACGTCGAACGACCAGCCAACGAAAGAATGGGCTGACGTACAGCGATACACCCGAAAAAAATTGCTGCCGCGATAAGAAGCTGTAAGGATGGGGAAAAAGGATGACGAAGAAGAAGCCGGGGAAAACGTGGACAGACGTGGATTAGCGAGGGAACACTTCAGGAAAGATTACGTCGATGAAAAACTCGATTTTTTTGGAAGACGTTCCTTTTTATCGCGCAAAAATAATTTCACTTCCAAATAAATTCCTTTTACTACATTTTTACCGAAAGAAACGCGTTCTTCTTGCTTTACGGATCTATAAAAATATATCTTCGCTTAGATAAGACTTACTAAACCATTTTAACTTTGCACTTGAAGATAATTTTACTGTTTGCAAACAGCAACTTTAAAATATTAAATGACCTCTCTTGAAGTTATTATTTCTTTACTAATAATTTCCACTGTTGTCTATGTCTGTGTTTATACATCACATAAGCACTATTATAAAATTAATTAAATAATGCTTCTTTTAAATGATTGTATAAAATCGAATGACGCATAAGAGGCGTCTCCTTAAAGGGTTAATAAACGCTTTAATATCCAAGAAGTTCAAGGAATTGTAATATTTACTTGAGAAAATTTCCCTGATTCGCTTTTCTTTGAAAGAATTAAGAACGGTGGAAAAAGACGGGATCCGAAAGGCGATGAGCCCGAATCTAGCAATCGAGTCTACAATCTACTTAACGTGTTCTCCGAAAGTTGGTAGGTCGTCTACGCGTGCTATCTACTTAAAGATTGTTCCTTTGGCGACACGAGGAAACAGCAAGAAATAGGAAGGCGCGATGCAAGTTCGACAGTCACCCTTTCCGTTGAATTCGTCTCGGTCGGTTTACTTGACTCGTATCTTCTTCCACGCGCATCACTCTGCTGCCTCGACTCGCGTTTCTCTCCTATTCAAATCGAATCGACTGGGAACTGGGAATAGTTGCGCTACTTCCTCTTTGATCCGCTTTTCAAGACGGTTCGCTGTTAAACCTTTCCCACGACGTTCCTATTTATTTGCGATTCCGTCTATATAGATACGATCGAAACAGTTCCTAACCGAAGGATATAAAATCGAGAGAGGGTAATTGGGTGTAGCGGCGTCGAGAAAATATCGCCTGAAAGGAGGAGGATTTAGAAAGGGTCATCGGGATAACGTTCTATGAGCTCTTTTTCCTCGACGACATAAATTTCCCGACACCTTTTCTCTCCTACTTATTTGCGATTCCGCTATCGAGCGCGACTATTTCCGCTGGAGTATAACGACCGATCGAATCGCTTTCCACTCGAACTTTAAAACGTTTCTGTTGCGGAGTAATACGTTTCTACTTATATTACGAGTGCGTTCGAGTACACGCGAAGAATTAACGAAGGAACAAGATACTCCTGGAACGAATCGAGTTTCGCTCCGCCCTGTCGCTCTTCCCTTCCGCCATTTCCTCTCGCTATTAAATAAATCTCTGCCGGTCTTCCTGTTGATCTTGGTCACCTTCCAACACCGGATGAACTTTTATCGCATAACAAAATACTCCGAACACTTTGGGTTTCGGTCAATTTCCAACATCGCACCGCTCTTTCGTTCGCGAAAGCTGCGATTCAGAAAATTCTTAAACGCAACAGGGACGATTTTTCTTCGCGGGATAAAAGACGACCGACTAAAGGAGATTCATGCGGACCATTCGCGCCAGCTAGTTTACAGTCACGGTACTATTATCGTAGACATTTTTTAGGAAATAAAACGAACCGATGGAATCGATAGGATTCATTTGTCATGTCACGGCGGCATCATCGTACATCCTGTTTGTACAGAAGGAATAACCGAGGAACGCAAAGCGGACAAGCTCATTGGTAAAACCGACCGATGCAAAGTGGAAGCTTGACAGTCTGCTCCTGAATCTAGTTATCGCATCGCTAAGGAGATTCAAAGCCGGAATCTACGTGCGAAGTAGCACTTGTCGTGGAACGAGAAGGTCCGTTTTCCTTTCTCGATACCCTTTCCCGTTTACGTTTCGTTCTTACCGTTCGTCTTTTAACTTTCTTCGAGACCCTCGTTTCGTTTCGCTACCGTCCAGATCCATCTTCCACGAGTTCCTCGCGTCGAATTCCGTTTGTCAGATTCCTGTAGAGAGCGTAGAAATTGGTAAACTTACCGGCGTTGATGCAGCAGAGGGAAGAAGAGGACAGCGATGTCACGCGAAACAAAACACCGGCATAACTGTTTTTCGCTTTAAAATTTAAATTACGCGGATTTACGTCGGCCACCGTTGAAATATGATAACCAAGCTGGCAGGCAAGGAGAAAGTCGTTTTAAGCGTATTTTTTCTCATTCCCTTGGATATTGTTTCAGTTGCTTTTGTTCCTCTCCCTCGACTCTCCGGCGTTTTCCCCTGTCGGGGCATTCCTTCGGCGCTGTAATTTGCAAAGTTATCGAGCCGCGTTTCGCGAGGGAAACCGACTTCCCGTCAAGATCCGCGAGATAGCGGTATCGCGGTTTTTATTTCGCTTCATTTTCGTTTGTCCTCGAATTTCAATTTCTCGCTCGACGTACGCCGTTTCCTTGAATCGCTATTAACTGCCGCGCCGAGGATCCTGATATTTCATTTAGTTAATCATTGCCGTCGACGTTCTCGATAGAAGAAGCAATTCCTAGCGACGTTTCGAAAATTAAACTTTCTATTCTCCGAGTTAATATATAAGCCGTATCTTTCGCGACGATCGTCGCGTAAAGAGTACGAATCGTTAGAGGTCAAATATTAATTGCTACCGAGAATTCGAATCACGTACGTTCTTGCCTTGCTGTACCGTGATTTAGTCGAAAAAGATACAAGATAATAGCCGCAGCGGAGAAAATCGTTTCTGGTGGTCGTTCAATTTTACTTCTCCGTTTTACATGACGCAGCAGGAAGTTGTTCTTATCTGGCCGGCAAGATCGTTACAATGTGGCGTTACCGTTATCCGTTATCGCGATACTTTTGCAGACGCAACGCGAGCACGCGTAAAGCTCGTTCGAAAATTCGCGCGACATAGATAGTTCCGCTACGTTTCACGACAACCGAATAAACTCCACGAAACTGCGCAATCCGAACGCTTCTGACTGAATAAAATTCAACTGTTTACGACGCTCCGTACCGCTTAACAACAAAGCTATTCGGAGGGACAGTCATTTATCGAAAATCGATAGTTATCGTTCTCGTGGCAATTTCGGACATCAACGTCACGTTTTAGTTCTCTCCTTTTACGAGCCGAATTTATCATCCTACTGTCCGTTTGCGATGTTCACTTTTGCTTGCCGACTACTTTGCCTCACCGAGTTCGATAACGTAATAAATGCGTTAACTGTAACGAGGCTCATCGATAACTGGCGCCACCGAGAGTCAGTACACTCGATCTTTCATCCACGCCCATCGCGAAGCGGAATAATAATTAGAAATTGGAAAACGAGCAAATATTTCCTACCAGATATTTCTCGCAAAGAACCCGTACAAGCTCCGGACATTTGGAGGAAAAGGAAACTTGTTCGAGATTTCCAGTGATAAAAGTTTTCGTTACATTCGACTCCCTTGAACGATTCCATCCGCTACGGATCCAAAGGTGCCTTCGACACCTTCGCAACTACAACCATCTATCGAAACTGCTCCAAACAGCCATAGAATGGTCCAGTAGCGGAAACGATCGCGATTTCCCGTTACGAAGGTGTTGCTACGTGACTGGATGGACGAAAATAGACGCAAAGGCTGAAACGTAGCTGCGCCGTCGTGAAGAGTCAGCAAGCAGGGTGATCGTGTTTTGACTCGGGGGGATGAATATTTGTTCAACTCGCCCCCGGGGAACGCGGCGTACGCTGCTATATGCCGGCTATAAATACTGCTTTGTATGCATGCTGGCTGAGAGGACCGCCAAGCACAGATAATAGGAAGGAAACCCGGAGAAGCTACTTTGTCCTAGCTCCTTCTATTCCTTGTCCCTCTTCTTGTCTCGTCTCTTCCGTCTCGCTCTTAGCCCCTTATCCGGGCCACGGTATAACGACGTAATAGCGGTGGACCGGTCTTCGGGCTCGCAACAGCTATCCGCGTTCCCAAGAATAATTACCGACGTAACGACGACAAAGTCGAATAACTCGGCTAACAGAAATTGTTTCGATGCTTGCGGAAACTCGGAAAGTTCGTTGGATGGACGCTGGGATAGACGGACGGCTGGGAACGCTAAGTTAACGGAATGGGAGCAGCTCTAGGAGAAGCTGTTTTGCTTCGTCCGCCAATTTCCAGCTTTCGTGGAAAGGATTTGTTACACGTAGTCGAGAATTTTCCGGCCACGTACCGGCACAAAATTCACCGTTTAACCGCGCGAGCTTTGGCGCGGAACATCGTGCACCTTGCGGTGTCATTTAGGATGACGAGCTGTAAATATGTCCAACATGCAGAGTTTCTCGCGCTGAAATTAATGCACTCCAGTCAGTTTGAAGTTCGAGAGAAGTTTGGATGATACTTACGAGAAGTTGCTTCGGTTTCCGGAACTTTTCGAGGGTCCTCGTTGGTTAGCGCTACGTTGTTGCGTGTAGAACGATCGGTTTATTCGAAACAACGAGTTCGAAAGTCGCTTGCAATTCGTAACGAGCGGAACGGAATTTTACGAAACGAGAAATTGATTTTCCGTCGTCGACTACTAATTCTGGAAAATCGGTGACTTATAAGGCTTCTGTCGCGACTCGTTCACCGACACGGATACGAGAGAGGATAGCTTAGCCACAGGGATGACCATTTATCGGAGGTTTAAGCTAACTGCGCCGGACCGTTGGACTTGACTGGACTTCCAGCAGTAATTAGTAACTACGCGAACAGTGGCGAAGGAACGCGAGTTCGCGAACAGAAGCTGCGAACGGAGAGGAAGGGACGTGACCCCGAAATATCGAGGCAGCTGGCGTAGTTGGCAGCGTGTCACGCCGTCGCGTTTCGACTTGAATCAAATCGAATCGAGTCGAATAACTAGGCCGTTCGATCGCATCGTTTTCCATCGAACCGATGAAATTACCGCCTCGTCGTCGCGACGGAATTAAGTCCTTTCAGCGGAGTCGTTCGACTGCGAGTGGACACCGATGAACGGAACATCGCTTACCGATGCTTTCCTTTATCGCTTCGCAAACGAGATATCGCAGCCACGCCAACGCAAACTGTAAATTTCGTCGTTCCTGTTTGCGTTAATTCGTTCCACGCGAAATCGAAAAATTCAATTTATTTCAAATTAACGGGAGAAAGCGTAATATCAGAAAACGGCGGTAATCGCAAAGGTCGTCGCTTTAACGAAGCTAGAGATATTGGTTCCGATACCGGTTGGAAATTTGTCAAGTCGAAAGAAACACCGAGAAAAAGAGAGGAATTTTCAATTCGATCGTTAAAAGGATAAGGGAAGAATGCGATTGTCAGACTGTCCAGTCAAGACGTGCTATGATTAACGACTCTTTAATGCGGGCACGATTAACGCTCCACGTTTAATACAGGGTGTCCCGCCTTTCCTTCGGAGTGAACTCGCGTCTAAGAATAAATCGAAAATGGAGTCTGCGAAAATATAAAGTTGCGACGGACGAACACGTTTCTGAACGCTTTCCGCGAAATCAAATTCTGCTACAAAGAAATTTGATTCTACAAAGTTAGTTTATTTCTGTGATCGCAGAAAATACTTTATTAATACGATCTTCTGTCGGCAGTCCATTCAAAGTACGACAGTTTCCATTCTCGAGCGAACACAGAAAATATTCTCTACGGGTAAGCTGTGACTCGTATGCGAAATTTTTTAATAAAAGCACACCGAAAGACTCGCGAACCGTCTGGTAAGAAGACTCGCGCGACGCGCGTGACATTCGTACCATAAACGAATTCGTGAAGCGATCGTATGCCTGACAAATTCCATCGGCGAAATTTGAATTTTATGTTGCTACGCTCCAACAGGTAGAATTCCGTTTTCGCCTATTGGCATTGCCAACATTCTTTTGTGCCAACTTTGACGAGATTGTTGTTCGACGCCTTCCCGAGAGCCCTTCGATTCCGATTTCCTCGTTCGATCCGAAATATCGCTTCGAGAAGTCCTTTGTCGATTTATCCGCGCATCGAACGACCACGGAATCGCGTTTGACACGCGTATCAAGTAAGCCTTGGGTATCCTTTTTAAAGCTCGGTCGAATGTGGAGCACGGCGCGTGGCGATCTGCCACTCCGACGATACGTAATACATTTGTACCGTTGTATTTCCGCGTCGAATAACATTTCTCCGAGAAAGTGTGCCAAGTACGCCTTAAAATGGAGTTTGTTTTATTGGAGAAATCCATGGGATATCAAAAATTCCACGGAAACGTAGCTATCGATTGTTTACCATCGCGTATCCGTGACTCCTCCCGCTTCTTTATTTCCGTCTCTTTCTGCTGAAACGTCGACAATATTTGACGATTTATCGGAGAGAAAGGTTTTCAATTATCGACGAAACAAGCTCTCCCGTTCTTTCGATCGCGACTTCGATACTCCCTTTCTTCTTGTCCTTGTTGCGTTAACGGTTACGCGAAAGGGGGCGGATTTATTTTCAAATTAAAATCAATAACCACGCGGCTCGAGTTTATTGAAAGTCCGTGGCTTTTGTGCAATTTCGCAGAGCTTTGCTTTAATCCCACAGGACATGCCTTTGCTTCTCTTCCCCACTCGTTCGCCTCTCTTTATCGCTCGGCCACGAGCCCTTTTTCTCCCTCGAGCCAGCCGACTCGACTCATTTCCATTCCATCATCGTGCGATCATGCTCGCGTTTTGGAAAATTCGCCGGCAAATTAGACGGTGGTCGCTTCGTGCTCTCTTAACGGGAGTACGACGCGATCACGGAATACAAAGTGTCCTCTCGTCGAGAATGGAACTTTTGCGGGACGTATCGATCGCGAAAGGAACACCTAGACTGCGCTACCAAAATTTCGAGAGCAGTGATTCGGTGCTGGAAATTACGAAGGGCCAATGATCCTCGAACGTTCGAAACTCGAGCAATCGCGTAAAGAAGTTAATTCACCCCGTAATAATTACGGTACCGTAATTACGCGTAACAGCTACGGCGAAATAATTACGTTTCTCGTCGCGTAAAAGATTCTTGTCTTTCGGTTCGAAGTCGTCGAAAGCGCGACATTGTCCTTTGAAGAAGGTTACGCGGCTGGAATTTCTCCTCCTGGCGAGTTTTTGCTTGGCTCGCGAAACGCCGCGACACGCTTTGCCAAGAAGTTTCCCGTAAACTTAGGCAAACTCGTTACGATTCCCTTTCTTCAAATAGTCCCCTTTGACACGTTCATTTTCCGCTCGCTTTGAATTCCTTTTTAACGGCTCTTCTTCTCTTCGCGTCGCCGGCACCGGCAACGACGCTCTTCAACATTTTTTTAACTTTCGACCGTACACCAACTTCACGACCTGTTTGCCTTTCTAATGTCCACTGTCGCCACAATATTCCCACGGTTTGCACCACCCTTTTACCCCGTCGCGAATCATTTTTAACAAGCTGTCTTGATTGCTAGTCTCGCCCGAGAGGAGAGAAAGAAATTATGCTTCGCGTTTGCAATTATTTTTACGTCGTGCATACGGAAAGTCGAAATTAACCCTTGAAAAACCCTTCGAACAAGAAATATCTTATAACAATTATTTTTACGTCGTGCATACGAAAAGTCGAAATTAACCCTTGAAAATTTCTACCCTTCGGACAAGAGATATCTTACGAACATGAAAATTTGTGAAATACGAGGAGCATCCTTCGTATTAAAATTAGCACGCGTTTGATAACATACGAACCGAGATAAGTTGAGTTTTGATAGCCGAGTTATAATTTTGTTCGCGTACCAGCGGATGAAGGGTTTCCCGTTCGTTATCAATTTTAAACATTACGAAGTTCGAGATTTCAATTCCACTTCTGTATGTTCTAGCAGTGTTGCGGTACTACCATCGTACGCTCCGTGAGCTGGAATTGCTTGAAATGAAATTTAATATTTCACAAACAAACCAGTTGCGGCAGCAAGCGGAAGTGCTCGATCGCTGTTTATTCTACCATGATTGCCAACAATTTAACGTAGCGCTTGAACAGGTTCTGATACGCGAGGAAAATCTTGAAGCGCGTAGAATCCGTTCGCGCGAAAACGGTCGCATCGATTCGAAAACAGTCGATGTCTTATTCGAGATGAACAAGAAGCCTTGAAAAAACTGCTATACGCGGAAACGACCATCGTATTATTTATCGTTCCACGGTCCGTTGGGTCGACAGATCTTTGTTTTACATCGATGTTCCCGGCGTCTTCCAGCGTTCCTCGCAGCTTCCGGTTTCCGTATCGGATCCTGACCGGCAAAATCCGCCAACTATTTGTAATTTTCCGCTCGGTATGCCCCAGGAACTCCAACGTTTTCTGCCTCGCGTTCCCCGCGGTTGCCGACGCGGAAAACGCGGACACGTCCAAGATAAATCGTGGACAGTCTGCCGTTTTCCGGCTAAAGAAACGACGACCTCTTGCGCCCGCTCTCCCCTCGCGGCAAAGTATCTTCGACTCGGCAACGTTCGACGTGGCGATAACTCATCCACCTCGATGACGGGCTATCGTACCGCCGAAAGAACTACGTGTCCAACTTGAAACTGCATTTTCCCACGAATTTCGTTGCATCATTTTTACACGGACCCGTTCAGAATTTCGAATCTAGCTTCTCTCGAAATCCGTGAAATTCCTCCAGGATTTCTCTCTGCTCGGATTCTTTCGGTACGTATCGAACAAAGGAACGTATAAAAATTAATTCGGACGACTATAAAATAATTTTAAGAAAAAAATACACCGAAATGCACTAACAAGTATAAAATAATTTCTATTTCCTAATGAAGTAATTTCTATTTCATTCAATCATACAATTACGTAATATATATGAATGAAATCTATTCACTCGTTAGGTAGTATATTAAGTACATAGCACTGGGCATTCCACTAATATTAATAATAATAGTTCTTCGCTAATATCACGAAAACTAATGTTTTCCGTGAAATTTGTATACGAACAAAATTGTTTAGAATCATGTCCGTGACAAGATATTAGCGCACTAAAATCGAGAAAAGTTTATTTCAAAAGTTGCGGTTTTTTTGCAATAACAATACTTAAATTTTTTAATAATGGTACCAATGGTGAGTTAGACCCTATCAGATGCAAAAGGTTTCGTTCCGATTGGTCCACCCACTTAGGAGTAATCGGCGAACATACATAGAAAAAAAAATATACTGATCGAATTAAGTAACCTCCTTTTTCGGAGTCGGTTAGAAACAGAAATATTTTGGCTGGAACGAAAGATCGATTGATAGCGTTCGATATGGCTGAAGTCTCATTTCCGACGGAGAAATGGCAAGAATATGCACGGATATAGTCGAGCAGTTCGGAAAGGGCGACGGAAGTGGAAAATTCGTGACGGAAGGGATTAATTCGGCGAAGGTGCTCACGCGATCGATGCTCACCGCGTCATTTCCGACTTTTTCCAGCGGCAACGGCCGGATATTAAACTTTCAGTGGATCGAATTTATAATCGACGCGGCGTAATTGCACGAAAATAGAAGCGGAGCAAAGATCGAAGACGTCGACGCGATGGTCGAGACTGACGTCGTCGCGGCGACGTTGTCACCGATTTTCACGATTCTCCCCCGTGTACTTGGCTGCTCGTTAATTATTCAGCGACACCGCAGAATCGCGTGACGTCCGTATAATGGAAACGACCGAGATTGAACACCGTTACCGTCTGCCAGATTCGACCCGGCAAATCAGCCAACTTCCCCTTCTCGATAGAATAACTAATTCGAGCTTCGATCTTTCCCTCTCGAATCGTTCTCTTTTGTTCTTTCGAACGCGCGTCCGTGCATCGAACGATTCCGTTTCGAAACGGTTGTATCGCCAACCTGCTTTATTACGAAATTGTTTTGCCATCGAACATAAAATAATAATTACGTTATTTCACTGCAATGTAAATAATTACGAATCGGTTAAACGATACGCCGTGCTTCAAATTAATCAGATATAGCGGTTTCGTTCGCGCATTCGGCAAATTTACAAAAGTAACGGTGAAGAGCAATACGCGTGAAACGGGTGCAATCGTTACTTGTCGAACTCTGTTTTAATTTGTAGACAGAGAGAGAAGAGCATGTAAACGACCAGCGGTTCTGTATTGTTTATTTAAACGCTTTCAATTGGAAATCACCCGGCAACAAATCGCTGTCTGGTTCAAGTTTTCACAAAGAATAACAACGCCGTTTACGTTTTCGGCGATGAAAATCGCTGACAATTTAGTTGACAAATACCTTTTTTTTTACGAAAAAAAGAACTCTGAGTTGAGAAAGAAAAATTCGAGTGAAAGGTACGTCAACACTATGTTTCAAGAAAAGAGGAAATAACGTTGACGCAATTTTTCTTGCGTCTAACCAGAATCGACGAGCTCGGTGTCGACGTTTTACGATCGTTTCTCGATTGTCAGGCCATATGCCATTCGATGCGATCGGTATTGCTGACTCCGCGCAAGGATCTCGAAAATAGTTCCCATCATTTTCCATACCGTAGCACGCGAGATACCTTGACGAATATCACCTTACAATCTACGATTCTTCTAAAACTCTACCGAAGAAATAAGGTTCCTCCATATTCGATAATCAAGCGGGATTGTTCTTAGTTTCTCTTCAATTATCGCGAGTCGTTTAATTATCCGCTTAAATTATTCGATGCACGCTCGTTCGTATTCAATCGCGTTTCATGCGAGCACGCGTAATCCGCTTTGCAGCCACCGAATGCTTGATATTTCCGTCGAGACTTTCGCGAACTTCCGGCTTTCGAAGCAACATCCAAAACGACTGGAAAGTTTCCTCGCCGCCAGATGCGACGGATCATTCCACGAGAACGATCAACCAGGTAGTCGTTAATCAGGTCGCCGTAGAACCCGATGGCTTTTCGAAAATCCCTCAGAAATTCCGTGCATGGTGCTCGATGAAACACGTGCGAGAAGTATGCGGTTTCTGGACTATGGCGAGTGTATAATCATGCCAAGGGGCAACGGAATTAAACTAACTCTCGAGTGTTTCGAATTGGGTTCCACTTTGTGAAAAGTTCGGATTCACTTAACCGTAGACGAAGGCCGATGCACTCTGGGGCACAAAAATAAATACGAAATTCTGCGCGAACTTGCTGCAGTCGTAACGCTCGATACTTTCAAACGCTACATTTTTAGCCAACTTGATTATTTTCACCGGAGGTATTAGATTCTCGCGAATTAAATAACGTGCTGCGTTTTTGAGAAGGTCAAAAATATTCTTTCATTTATGGTTTTAACCCCTTCCCATATTTTGACGAGTCTCACTCGTGACGCACATACAGCTGAAATGTGACAAACCATACTCAAACTTTGAGCATTCTTCAATTTGAAATTTAGGTGCAACTATAAGTTGCATTATCAAGGATCCCTGAATATAAAATATTCACAACATTTTAATTTTCTTTTTTCGTTTTAATGTTATGTTAGTCTTGACACTATAGTTAGTCTTGACTGACGCATCTGTTAAATAAATGGCACGGGAAGGGGTTAAACCGTTAAAAAGCACCCGCAATATTCTTTCGGCAACGCGCTAATTGGTCGGCCGGTAATTGCGAAGCAAAACATAATATCGAATTCAATATGTTCCGCCATCAGCGATTTTTAGGCTATATCATAGACCACCAATTGCTCCGAATAATTGATTTCGCAAATTAATTACTTTTAATATTACGCGAAGGCAGAGTGGAGCGCGATTTGCTATAAAATCAAACCTACCAGCGCCATTGATGTTCTCGTAAATTAATAGTGAGCTGCATTTGCAATTTCAATCAGAACTACCCTGTCGGGGGTGAAAATGATTCGATTCGGGACGCGATCTTTTCATCAACGACGAAAACGTAGAAACTAACTTTCAACCCGAGCGCTAATTTCCGTGCAATTATTCCGCTCCGCGGAGACGTTAATCGCGAGAACCATCAACGATTCATGAACGGAAAAAGGAATCGGGAATTAACCCTTCCACGACGATAAAACCGCGCGTGGATCCGCATGAGCTTACTATCGGCTGAAAACTCGATTCTAGAGTGTTTCGTTACACGTGAAATCTGTTACAGAGGTGAACGGGCGAGAATAACGAGAAAAAGGTTGTATCCATTCTCGTACTTGGCCATAATCGCTTTTAACCGATCTATGGTTCAAGGACCTACTGAATTTTCTCCGCGAGGAAATTAATAAACTCAGATTTATGTCGCTCGAAGATTGTCAGAGTTGTCCTCGATCGACCCTAAATCGTTGAGATTCCCGTACGAGCCGGTACTTTGCCTAGCAAATGCGAACGAACCACTGATCGAGGAGTTTCGCGCAAAAGACGACGCGTCGTCTTACTGCTCGCAAGTTTCTCCGCGAGTTGTTCGGTCCAGGAGGCTCCCGATGGAATTAGAGGCAACCCCTAAGATGGAAAGTTCTCCAACATCTGTGGAAGATCTAATTTTCTCATTGGAAGGGTGCAAAACGTTAATGGGATATCTCCGCTCGTTCTCGTAGCGAGTTTCAACGACTCGTACGAGCCTTTCGAACCAATGAGCTTTTCCACGGATTTGATTATACCGTCGACTTCGTCGTGTAAATGATACGAAGCTTGATTTAGACAACTTATCCGCCCCTCGCGCGATAAACGGACAATTACGGAGCATCTAAGTAGCGATGTATTAGATGCGCGCGCTACAAACTAGTTGCCGGAGATTTTCTGTTCAGAGAGTACGTGAAATAACAATACGCAGATTATCAGGTCAATAATTATATTTAAAATGGAAACTAAAAAGACAGAACCTATTGTTAAATAATTAGAATTATGGTAAATCATTAACAAACTGTTAATATATTTTTAAACACAAACACATTATTTAATAAAAAACACAAGCAACAGACATTATAACTTAAAGATTAATTAATTAAATAAAGATTACTTTTTCTACATAACACAACTATTACAAACGCTTACATTATCAAACGAACAAGACGGAAGTACCAATATTCAATTATTTTGTTTCTAATATTCAATTATTCTATTTCTAACATTGTACGTCATTTCTAGTACTGTAAGATGTCACTATAAGCTAAAGCTAAATTTATTAATAATTTAACACCTATAATTGTATTTGAAGCTTAGACGACGAGCGCACGGTTAGAACTGAACTTGAGAAAAAACTGCAACGACAGTACATACCTGGAGCACTCGCTGGCTCCAGACCCTAATTAAAAGATGACCTTTAAGGATGTAGGGTTTTCTAAAAGCGGTGAAAGCATGTTCAAGGCTTTAACATTTTCAATCCTGTTTCCATAGAACATATTGCAACTTTTTGTGCAATCGATACTAGTAGAATATTTCCTTTCGTGTATTCCGCTGCAACGTTTCGTATTTTAACAATGTCCGGCCGTCTAACAAAGCCGGCCTCTTTTCTAATTTCCTTCGAAAAATCTCCTCGGACCAACCGCGGCCTCTACCGCATCCTATCCCGTTTCTCCGAAGTCGTCGAGATCAAGTGGCTCGGTTCCTTCTTAGAGGTATCTGTTCCTTCTTTCCCTCGTAATGGAGTGCCTCCTTTGATACGTCTTCATTTGATATTCCCTTATTGTATCGCCAGTGCACGTACTGTAAGTCGCCAGATTTTTCGTTCTTTCAATCTCGGCTTTCTCTTTAGAGTTTTCATTTCCTCGTTTCCCCTTTCCCTCGATGCGCTCCGGATACGACAGACAGTCAGATAGTCGAGGGAAAAGACAAGACAGCCCTTTTCCGATTCTTTCTGTGTCCTCCGAAAGAGAAAGATTTGCTCCGCGTCTGCCGGTCACGAAACCGAGCACGCGAATCGAATAGTTAAATAAACGAGAACTCGTCTCGCGAATTACCTTTCTAAATTAACGCCTTAAAGCTGTAACGAAACAGAAACATCGCGTTAAACGAGAACGAGAAATCGTAGAACAGTTCCGCGAAAGATAGTTCAAGGTTTCCATCGCGGATGGAATCGCGATTTCAAGGTCAACGAGTCAACGATCCATCGAAGAACTTTCGAGCAGCCCAGACGCTGGAAGTTCCAGGGTGCGAACCAAGGCCTTACGTTTGATTACACACGGTTGATTGTGAGGGGCTGCTACCCCCGACAGCCAGTCAGTCTGGGAGCTGATCTTTTGTGAGACCGTGAAATTGCCAATCAAATATTCACGGCCGGTTGTTTAACTGCCGCAATAAAGAACAGACGGCGGGCTTCCACCATTCGCACGCTCGCTTTACACAGCTTTTCAGAGCGCGGGGCTTCAGCGTTGAAAGCGCGTACGACGCGCGAGTGTTTACACGAAACCGACACCGGATGTTACATTCTTCGTGTCAAGGGGAAGCTTCTTGTCCCTTGATCTTTAATCGAACTTCAAGTTTTCTCTTCTAGTATCGCGACGAACTTCTTCATTTTAGAAAATCTGCTCCGCCGCGACGCGAAAGATACCGCTGCGATATCGATCATCGTAATCTCGTCCAAACTCGTTGAACTTTCGCGATCGTAATTTCGATACGCGTAGTTTCGTCGTATTGCGAAATATCGTATCGTATCTTTAAACAATGCTTCAAATTAAACGGAACTTTTCTTCGTCGACGATCTCGAAAGTTCGTTCGGGAAGTTTCCGTAACGGAAGGTTGGAATAAGGGTTTTTGTCGAGAAATATTCCGGTTACGAGACAAGCAACGTCAGTGTCTAATTAGAATGGCGGATCATGTTTAATTCAAGAAAATAATCTCCTCCGATGGCGAGCGAAAATAAACCGCCGGCTACAGAGTAATTTGATTCTTTAATCCTCCCGAAGTTCAACTTTCTTCTTCAATTTCATCCTCCTTGTCTCTGTCGCCCTTTCGGCTTGTTTCTCTCTAATTTGCCAAGTTTCGCGGATCAAGAAATTAGTAACCCGCTTGTCTCGTTATGAACGCAAGCTCCGGCACGAAACCCGAGACGCTTCGAATTGCGCGTGCTCGTAGTTTCAGCACAGCCGGCAAACACGATCAACACTCGTGTCGCGCGAAATCCACACTGCGAATCTTGCTCGTTAATTTTCGTCAAACGAGATCATCCTTCGTTTCCACGGTCGACCGAATAGGTTCGTAGCCGCGGAACAGCGGAACAAGAGGGACGTCGCTACGAACAGGAGGTACACCTTTGATACTTTCTTTCGCGCTTCTGCTTCTTTTCATTTATTTCCTCCTCTTTTTAACGTGTATCGAAAACTCCCTTTCCTTTGCGTACTTTGCTCGTTAGATTCGGACGATATTGACATTTTGTTCGGGATATCGATTACCTCGCGAAAAGAATATTTCAATAAGATAGCAGAGAATATTTCGACACAATTTCGTTTTTAAAAGCTACGATCTTACAGAGATTGTTACGAGTTGCTCGGAATATTATTAATCCAATATTTATGGGTGTTCTGTCGGAACGTTTCATTCTTGCAGTTTTAAACGGGTATTTTGGACCATATGAGCGTCTCCACAGCTTGACGTACCTAACTATTGACAATAGCTTTCTAACAGGCCAGAAAAGCACATTTTTTATAACGCCAATATAAAAAATGGCGTTATAAAGAAAGTTTTCTTTAAAGAAGTTTATTTCCATGGTCCTAAACTGTGCACCCCTGTAGCGGGTCCCGTTACTTAGTTCTTTTGAAGGACCCAAATCACTTAACTGTTTGGGTCACCTTATTAACGAAGCGTTTTACAACTTTGGAGTGAATTCTAAAGGTCCTACAATTTCATTCGCTGATCCATCTCACCAATCACTATATTTTACAAATAACAATCTATCCTGATTGGTCCCTTTAGTGACGCCTTCACATCTTGAACTTCCTCCCTTGCTTTCTTTTCTGGCTGCTTAGAAGCGACTGTCAGTCTAAAACTAACTTCGGTGAAAGATACTCACTTTTACAAACGATAGTCTCTAACAACGACAACGACTTTCAACAATTATTACAACTAGTGGGATGATGATCTACATCCTTCAGTGACCTGGGCACACCAATGTGGAGGACTCTGAACCACTCTATAAACTCTATTTTATAATAATTATTCTACATATAATTCCATTACCGTAACAAGTTGTGGAGATGGAGATTTATAACCTTCGACAACAATTATAAAAAGTTAATATTTAACCCGACGCGTAACAGAGATATTTTCTTCTAATTTGTTATTTTCCGAGTGAAGAAGGCTTGGTTATTAAAAAGTATGACACGAACGCAAAGTTTAATATTATTCCGCAAACGCATTGCAAAGAAGGGAAAACGCGAGAAGATGGTAGGAAAAGTTGTGGTAACATTTTCAATTGCTGCTCCGTCAACGAGAGCGAGCAAATAAGTAAGTTATACGGTCTTTGATGTACGAAAACGAAGAAAAGGGAGAGAAACCGCAAGGGATTCGAAGCGCCTGGAGGCAAGCAAACATTTGTTATGTTAATTCGACGCCGAGAGTTAATTTAAAAAGCAATTATTCGCGGTGAGTATAAACAATAAGGATGCAAAGCAAGATGCTCCGCGTTGGAACGAGGAGAAACGAGCCAACCGCTATTTATGCCGTTCCTTTTCGATTGTCCTCGCGCTAAGGGCACGCGCGTATTTAGATCAAGTGTACCCAGCAGCATCCAATTCCTTTCCATCTTCCATCTGTCGTGACCTCTGTTTCAGTCAGCTCTTTTCTCTCTGTTTGCGCTCGCGACTTTCTCACCATTTGCATACCTTTCACCGACGAAGAACGAGTAACGCGGCTTGTTGATTCTCTGCCGGTTCGTTTGCTTACATGTTTGCGCGAGTACCCTTAAAAAACATTTCGATTGTGTGCTCTCGTTATATAACGAATTCAACCGCCTTATTACCTTCGCAAATGTCTCCAGCCTTGATTAAGTCGTGACAGAGATCCCCAGCGTTCGAAAAACGTTCTCGAAATCCTCTGCGCGTAAAAAGCAGAGAAAACTCGGCGCGAAAACATTTTCGTTCCCTCTACGACCGAGATGCAAATTTCTACGATTTAACGAACGGTCTTAGAACGTATAGAAATTAGTAAGAAATCACGAAAAGACGGTAAAGAAGATTCTGCTACATTCATTTTCTGCTGTCTTCGCTACTCATCTCCGTGGTTAATTTTACAACGAAAGTGCTTTTCCGGAGATGGAGAGGAATTTCCTTTCCCTCCGACGATTATAAGAATCATCGCCGAAGACATCGGTGGAAAGTTTTATACGCTCGTAAATTGGTTTACATCTTTTATAGGTAGGCAGGGACTTGTAATTTGATTTGCTCGTAAATCAGAGCAGGCTTACTGCTCGTTTCACCGTTTTATCGCCACGAGTGGCCTACGTTTAATCGGATATTACAGAGTTTCATTCGCTGTATCGGTCACGTTAATGATTACCGACCCCTTTACATTTGTATCTGCAAATTGCTTAAGAACTTACGTATAATTATACAAGCAATTCGAAGCGATGAATCGAAGGGAGAATAAAGATTATGTTCTTTATAAAATTTTCTCGACGTTGTCGCACAGTCGTGGAAGCTAAATGGTAACTGGACCGAAAGCTCAGGAGAGCCTCGAACTGATAACTGTCTCCGAGTGCTCTCTTTCAGTTACACGAGCATCGAGTTAAAAAATAACACGGCATAACCGTTGAAATGAAAATTTTCCAGCAACTTTCCAGCCAGTTTGTTAACGCGCGGTTCTGTCGCGGCGAACCGTCAAAATTAGAAAGTCTACGGTTGCGACGATATTAAATTATTTCGAGCGAGCGTGGTCTACAGCAGAGATATTCGAATCTGTTCTCTCGAAAGGGACGGAAACACGGTGAACACGCTGGTCGATTCAATTTCTTTTTCTTTCGCGTCAAACCGAAATCTAATAAAGGTGGATACGAGTCGATTCGCAGTCCAATTAGGATCGTGCGCTATTTTCGCACCGGAGGCTGCTAATCGAACGAACCGAGGGATTAACCCGATTCGTCGATAACAAGCCAGTTCATTATCGACAGATTTAAGACGTGGACAGTCATTTGGCAAATTGTTCGCAACCTTTTAGAGGCTACCGAGCAATTGATCAGACAGTAAAAACAGGATCACTCGGTTTTATATTGGAACGAAATTCGCGGACGTTAATTGAACTTGCGTTTAAGTTCTTATCGCCGGAATCATTTAGATAAAAGTTCGGATGACTCCGAGAGAAAATGGAAGTAACGAAGAGCACGGAAAACGAACAAGTTCGAGAGTTAGATAATGATTACCAGATTCGAGTGTCTACAGCGAAGAGTAACGTAAAAGTTAAGAGGAAGGCAACGCGTCGCCGGAAGTAGAGGAATGGGGAAAGAACGCGAAAGCAAAAAAGCTCACACAATCCGTTAATTACGCTCATTCCGCGTTCGAATCGACCTCTTACTTTCCTGGGTTCTTTCGAGCCGACAGTTTCGACAAGACTGCTCGGCGTTCACGTTTTATTTGCTGTTTCTTGTCGCGTACGCGTATTTGTAAATCCGTTATACATTTTGCATTTTAGTCACGCTACACGTTCCGTATCTTTTACAACCCTGTGTTTCGCGACAAAAAATTACGTTCAAATAATCTTCTGTTCGGACTAGCGTATACCGGTTTTAATTGAAACGGAATTAAAAGAGAAGTACAAGCTATCCATCCATCTATCCTTTGTCAGATATTTCTCGCGACGGAATACACATTTTCCAATATTCGTGTACCGTCAATAGAGAGATTCGAAAGCGAGGTTTGCAGAATTTTTCCAGCAATTCGATTTACCGCTGAATCGACAACTTCCCTTCAAATTCCTCCCAGATCGCTGTACGGGTAGCGTCGTTTTACAAAATGGGAATAACGCGTTGTAATGCGAGCCACGGGATGCAAGGTTTGGTCATATACCGCGTAATGATACATGCGTGGATTTAATTCCAGACGATCCTTCTAGCGTAGATTTAACTCGTGGAAATCCAACACGGGGTTATTTAAGATCCAACGCGTGGAGATTTAACGAGCGGAAATTTAACGCGAGGGGATCCGGCGCGTGGAAATTGGTGTAAACGGCGGGAGTACAGAGTATTCGGAAGAGCATTCATCCGACACGTCCGTCGCATTAAATCTGTGTCATCCTGTAGAGATCGATCGTTCGGCAACAAACTCGTTGCTACCTGTACAATAATCCAAGATATTCATTTGCGTTCTATTCATCCGGTACCTATCGAACCGTAATTCGATAGCGGTGACCAGAAGGTCGATACAAGCTGGTCAACGATTCCGACGCTGATCGTTTGCGGTCTATTCGACGATATCTTGCAGAACGGTGTCTGGTCGGGTCGTTTCTTGGTTGGCAAGCGAAGCACGTCTCGCACTGTATCCACGAGTTAACGAAGCAGTCCGCACTTTCCCCAGACCCGAAGGAGAGCCGCTTCTGTCGCTAATTCTATGTATACACGGGGATCCGAAGGTCGGCTAGAAAGTGATGGGCAAACGTAGTTCGAAGGGACAACCGTAAGCTCGGTTTGCATCTAACTCGATCAAGCAAGCCGCGCAATCAGCAAATACGCCAGCGTCCAGGCGCCCGCAGCTGCCTAGCGTTCTACGCGTCGCGTCGCTGCGGTTCTGCTCTTTCAATCTACTCGCCAACTTTCGGTTTGCGCATACGATCAGACAAGGTGACTGCGTCGATTTAATAATTCCTGTTAGAGAGTTTGTGCTCGTCAACGGATCGCCGAATACGGTTAACCGTAGAAACACGTGGTTCTACCTTTGACTCTCGCCTCGTGAAAAACGACTCGGTATAACGTTTCGAAAGATGTCGGTTCGTCGCGATAGCCGGTGATCGATAATTCGCAAGTTTACGCCGTCATTTAGAATTCGAGTATAATTTGTGCTTCGACCCGACGTTCATCGGTTCATTAAATAATTCTACGTCGATTTATCAAACGTTTCGTTTTTCTGCCCGCTAGCGTATTCAACGTTGCTATCAATATTGCTGTGGTTTAGAAAGGCTGCCTCCGATTCGAATATTAATTTCGTTTCGTCGTTTGGCGAAAATTATTACCATTGACCATTGGACGCGCGTGTTCAACTAACGGACATTCGTTTATTCGTAGCCTTGATTAAAATTAACGCAAGAGGAAATTCGTTCGTATGCATATACTGTGTACAGATTAATTACAGGATTTCTCAAAAAGTATGCACATCGGGCGAAACGCGATGCATTCGAGTCGAAAGCGATCGCGAAGCTGCACGTCGGTTCATAGACTAATAATTCCAATTGTTTTCGACGCGAGAATCGATTAGATTTTATGGCGAACGTTTGTTTTGAACCATCCTGTGTATACCATTAGCCAATTTAATCACTGTTCGTACGTTAATTATTTCGAAAATCGCGAGGATCGATACGGCCGTATTCCGACGAATTGCACGGCATAGGCAGAAATTACCTGTTTCGGACGGAACTCGACGGCCAATCGGGCTATTTATCAAATCGAAGATCGACCGGCAGAATAGCCGAGTAAAACTCGCGAGTAAACGAGTCGGACTGCGAGCGAAATGTGAAACAACTATTTGTAATTACGTTTCTTTCCACTCCATCTGCCAACCAACTAAACTTTCTGTTCTATGGACTGAATCGCGCTCGAGCCAACCACATGTTCTTTCCGGTTTCTCTTCTTCCTTTTACTTTCGGGTTTTTCTTCGTTCCATTGACCGTATCGTTTCAACTACTGATTACTTCGTAACAATGTTATTTACTTTTCTGATTCATCGCTTGCCTCGAGAAGACTCTCCCTCTACGGAAGAAAACCCGATCATAATTCGACTAATATCGAAACGAGCAAACTTGCTAAAAATTAATTACGCAAAGTTTCAGGGATTAAAACTGTTTCGACCGGTGTGTTCGTAATCGATAAAATTGATTAAAACTCCCGTTCTCGGCTAATTCGAAATTAGAATCGCGAAAGGGGAGAGTAAGTATCGCGAGGAGAAAACCGCTTACGAGGATCGGAGCTTCTAGTCCGGAGGAAAATAACGTCAACGAAGCAGCTCGAGTTTCCCGACGGATAATAAGTTGCGATAAGTTGGCATCGCGGATGACAAAGCCGATGGTTCGAAAGTTAGCGCGTGGAAGACTCGCGAGTCGAAAAGTAGTTAGCGAGAGTTTGCGCGAAAGCAATTTCGCGTGGTACACAGAGCGACCGATGCATCCCGCGCGCACGTTCGATGGCTGCGCGTGTTTGCCGAATCTGCTTAGCGAGAGTTTTCGAGATCGTGCTCACGTAGCGTCGTTTGAACATTGCTCGTCGCGAGCCAACGATGACCCGCGCCGTAGCGAAACTCCAATTATCAAGGCAGTTCCTACACTGTCCTGAAAGCAGATCCCTTTGCCGCGATAAACACCATTCCGGATATTTTAGCGTTTCCGTAGGTGTCGCGACCTCTCGCTATCGCCCCTCTCATTATCGTACAATTCCAGTATCGTCCTCGAGCCACACGCTATTATAAGCCCCTCTGTGTTGCGGTTGTTCTCGCTTCTATAAACCCGTCCGTTGCGATAACTTCCTTTTCATAAATTCTCTTGGCACGGACTATATTCTCTCGGTTTAAATCCCGTTTACGTTCACGCTAACACCTTGCTAACCCGAGTTGCCCAATTACCGTAGCTGGCTCAGGGTTCGGCAACCATTTTCCTACACCCTTAACCCCTTGCACTATTTTGACGAGTCTGACTCGTGACACACTTTTATGTCGGCCATGATCAATTTTACTCAAATTTTCAGTACGCTCCAATTTGGAGTTCAAGTCCAATTATAATTTGCACAGTCAACGATTGAATAATAACATTTCAAGTTTTTTCGTCTGTTTTAATATTGTAGCTATAATTAGTTCTGTCTGACGCACCTGACAAACAAGTCATAGTGCAAGGGGTTAGCGCCGATGAAACGTTGTTTTACGCGACTAGAGCGTCTCGGTCAACCGTGTCGTCGAGTCTCGATGATTACGCGAGTGTCGCGACGCCGAAGGCAACTTGGACGACGAATTTCTCGAATCGAAAGAAAGTTTCGTGGCTTATCGAAGAACGAACGTCAGAAGACAGGATGATGCAACGGAGAGAAATTCTTTGAAGTTTGTACGAGAGACGACAGTGGAGGATGAGGCTCTTGATACCTGGCCCGCGATCTTGCCTGCAGAAACAGTGAAACTTTTCAAGAGGGAGTAGTCTAAGTCGGAAGTGAAATACAACGTGGAAGAACCCGAGTCGCGGATCATACATCTATCGGAGATTGCTTATAGTGCAGAGATCGTATGTCCCGGCATGAAATTCCTCTATATAATAACATTTATATGTATACTTGGATATTTCGAGGAGAACTTAACCCTTTAGCCTATAACCACGAGTCAGACTCGTGACGCACGTTGCAGTTCAAACGTGACAAAATCGTATTTGCAAAAAGATTGAGTTTTGAATATGATACTAATTGCAGTTTGCATAATTTAAAATTGCTAAATCCAAATTACACTTAATATTTCAACATTCTGTAGAATAATATTTAATAATAGAGAAGATTAATAAAATTTATTAACAAATAAATCGTTATAATTAATTAAACACAACACAAATGGAATCTCTCGAATTATAAATCTCGTACGTCTTTATCTCACGATTTCTCTCAAAGCAATGCCCTCTTCGCTTCGCTCCTCAAAAACATTCAATCACACCCAAAAGACAATCTTCTAGCAATCTTTATTACATGCAAACTTCAATTATACTATACGCAAGCTTCATTCATAATATGCACCCATGCTGATCATACAATTACAAAGTACATACACATACACATACCACAATTCTTTATTTGCTTTAGTGCTGCAGTAATAATTAGGCAGCTCTGACTGACGCACCTGGTCAAAATCGTGGGGTTAAGTATTTCTTCCATAACTTTAAAAGTCACGAGAGAATTAACGCGAAATAATAGCGCGGTAAACTACCGTATGTTACGTGGTTACATCGAAGGATGCACAACCGTGGTCGTGTCAAAGCGTTCTATCAACGAACGCTCATAATCGACTGTTTACGAACAGCGAGACGAGTATACGACGCATCGTGCAGCAATCTGTCAAACCGCTGTTGGCAACGCGTTATCAGTCAGATCGGCTAATAAGAGGCTTCTCCATTAATTTCCTAATGGAAATTCGTGTTAACCGCGTTGTTCTGAAACGTGACACGGGTCGTCCCAATCTGGTAGAGAAAGCGTGTCGTTGTTCAGGAATTTTTCCCACGGGTCGCGTGTACGGGAAAGCTTCCGTCGTTGCGATCGAGATTCCTCGTCAAATAAATCGGCCCGATAAAAATCGCACCGCTATTGTTTCGCCGTTTTTCTCGCTTTTTTTATAGAGAAACGAGAGAGTGCGGATGGAAAATGTCACAAGGTGAAATACGAAACTTCCGTAGGCTGGCTCGTTTTTTTTATTTTTTTTATTTCTCTCTTTTTTCGTTTCACTTCCGATTGCTATCGCTATTTATACGCTGCATGTTAAAATTTCAAGCCGGTAAAGAGAAAGTAGAGTAGGTGTCGACGCGCTCGAACGCGACATTCGTTGCCGTACCAGCTTTGACTCCACAAAGAAACGATATTAATCTCTTCGAACGCGATCTACTTAAAAGTACCCGCGTTCTCAAACGGATACTCCAGCTTTTTTCAAGCTTTAACGATGTCCTCGTTTTGCGACTCTACGTCCGGTAAAAACAATTTGTCAGGGCGATTCGTGTACCGTAATCATTACGGCTAACGCGACGAGCAAAACGTAACGAGGATTTATCGAGAGTTTCGAGTTACTTCCTCCACGAAAAAGCGGCGTTCTCGCTCTTTGCGGAAGATAAAGATCGTCGCGAGTCCGCGAATCTCGAGTGTGTCCTCCGCCTCCCCCGAGGTCGATGATTTACGATCGCCGGCGAACAGGAAACGCGATTATAGCTTCCAAATGAAAGGAATGTCGTCAGGTGGAAAGACGAATGATCTTCCCCGATACGAATCTAGCCGCTCACCATCGTGGAACTAATTTTTACGCCAGCGAACACCCTCCTTCAACTCGGAAAGACATCGAATCGCGGTAACGAATGTTAGCCGAAAGTAATTTGACGAGCTTACGAAACTTCGGAAATTAGTTTACGATCGATGGCCTTCGGATTTTGTTTTCCATCCTGCCCCAATTTGTAGCGCGCGCCCGTGATCGCTCGTCGGATCAACTACTTTTTTCCGGAGCACAGAAATTACGCGTCACGCGACGCGGATCGAACAGCACTTCGAAAGTTTGGAGTCGAGTGCGTCGGAACTCTCGTACGAGCGATCTTGAGTAATCGAAACGAGTTTCGACGAAAAACGCGTGCAAGTTTTCGTTCGAATATGGCATCCATAAATTCACCGATCGATAACGAGAGAATTTGCGCGACAAACTTTCCGTCTGCGGTTTTGCCGGCGCCGCGATCGCAACGCGCTTCGTCTATTTTTCAACCGATTTAATTCCTTTTTTTATCCGTCGATCGAGTTTCGGTCGTTAACGAAACGGCCATTTCGGAAGCGTATGCTTTCGTTCGTTTCCATTCGGAACTTTTACCTTCCATCGAATTATGCCATCGACGAATTTCTTTGAACCTCGTCAAATACGCGAACCAAAGTAGCTTATTTTTAAAGCGACTAATGAACGCGTCCAAAGAGCTCTCTACCCCCGACTGTTTTATTTTTATTTCTTCTAATTGAGACGACGGCAGAATTCGAGTTGCTATCGGAACGGCCGAACGAGCAGCGAAGAGAAAATCTATAAGGTTAAATTAGTTGGACAGAGCACACTTTACTTTCTTTCGGACATACGTTCCCGGTAGCTCTTCAAACGTTTTTCCTGTCCTCGAAACGGCAGGTCCTACGAATCGAAAAGTCTTTAAACGTCTCGCCAAGAAATCTGAGACAATTTTTATTTTACGATCGAATTCCGACGGATGATATTTCGAGTTATGAAGCTCGAATACTTCGTCGCTAATACAATGAAACTTGATTGGACCGAATAACACCTCGTTAGATTGAATAACGTTTGATTGCGTCGATCGGCCGATCTTATGACCGTTTGTTTTTTCAATGGTCCACTGTTTCGATCGCTATAAATCGAGTACGTGGCGACTCGCGTTTCTTGAAGTCGGTAAATCTGTCAGGAAGGGAAGAAACCACGCGAAATAAACAGTGGCGCGTCTGCGAACGAACGGAAAGGATATACGAAGAAAAGGAGCAGACTGTTCGATACTTTGATCATTGTATCGAGGAATTTGGAGTTGATTAACTTCGATCGTAAGACCGTAGCTGGAAGCTACGTCGGCAATGGCCACCGTAAGTCGTTTCTTCGGGCTTTAGAAAGGCGTTCGAACGAGCGGGAGGACGAGAGGGTTAGACGTCGTTTCTTAGCGATGCTTGCTTCGACGCTCTAAGAAACACGTTCGTTTCGCGTTTTAAGGCAAACGTTAAACGCCTTCGCGAAACCTACAAAAGACTCGCGACAATGGCATCCGCAAACAAAGAAGTCTCGAATCTGCTCAGACCACGATTCTTTAGTTCGATTCTTCTCGGCTCCTCCGGTGATCGGTTCTATGCTTCGATCGAAATTCGCGGTTTCCAAATTTCGTTCCAACGAATCACGTTTAACACGTTGACTGCCACGTCACCCTTATACGGGTGACACTTAAGTATCTATACTGATTTAACATGTATATTGTTAAAATTTTATTCACTCTCCTAATTTTTGCATTAATTACATGGATCTATGGAAAATAAATGTAACAAGATATTGTGCAAATATTTAGAAAAATGGATCAAGAATTAAAGCACTATTGAATGCCATTGAAAATTGCTTTAGTGTGGCAGTCAACGTGTTAAGCTATTCACGCCGTGTTTTTCTGGCTCCTCCGATTGTGCACTCATGTTCAATTCGACGAAAAAATTAACGATGAAGATATTAATACTAGACTTAACAACGTTTATCGCGTGTTAATTCGTAATCCGCGAGACTGAACGCGATTATAATCGTCGATATTAGCACAGCCATTCGATGATACGGCATCGCGAAACTGCCATCAGTTTGTTAATCAACGTTGCATCGAACTGTTTGCCGTTCGTTTCGGAATCAGCGGAATCATTACGAAGATTAATGTTGCTGCCCTATTTCGCGAAATGGGGAACAAGAACGAAATTATTGTACGGAGCAATTGGAAGCGATCGTAACGAAATCTGAGGGATCGCGAAGAACATCTGAGCCGTCTACCTTTCAAATGGTAGAAGCACCATCGCAAAGTTAATAGAATTCGCGGGCCGCTCCGAGTTAGAACCGGAGAAAAATCTCCCGCGATAAAAGTCAATGTGTCGGAAAGTGTCTTACCAACGGCGGAGAAAAACAAAGAGGAAGCAGCGGCAGACGTTTGCCAGGAGAAGAACGAGCAGACTGACGAAACTTTATTTTACCGCTTAAACCTACGAATCCCTTACAAATGTCTCACCATTAAGAGGCTGTTAACATGGCCCCCGCTTCTACCTTTAAACCGACCACTTTATTTCAGCGAATCTTGGAAATCGCAGAAAAGTTCTGTCGTAAAAAAATTGTTCGAGCAAGAAGTTTTCACCTTTGCCACGATAGGGTGTGTGGGAATCGACTCGTGGAAATTCGATACGTAGCGGTTGAACGCATAGGAAATGAACACGCAGGATCTAATGTCTAGCATTTCGGTGCACGAGGGTCTAACGTGTAGCAATTCGATACGCGTCATTCCAACGCATCGTACACACGGTAAACCGATATGACAATTGAACGCGTGCCAATAAAGCAACGTAAATAGAGCAACTGTAAAGTATCATTATCGCGGTGAAAATTGAGCGCAACGTTGGCCATGTGCGGAAGTTCGAAATTTCGCGGTGCAAACTTCTTTCCGTGGGATATATCCCGAGGAGCGCATTATTTAAGAGGAGAGTGTAACGGTCCGTGGAACCGTAGAAAAAGGGCTAAAGCTCGGAGCGTTTGCAAGGTTCATGATCCAGCATCTGCGATCTTCATCCGGTCGTGGACAGGAGAATGTTTACGAGTATCCGTAAAGCGGCTCGAGTCGTAGCAAGCTGCGTTTACAATGAAAATCCTCGTGATCTCGGGGTGTGTACACTAGAACGTTGTCGAAGGGTCTCGGAGAAAAGGAAGGACAGCGGCGATATTTGGAATAAAAATAAAAGTCACTTTGTCCGGATGTAAAACCATTCTCGTCGCGCCGTCAAGGACCCCTATATTTCGTTCCCCTCGGTAAAAGGCGGCGTCCAGGCGGGCTCGCGCCTGCTCGTACGAGCTGCGGGTGTCGCAAATGCTCGACATTTTTTCCCGGCGACCCTTCCGAGAAGCGGGACGCGAGCATCGAGGAAAAATGTGCTGTTTTAGTGAAAAAGAACGGCCGGTAGCCGAGCATTAAGGTGGTTTATTTCATCGCTTAAGGCGCGCCTAGCCCCTTAACGGCTCGCCATTAAACCGATGTTAACATGGCTGCACCCCACGCCGACGCGACAGCTAGCAGAGGATTTTCTTGGCGGATAGCTGCGGAGAAGAAGCGGGCCGATCGTAGCGCCGGTTTGTTCGAGGAGAAGACTTACAGACTCTCGTGGAGGGCCCTGAAGCTCGAACGGTAGCTTCATCGATCTCGTTAAATCTCCCCGCGTTACTTTGACCGTTTCTTTTTCCCCTCCCGTTCGTCCTTGCTCGCCACTTGTAGGAACTCGCTTTCGCTCGACCGAGTTTTCTTGTCAGTCGACGACCAACAGCTTTTTCAAGCTTATAGACACCGAATCCAGATTCCGCCGCTGGCGATTCAATGGATTACACCCGGTCCGAGGAAAGTCTCTGTTTCTGCTTGTTCCCTTTGAACACGGCGTGCTCGTACGCAAACGTGTTTGCTAACCGTCTACCAAAACGGAGGTAGAAATCGTTCGTGCCGGTGTAATAAACTCGCTCTGCTACGGTAAAGAACTAACCGTCGCTTTTGGCGGTAATCGTCTGGCCAGGATCGATTCGTTCTTTTCTGTTTGTTTTGTTGAAAATATCCGTTTACCGCCCGTGGCAAATTTGTTGGATTTATGGAGAATTACAACACACGTTATTATAAGAAAACTCGAACAACTTTATTAGGTCGACTGACAATCAGTTCTGGACTCTTTCTGACATTTTTGTACATTGCGAGGTTTATACTATTGCTGGAGATAGGTTGAGGTAGGGACAGTGTGACTCAGGACGGGTGCGAGATTCAGGATGAGTAGAAATCGGTTCGATTTGTGTGTTTGTTGGGGATGAGTCTATAGCGTTTGCTATCTTATTTATTTGGGCGCGTTGCTCATCCAACAAATTGTCATTCTCTCCGCAAACCTAACGTACGTACGAACAGCGAAGGAGATTTAAACGGCAAGTTCGAAAATCGATACTCGGTAGGTAAAACAAAAAGCGCGAACTTGTCGGGAGATGAATTTCCAGTCAGTAGCGCGTGCGAAGTCGAGCAATGAACGTCGTTACACGTCGACGGTGCATAATCGACAAACTGCCATCATTATGAATCGTTCCGCGGGCAGCCGATAACGCCGTTTGATTAATAGACCGCCGGATAGTTAAAACTTCATCCACCATGCTGAATATTCATGTCACGATCCTTTTTTCCCTCGGATCTTCCTTTTATTTCGCGAGTTAGCCTCGCGGTTCGCCGGAGAACGATATCCCTGAATTCGCCAGAATATCCCTCCTGTACACTTTGGTAACCGGAACGATAATACTGCACGGTACCTCTTAAACGTCGTTATTTTCGAACGAGATATAATAGGATTTAACGCGCGAAGATTCAGTGCACAGCTCGACTCATTTTTATAAAGAAACAAATGTAAAAGAATACGGTATTACGTACGAGGGTAATGCGTTGTATTATAATATGTTAAGCAATATGTTATATTATATTGTATTGTGGCGTGATCGAGTCCAACCGAAATTTCGTGCGACACGACGATCGTCTTTTGTCATCGACGTTGACAGTGGCAATAACGGTCAGAAAAAAGGGACATTCTATCGAAACGTGTCGAGACGTGTACATTGCCTTCCGTCGTTTTTTCTAATTAATAATTATACACAAATATTTAACCGTCTATCCCGAGTACGCATTTTTATTTCTCCATCCTGACCAGACTATTACACAAATACGAATGCTAAACGTTATGCCGGCGATATACTTGTAGTAACGCTTTTACCCGGATCTTTGTAATATCAGAATACGGGCTCGATAGTTCGTATAGCAGTAACTTTGCAGAAGTAACTTTGCCCGAACGATCAAGCATGTAGGACTTTTACGAGCGAACGTTTCGTTCGCTTTTCATCGCAGCGAGCGAAACAGTGGTAAGCTAAGCTTATTCGGAGGATCTAAGAGGCTTCTGAAACTCCCGCATTTCCCTGTATTTCCCGTCAGTCAAGGTAGGTGGTACATTAGTCGGTTGTCATCGTAAAACATAATATCGGCGAAGCGAATGTGCGGGGCGGATAGGTCGTCCACGCAGGTAGCTGCGGAAGCCGATACGCGCTGTCAGGAGTGGCTTGAATCCGCTGAAAATACGATGTAATACCGTGGATGGTTAGAATTTTTAATGCTCCCGTGCCTGTCGTAAAAGCAGGACATTTCGCGAGCTCGGTAAAAGTAAGGATTTCTCCTCTTGGATTTGAACGTCGCGCACGCTTCAAACGAGCCGGAATGACGAGCGAAACTGGCACGAACCTGTCTTTAAACGGTCTTAAAACGATTTCCCTGGAACGCGACAGAAATAACGAGACACGGTAACTAACACGGTTTTCAGTAACGTTGATACCTGTTCTCGACGAGTCATTCTTCTCCGGCAAAAATGACCGATTCGTTTTCGATCCGACTAACTCTCTTTTACGACCAATTTATCTCTGTCTTTGCGCGCTCGTTTTCTTTGTATTTTATGAACCAACAACCGCCGTGAAATTACGAAATTCGCGTTACCGAGATTTTCTATTTGCGTTGTCGGATATCAAACGTGCGGAGTAACGTAGCCTCTCGAAATGAAAACGCTCGGTAAAAACTACCGTTACTTTTCCACAAAGGACACTCTGTTCCTTTGCATTCTTCAACAACGATAATTTTATCTCAGATAGAATAAAGCGCGGTAACTCTTCGTTTCTTTTTTGAGCTAACAAGAATTTTAATAAACGGAACCGACCAGGAGAGGAAAGATATCCGCTCGAACCACGGAGCTATCCGAATCCTCGTAACTACATTTTCATCGTTTACGCATCTAGAAAGCGAACGTAGTACAGCAACGGAAGTGTTTCCAATTTTATCTCCTCCGCTGGGAAAATTAATAAGTTCCGCGAGGGTTATCGATGGTCTAGGAAATATCGGAGATAAACAGGGCAAAAAGCAACGTAAAAGCGTAACGAGTACAACGTAATTAAAGTTTTCCTATAATCGACCGTTAAGGTAGAACTTTTTTCTGACTGCACAAGATAATAAGGCAACAACTCGTACCGTAATGTTCCCCGCGATAAAAAAAGATTTATCCGCTTAATTTAAAAGGAACGAAATTCGAATCACGGGTTAAACGACGCAGAAGCGAGCTTGTTTAGGGAGAGGAACAATTTTGAAGTTTGGAAAAGCCGTTTTTCGCGCCGGCTTTCACCTGCCTCCATTCCCTTCCGGCTCGTTTCGTCCGTTCGTCTTTCATTTCCTGCGAGAGTCCTTTCTTTTCTAGGCACGGAAGAAGTTTCGTTTGCGGAAACGTCGATCCAACATTCCTGAAATTAACTTTGTTCCAAGAGTTCCGTGAACGTGGCAGTCCGTGAAGTAACGATCTCGATGCCTCTGGATCCAAGGTCGCTAGCTACTAGAACCCCGTTGAGCTTCTTCCATGGTAACGCGCTAGAAACCGTGTGATTGATGAAGCATTGGATGAAACGTTATTAAGAATCCCGAGAGACGTCGCTGTAAACCGTTCTTTTCCTGGAAACTTGTTACAGCCAAGAAATGCGGCGCAAATGAGTCTCTTACGTTAGAGGAACAGGGGTAGACTCAACCTAACTAGTACTTTTGTTTGGAGTGGCCCATTTGGGATACGCTTCCTCAAGTATTTCAGCTTGGGAAAATTTTCTTAAATGTTACACTAAAAGTTAGGGTATGTTAGGACTAATCTGAGTTCTAAGCGAATACAGCAATGGTAAATAGACGGTATTAACCCTTTGCACTCGAGAGCGGAGAGTGCATGCCGGAGAGGCGCCATTCGATTTAATACAATAATTTGAAATAAGAATTATTTAATTAATTGTATAATAGTGCTCATGTGATATATAATGTAGAATAATATTTTATAATAGAGAAGATTAATGAAATTTATTAACAAATAAATAGTTATAATTAATTAAACACAACACAAATGGAATCTCTTGAATTATAAATCTCATACGTCTTTATCTCACGATTTCTCTCAAAGCAAAACCCTCTTCGCTTCGCTCCTCAAAAACATCCAAACACACCCAAAAGACAATCTTCTAGCAATCTTCATTACATACAAACTTCAATCATACCATACGCAAGCTTCATTCATAATATGCACCCATGCTGATTATACAATTACAAAGTACAGACACACACACATACCACAATAAACATAGTGAAATAGACAATAGTGGAAATTATGAGTAGAGGAATAATAACTTCAAAAGAAGTCATTTAACATTTTAATTAATATTGAGTCGTCCCGAAAGTTCGTGTCGATTTTGAGGGGAACTGAAACACAGCTCATTTAAATTTGGTACACATTTATTAAATTATATAGGCGCCATTCTGATCTATAACCTTTCTCCGTTTTTTATATAACTTGAAAAATGATTCTAAATAAAATTTCATGCCGCCTATCGAAAATCGGCACGAACTTTCGGGACAACCTAATATTTTAAAGTTGCTATTTGCAAACAGTAAAATTATCTTTGAGTGCAAAGAGTTAACCATGGAGAGAAAAGTCAAACAAGCAACAATAAAGGCACAAAAAGCAAGCGGAAGTATAAGGACTGCTATAAACTTGGGGAAAATATTCCCGAAGGATTCGAAGGAAACAAACGCGCGATCTTTCGCGAAGCGCACGGACAATATTTAAATTTGAAACAATATCAAAGGGATTATCCCCGGAGATGGCCGATAGAAGGATGGAAGCAGTTTGCGTAGATCGCGTGGCACGCACGCACCTGTTGCAACGTCCGCGTTAAAAATGAAAGCTCGACAGAGACGGGCGCCTCTTTTTTTTTTGACGAAAGCAAACATTGTTTCGAATCGTTTTCTCGGACCGGGAAACCGAAGGAAAAAGAGGAGCATAGGAAAGTCGTAATCTTTTTTACCGGAACGTTGGCAAGAGATCGGGGTGCGATTCTATTGATTTACGAGGGAAGTTGCTCGCGCAACCTTCAACTTCCTTTCTCGACTAGGTCTGCACGAGATGGGTTTCGAAATCGTATTAGGATTCCGTCTAGCAGCCGGAGGAGCTAACCCAGACCAGCCAGGCCGTCGTATGGATATTCCGCGTACCTTTGAGCCGAGGATTCTCGAGGAAGCAACGAGGGTTGTAATTTTTCTGCCAGCGCGAGCCACGCTGCTCGCATTCAAAGGAATCCCTTATGCGATAGGAGAGTCGGCAGCGCCGATATCCGATGGAAATATCGCTTTTCTCGCGCCAGTCTCGACCTCTTTCCCTTCAAACTTACCCAACGAGCCTTCTTCTCGCGGGATCTTCCGCCAGAAGCTCGTTTCTTCCGACGAAACCGACGTCTACCTTGGAAAAAGATAACAAATAGATACCGCAATTTTCTTTCTGCTCCCGCAACGAACTTCGCCCGGAAGAGTTTCCAGCCTCTGTGACAGGCAATTAACGAGCAGCTTGTTGCGTTACATGTTTTTAATCTTTTCTGACTCGGAGCGATGCAACTTTCTTGCTAAATCCTTCCTATCTCGATCAACTACTTTGCTCATAAATATCGGTTTAGAATTTTATCCCCGTTCTGGTTCTTTTCTTCGACTCGAGAATAGGAGGAAAGAGTAACAAGGGAGGCCCGTAAAAATTTAGTCCGTCGGGAATCGAGGACGAACCGTTGAATTTTTTATCGCCAGCGTAAGCACAGACCGATGAAGAAGTTGCTTTTCGACGTAACAAAAGTGCAACTTTGCTCTCGAGGGACCTTGGAATTTTCTCAGTCCTTTCTTCTCGCGTTCCAGATGAATTTCTTTACAGACGAAACGAATTTTAGCCCCGTCTCGACGACAGCGTCCTCCCTGTAATTTTAATAACGAGCGAAACAAATCCTCGCGCTCCGATTTATACTCTCGTCTTACCTTCTAATCCGTTCAACGAGTTTACTCTTAACCATCGTAGGAAAAGTCTTTTATCTCTTTATTTATTTAAAATCGTGCGACTTAGCTCTACGGAATATTTGACGACTCCTTTCACAAGATAATTTACTCTACGGTAAAGTCAACTTAAAGTATTAAACTTCGTAAAAGCATCGAACTATTTTTTAATCAGTTAACTGTGATTCACGAGTATACTCGTCATGGAGAAGTGGCACGATTTTGTATATTGATCATGCGTAAAATTTTGTTACAATTTTGATATTTAAATTATAATTTTGATGGAAACTAAATTATATTCGTAACTTGTAATATATTTAAAATGTGTATTGTTTGACACGAAATGAAATAAACAAATAAAAAGTGTAAATGATTTGAGATGAATTGATGAATTTCTGAGAGGTAACTTGTCATTGATTATCGCGACACACACTGGTGCGTGCTTTGCAAAAAGATCGCCACAGTTAACCCCTTGCCGTACAATTTGTTTGCTAATTTTTTGTAGCACTTTCAATTGTCTGAACATTAATTTATGAACAATATTCAAATATTTTATTGAATCTTTTACAACACGTTTTTAACAACTTAAAAGATAGCAAACGACTAATAACAAATCAATTAAATTCAACGGCATTCATACATTTCCATTCGTCACCACTTGCAACACCTTCATTCACCCTATTCACGCTTCAACGAATTATATTAAACATATAACGGGTCTTTCAAGTAATATTAAAACAGCAATAAATAAATGCCTACAAATGCGTCAATCAAAACTATCCATAGCTATAATATTAAAACAAGTAAAGAAAATTAAAATGTTGTGAGTATTTTATATTTAGCAATTTCTGGCTATATATATTATAGTTGGACCTAAATTTGAAGTTGAAGAGTATTACAAATCTTAACAGTATTTGTCACATTTGAATTGTGAGTGCGTGACGAGTGAGACTCGTCAAAGTACGAGAAGGGGTTATCTGGTTAATAGAAATTAATATGAGTTCTCGTATAGTCTAGACTGCCACCTACTTTGGGAAAAGAGCGAATAACGATAAAACTGTAATTTAATCCTCGAGAGTCGAAAAATAATGAAGCGGGAGCTATCAAAAGGTAAACACGAATGAGCGGATTTCAAAGGTTTTCGTCTACGCTGGAGCGTGTGGAACGAGGAGAAATATCGCGTTTAATCGTTGGTATTTCGCATAGCCGGAGAGAAAAAAGCGATTCAAGTTCCTTCGCAAAGCAGTATTTCATCGCGAGCTTCCTAGAAACGACTGGACTTCGCGTGGAACATTTCCCCGGAGGCTGGATTCAATTTCGCCGACCGAGACACAGAGTTTTGCAGCCGTGGCTCTTCGAGCAGTCCGTAAACTCGTGCGCGAACGGGCCTCGGCCAATAAGACTCTGACGCGTCTCTTCCGAGACGAGAAAGAAGACATTAAGGTAAGCAAGTAGATAGGTCGACGAACGGCCAGACAGGTCGGCACTTTGAGGGGCTTCCTAGTTATTGGAAACGCGATTGGAAAATCGAGAATCGATTCGGGAAATCCGTGAATTAAGAAATACCGTGGGTGGCCGAAAGGAAAAAAAAAATGTTCGCATGATCGGAAAGAAAGTCGATTTAAGGTAAGGAGATTTGTGCTGCGAAAGGAAATCGCCGACGAGAAAATTGATGGTGCAGGGAAAATCGCTGATAAGGGAACCGATGGCGTAAGAGAAATTGCCGATCGAAGAATTTACGGTGCAACGAGAAATCACGGCAGGACGATTGCAGAATAATCGCACGTAAAATCGGGTACGAGTTACACTATCGCCGGGTTCCCACGCGTTCAATTCCTGCGGATTGAATATCCACGCGTCATATTGCCACGCGTTGCGTCCCTACGCGTCAAAACATTCCGCGTTCGATTTCTACGGGTGAAATACCCACGTGCTGGATCTCCACGCGTTGGATTCCCAGAGGTAAAACGACCACGTGTTGGATCCCCACGCGTTGGATGCGCATATTTCATATCTAACCTAATTTCCATTATATCGTTAAAGGAAAGAAAGTTTTCTCGTTTCAGGTAGAGCGACTGTTTGGTTAAAAAGGTTAAATACGGATTCGTGTGTCGGTATACTCTAGAATCGAATGCGAAACGGCAGCACAAAGAAAAAGACGCAATTGGTAACGGCCATCGAGCCAGCATTCTTTCCTGTCCTACTTTTCCTCGTCCGTGTTCTATTCCTCGAGAATTTTCTTCCGACGACGGACAAAGAACCGAGCGCTACTTCGCGATGTCATCAAAGAACTCTCAAGACGGAACTTAAAATTTAAGTTGACCCCGGAATAAAAACAGCGAGACCCAGGGCCAAATTGCCGAGCGAAAGAGTTCTTGGAACAGCGAGGTACCTTCCGTCCTCTTTCGTCTTTTCTTTCCCCGAATCGAAGCTGCGATAAAACTCGCGATTCAAAGGAAACTCCGTCGACGCGCATTCATATTCGTGAAACAAAAATCTGCCTGCAAAATTCATCACGATGAATTGATGGGCTTTGAAAGGGCACCGATACTCTGACGTTCGTTCTTTCCGGAACAAGCAACGACGGAAAAATTGATCGAGTACCGATTACGAATTCCGTTGTAACCTGAACACCGCCCTCCAAGTCACGCGCGTCAGTTGCTCTAACGCAACTGTCGAAAAAGCTCGTTTCACGGTACAGTTATCTCGTTCGCGTAAACGAGAAAGTTACATTCTCTTCTGAGATCTGTCATGTCGGGAACAACGACGGAAAGGACGACGATGACTCTGGAAATGGCTCTTCCGTTCTTTGACTAAACGAAACACGCTGGCTATTTCTCGCGCTTGTCGCCAAAGGGACATCCGCGATACCTGCATTTCTCGCGTTCCTAACGGTTCGTGCCAAGTTAATATTCCTGACAAAATATTTTGCGAAATAAACCCCTCTTAAGCGACTCGTACGTTGGACGATTAAGCGCAAATTCTGTGCTGCGATAAGTGCGGAACGAAGCTGGAAAATGTCTTGTTTCGCGCTCGTCGATGAAAAGCAAGGATCGAACCGAAAAAAGTGACGAGTGGATCGGCCTGGATTAAGAACACGTTTTCAGCCGGCTTACGGAGACGAATATCCCGGGTGAAAATGACAAACCGGCACATTAGCTCCATGAATTTCTTGCAAACGCGTTCCAATCGACACCAACTACGAAAGCTGCATTCGCGCAACGAGTTGTCCGCTGCATTGTTCACCGAATGATTAGCGATGGCTTTAAGCGAGCCTCGGAGTTCGGACGTTTCTTTTAACCCCTTGACATACAATGACGTCTCTGAGACGTCATTCATTTCATGTGCCATTGTAAACTATTAAACTATTATTTTATGGTATTATTTAATTAATTATCAATCGTATTGAATGTTATAAAGAAACGTGTTTATTTTAAAGTATTGTGCATTTATTTAAAAACCATTCAATCATCCAGTAACATAACTCACGCGTCTACGCACATTTTATTTGTATGTCAAGAGGTTAATGCCCGTTTAACACCCGTCCAACAAAGTTTCCAACGTTTCTCAAGAGTGCTGGATAATTTACAAGCAAAACGAATAAAAAGAAAAGAGTTTTCTAAACGATGAAATCCTTTGGTCCATTTTGTAGACGCTGAGAAGTCATCTACCACCTTAAAGGATGGTTTGGGTTCCGCATACATATAGAGGAATGTATTTGAATCGTCATAAACTTCTCGTTTCATACGTTTCCTATATGGAGACACCTAGACGACCGTAAAATATTAAGTGGACGTCATAACCCATGGGATATTCAGTCGGGGTTCGGTACTTCGAAAAATATACTCGAATCGGTAAAAGTCAACGACGCGGAAGGGGAGCTCGATTCATTGCTCGAATTCGTCGCACGACCGTGTTTTGTTGCCCAGAATTTTACTCGTTCCGCGATACCATCTTCGAGACTGCGGTTTCTGGATTAACCTGTTAACCGGGGAGTTCCCTTTATAATTACGGGCGCGAACTCTTTCACTAGAGCGTACTTTCATATTGTTGAATTTTCATAATTGAGTGGCAAAAATAAATCTGAATCGATAACTTATAAAACGTCGGTAATTAGATGTCGATAAATGTGAACATTAAATTATCGACTATTAACTCGATGCCACTCGATTCAATTTTAGATTCTCAAATATTAAAATAAAATAATTGTAATATTGCTTTATGTGCTTGTTTTCTTCATGAAATTTCTATATTACATTCTGTTATCGTGTGTCGTGTTGATCTGATATTTCATCCCATCTTTTATAATTACAAATGTAAAGAGTTTAAAAGTTATAAGTGTTTATTTTAATTGTTTAATATTATAGTATATTCCATTACATATTATTTTTTTTTATTTGAAACACGTCCACCACTCTCAAGAGCGAAATGATACTGATTTTCTCCCTATCTTTAAATTCATGTCGAAACATGTATCGATGACTACCTTTACTGATGAATACCTTTGTTGGACGAAACTGTACGTCCCGTTCCAAGGGCGCAACATATATTTTAAGGACGTATTTCTATGTGCTACCCGTACACGCTATCGTTTACGTTTGACGTATTTATATGTCCTGCTCGGTTAACAGGTTAACAGCTGGAAATTAGGAACGATGGACGAATCGATGCAAGAGGAAAGGATCACTAAATATTAAATCTCAATTTTACGACGTAATATACAAAATTGTGCTCGTTACACGATGCGTGCCTTTGATCATGGTAAAAGATTTATCGACGATAATATGCTGTCTAGTCTCAGTTTTGGCGAATCACAAGGTGACAGACTTGCCGTGCCGAGTAAAAGCAGCAACGGATCGATTCTCGGATAACAGGATGTTCGACAAAGTCGACGGTATAAAGGAAGATTGAAAAAGTCGGAAGTAGGGTGCCGTGTCACGGTGATTCCAAAATTGCGAGCTTTTTCGTTGCAAAGCACGACGTAAAGTACCGCCGGCAGACGCTTATTGACTGTTCGACGACGGTAATTCTCGGCACAGAGAGTGTACCGCTCGGAAGCAACATAGGCTGCTCTTATCGGGAATCTCCGGTTTGTCGGTAGAAACGGACGGTGGAGAGGGAGGCCCGGAAGAAGGAAAGAAAACGTCAATATCTTTTGATTCGCTTCGAATGTGCGAGCATTGTGCGGCCACCGCTCGTAAAACGTCGAGCGGTTGCTCCTATAACTGTGACTTCGGCAATAAAATGGCGGCAACGTTACGTTATTGCGTTCTACTTCTTTCTTCGATTCCACCTTCTCGCTTGAACGTTTCGTCCGTCAAATTTACCAAATTATAGTGACTCTAATTATCGAGTGCAAAATGTTTTCGCTGTGACGGCAGAAAAATGTTTACTGAAACGTGTCTTCGAATCGAACCGTGTTGTCGGAGAAAACATTCGTTTACAAAGAGTCGGAAGGGATACAGCAGGGAGAAACAACGTTACGACGTTGTTTTATTTCCAATTGTAATCCGTCTTCGATAAATAAAACGAGGCCAGAAAAATACGGACATCGGTGCTTTTGTCCGTTTTCGTACTCCGAGCACGAATCTTGTTTATGTCATGTACGCTTTCCATTCCGATATCAGCGATATTTGTCAGTGTACTGTCCAGAATGGAGAAGCGATGCACGTATTTCTACGTGCATCGTGTTTCATCGAACACGATCACTTGACGCAGCCGTTCGTTTCTCTATTTTCGTCCGCCTCGTTCAGGACCCTCCTTTAAACGCCGCTATTATACCTTCTTCTTTCCCTCGGTCGTTCGACAAATCGTTCACGTTTCCGAGCGCATTCCAACTAATCGCTGAATATCGAGAAACCGTCGCTCGTTGCTCTAGCGAATTTTTTACGCTCCGACGAACGTCCGACGTGTACCGACATTCGGTGCATTGTACGCGCGTACATGCACGCGCGTGGTTGCGCTTTTGTGCACGCGAAACGCGCTTTTGAACGTTCAATTAATGACGCCGAAGAATGCCTATGGATATCTGGAAATCAACGGGCACTGACGCGATCAATGAAACTATAAATTCGCCGACGCAATTAACCCGGTCGCCGGCTAGCGTAAATCAGACTCCATTACTGATTGATACGAGCTGAAAATTAGAGCCGTGAAACATAATATCTTGATAAATTAACGAGAAAGAAACTTTTAGGAACGAACGATATAATTCGACGAATTGGAACGACTCGTAGGCAAACCGGAGAGAGACAAGAGGGTTATTTGCAACGTCCGCCGAAGCAGCGTGCGTTAAATGCAACGGGTTGGCTGACAGATGCAATTCGGCACGCACCGTCCGATGGGACTGACAGTTTTGTACGAGCACTCTCGAAATTGGTCGACTAGCGAGAATCAAGCAGTAGCAACGCTATAAAGCGTCGGTAAGGAAAATCTACCGACGACAAAACCTGGCAAACATTTATATCCTCGTGCGTGACGAGTATTAATTTCCTTCGAATTGGCAGCATCGAATCGCTCGAGTCGAGATCGATCATTAAGAATAACTTTTTGCCTCGCGTCTTCGCGAGTTCTAGAAACTGGCAATAAATTTGTTTCGACCGGAGAAAAAGCCGTCTCTTTTATTCGTTGTGATCCAACGAGTAGAGTGAAAATAAGCAACGAGAAAAATATAAAAAGAGAGAATGACCGAAGAAAATCGATCCGTACCGCGCCGCGTTTTTGCTCCGTTTTAATGAACCGAAAGGGTGTTCGTCCTGATTCCTTGAAGAAAACGGATAATCTCTAGCCACGATACACCGATTCTACGTTTCTTCTTCTCCGTGATCTATCGAATTATAAGTTCAGTAATACTCGACCTTAAACTAAATAGTTTATTTTATTCTGATCTCTTAAGATAACACGCGAGCGTTTTCGTAATGCAAGTAAAATACTCGGCGGTTTGGAAACGATCGTCTCGAAGATAAGAACGTCACCGTAGAACAGAACGTTCGGTTAATATCCTGTTGTTCCTTGCAACGAAACTAAATGAAAATTTGTCGACTATGACTTATAGCGTGGACCAATTTTGTTTTATTTTCCGTCCGCGTGAAATTTCACCGTAGCTTCGGTCCTTTCAATTTTTGCTCGCGCGATGAAATACCGGCGTTATTAAACGGGAAATAAACGAGAAGAGACAAAAACTGCAGCGGGAGCTGGAGCGCAACTTTACGAAATTCGTGACCGGAGCAATAAAAGCAAACGTTGAAAATATATTATACATCTGTATTTGCGCGTGGTAGAGCGTCAGGTCGGTCTAGTAACGCAACAGGGATTAGAGTCGGTTATTATGGAAATTTTAACGCAATACCAGCTCGATTTCACTCCATTCCCTCTAACCACCTTACATCCGCTATTCCACGAGCCGCTCCTCCTAAACACTTATAAAATTATGCTACTCACCCTCCTTCCTTTCTTCCTCATTCATTCTTTTCCTGCTCTTTTTTACGACCCTTCTTCTCGTTCCCCGGCTTCTTTTTTTCTCCTTACGATTCTGCCGTCATCGCCGTTAACTCGAAAGAATGACTGTCATTTTCTCAGCGTTCTTCATTGGATTCGATTAAACCTAAGACACGAGGTTAATTCGAAGTCGCGCTCTTTTGCCTCGAGACTCCATTTTCTAAACGAATTAGACGAAGTATTTTCGTACTCGTAGGATCCGTTAGCAATTTTCTTCGGAATATATTACGTAAACCACTCAGAAACTGCTACTGTTTCTTATCAGAGTCATAGCAGAGCTGCATTATCACGATCTTATTTTAAGATGCTCGATAGCGATCGCGATAGTAATTTCCTAAACGTATTATCGAAGTATTCCAGTCCGATTAAATATCCTTTTGTTTCTCCGCGGTTGAATCTCCGGATCGTAGAGGGAAAAAATTCTTTCGTTAAAACTTCCAACGAAAGAAACTTTCTAGTTTATGGTACTCCTGGCTTCGGTTTGTTAACGGACCAACTTTCGTTTTCTCGGTTGAACCAAAGATACCTTTGTCGCGGTTTTACACGCCTTGAAGGGGCCTCTCCGATATCGTAGAAGCTTCTTTGTTCGATACTGACAACTCCTGGTACGTCGATGATTTTAACGATCCTTCTCGTCCCGACTCGCGGTACGTTTCGATAAAATGGTGGCCTATCCGGTTTCCTGCCTCGCAACGTTCCATTCCGTCACGTTAACCGAAGCCGCAATTTCGTTTCACCGGATACGACGTCGCAGGAATAACACGCGAGTATGCTGATATCTCGAAAGAATCTCCGGCGAACGTCTATGGAGAACATGAAACGTTACTCTGGAATGCCAAGAAAAATTTCAATATTTCCGAGGCAAGCACGGTGTCGCTTCGAGCGGTTGCGATACCGTCTCATTCCGCGAAAGAAAACACAATGAACGATCTTTAACGGAGCTTTACGCTTCTTCCTCGAGGTTCTTGATCATCGTCGATTCGATCGTTTTCGAGCAATAAAATGCTCGTAGAGTCTTCAATCGCCCGAGGAAATCTGTCGCGAAAACTTGGAAACAGTTCGCGCAAATACTCGAGGCTTTCTCCGGTATTTTCGGAACAACGCGGATACAGTCGCAACTTCTGTGTATACACTGCACACGTTTACGTATTATTGCTTGCCGGTATCGGGTCTTATGCTCCGTTAGAAGCTCGAATATCGATTGATTCTTTCGCGAGACGGGTCTCGATTCACCGAACGGTTGACTTTCCTCGTAAATTCCGCTCCGTTTCTTTACGATAGACGTCGCGCCTCTATTTTAGAAGGCCTACGAACGCGCATTACAATTGCCCGGAATTTAAGAGGGTATCCCAGCGTAACTGGTCGAAAGAATCGATTTATTTTTTATCATCTTAAAAAGATCTCCTTTCTTTCCTGCGTATAATGCCGAAACCCGGGTTTAAAAATTTGATAAACTCCCGTCGCTGGACCTGTTTCCGTATCGCACATTATCCCGCGTATGCACGTATAACTTTAACATCGTTTTTCTCGGAACACCATTTTTTAGGCTGGTCACCATGATTTCTCAAAAATGATTTGACCAATAGGGTTCAGCTTATACATACATGTTTAGCAGATGCGTAAGTGTCGTCCCTACCACAGGTATACGTAAATATTAGTTTGTTTAAATTTTGCAGCATAGAAAGTCATGAAAAAATGTGCGAAAATAACACATTCAATATTAAAATTTGCATCACTTTGAAAGCTGTGAATATCTATTCAAACCTGAAGTAGGGGCGATAGCCATATTCATATATTTTAACAATCCTTTCGATTTTGTAACTGCGGACCAACTGGACGGCAGTAAACATGGTGACCGTTGAGTAGTTTTTCTCGAGAGGCTAACATTGTAGATCTCAGCCGTCTAACTGTACATAACTTCACTTCGAAAAAATTATTTTTTATATACCTAAACATAGACAGATAAACGAGAAAAGTTTCAGGACTGAAATGTGTTAATCAGTTATTGAAAAAAATTCTTAACTAACCGCTAAAAATAGTCGCGTCACACTGGGATACCCCCTTAATTTGGTCCAAAAACGAAATACATATATCGCTTCGTGGGAACCGAATACGAACTCTCTCACCCTTATTCTCGATCGAAGTCTTACAATATGGAGGCAATACGAGTTTCGCATAAATCTCTCGAAGCGTGATAATCGGCGGATGAATCAAGGCCGATCGACGATGGAAATTGTCACCGGTATAATTCCTGAGTTACGTTTACCGTAACCGTTGACGCGAAATTAAGCCAGCAGCTTCGTGGGAATTCAATTTTCCTTAATCGAGCTGGCTTGTCGATGTATTAATGTATTACCTCGCATTAAATCACGGCTCCCGATACACCGCGTGAAATTGAACGATGCGGTTCCGTTGGAATTTCGCGTGCGTACACTCTGTTGCAACCTAGGCTTTCCGCGGATACGGACACGCGTGTAAACTCGACAATTTAAACCCTCTAATTCCATCATTTCTAAATACACAATATTCTAAATTCTCTCAGCTCTAATTTTCTACATTCCAAAATACCAAAGCTTAGTCCCAATGTCTGCATACTTATAAATCACTTCTGTATCCTCAAACTTCTGAATCTCCACATCTTTATATTCATAGATTTTTTCACCTCCAACTCCTTAATTTCTTAAATTGTGTCTTTAATAATCTCCAGAAATCGAGTGATCATTGTAATGCCTACCCGAGGATTTGCTGTTGACTGTACACGCGAAACACCCTAGGTTTCCTGCGTCGAGTTGTCAACGCGTTCAATTATGGCTTCGGCACAGAGGCTAATAACAGCCAAGAAAAATGAGGGAAACCTATTTGGTTCGGTACTGTGGCGACGATCGATACACGGGTTGAGCGTGCGCGGCAATCAATTAATGTTTGACTCGACTTCGAGCCGCGATTTCAAATTGCGCGCAGACAAAGTCCTGAAAGGCTTCCTGCGATCCTTGTTTCCCCTGTTTCTACGAACGCGAACGTTCTAGTCGATCGTTGGGAAGCCTCGATGTATCAAAGTTTTCCGTGTTTCGCTTAATTCTTATTATTATTCGATGGTCTAAAAGGAATGATTCGATAAAAGGGCTATGTTTCCGGAGCTCTGTTTTTCTTACCGTGGAATCTAATAATATTATCCTTCCAACTACGAGTTGGAACAGCGAAATTCTAGCGATCTTGGAGAGAAAAAGGCGTCGAAAGAACTGGCGCTCGTCAATGTCCGTAAAAGCCTCGAATAATTCGCGTCAAATAATCGGACGCTTTATTATAAAATATCCGTAAAAAGCGTGTTGTTTAACGGTCACTCGTAGCAGCGGAAATGGAAGGATTCTGTTTGTATTTTTCACGATATTTTTAATAACGTTTTGCGGAGGTGCGCTCTCGTAACAGTATTTTTCCGAGCGAAAATGTTCGCAAACGTCCAGCTTGAAACGCATGCAATTTTTCGCAGCCTGGACCGCCATGAATTACGAATCCGATAGAATGGCCGGCATAAAACATGCGACAGCCAGATTATCGAGATAGCGCGAAATTAAAACTGAATAGCACGCTGAGAGTTCGTTACAATCGAAGATCCCGATCAAACGGGTAGCGGCATCGTACGTGATAGAAATCAGAAAGTATCTGGGGCCTAAAAATCGTGTTTTCCAATAATACCAATAACCAACCGATTCATCGAAATTGCCCCGTATGTTGTATAGAGTCTGCGGGAATTCCTGATAGCTTTCGACGATGTTCCATCGTTTCTAGCGCAACGATATTTTCTATGAAATCACGGGAACCGGAAAAAAGAAATTGCACGGCACAGCGTGGTGTTAACCGAGCGATGTTTTTTCAACCACTGTGCGTCGCGAGTAATCGAGTTCTCTATGAAAAGTAAACTATGGCGCACCTCCGCTCCGCTATCGCGGCAAAGCTTATTCGAGACTCGTCTATCTTCGAAAATGGTAAAAAATCGACGAGGACGAAACAGAGGTTCATCCTTGACAACAACGTTGCGAAGAATCTCGAGTGGCGGATTTACGAGCGTTGTACCGCGCGAAATGCGTGTACGAGGCGCGTTAATCACCGAAGCGCCATCGATAGGTGATCGGCATGGTTTCGCGATTATCAGCGAAACGTCGGTACGATTATCTTGAAAAGGTGAGCCAGTAATCACGCAAGAAGGACGGTAATAACGGTAATTAATGTCGGGGTTAAATTTACCGGTCCCAGTTGTTCGCTCGCATAAACGCTCGGAGCAAGACTCGATCGTAGAAACTTTGTTACCGTTCCAACTTTAATCGAATAGAAATATCATTGTCGTGTTAGTTTGGCCGTGAACGAGCGTTATTCGAGGCTAAATGGACACGGAACTAGAGAAGTTCTCGCGGTAGACAGGTGAATATACGTCACTGGGCAACCGGTACGGTGTCCTCGTCGATCTAAACGGTCACGGATCCTACCTGCGTGGACGTACATAGCTACATAGGAAAACGGACACGGCACGATACGAAATGGAACGGGAGGAACGGAACACGGAGGACGAAACTCAATTTATCAGAAATTGGTAAATAGGTCGGTGGCGAGAGAGCGCGAGTGAGCCAGGGCTGCGCGGGACAAGGCAGGGTAAGGGGAATCGAGTGGCTGGAAGGGATGGCCACCGGGGACGTGACGTTGACGACCGCAAAACGAAAATCAGAAACTCCAATTTATCGTGGGAACAGCTAATTTCCCAGTTCTACCTCCCCCTTCCGCGTCTACCTTCAGTCTCGTACATCCACCCCCTATCCGACCGTTCGCGGAGCAAAGAACCAGCCTGTCCTGTCCCAGACACCCCTGATACACTTCGACCGATCCGTCGGTTCCTTCTCCGTCGGATTCTTGCGGTAATTGGCAGACAGACTGTCACTGGTTTTAACGATCGAACTATGGAATGTTCGACGCTCCGACATCGAATCTAGTTTTACTCTTCGCGAAACTTATTAGATGGTTGGACATCCGACATGTCCAACTTTATCGTCGATAGAAATTACTCCGTAAATGTACCGTCGATGAATTGCTGTCACTGTTACAACGTAAACGGTACTTATTGCGACAATTCGGAAACGAAAATTAACTCGTGCCGGATGACACGATGTTTTCGTCGGCGTGGCCGCTCTGGTTGAAATTCCTTGAACACGATGACTTGATTTACCGCGAAACTGGCTGAATGTTCTATGCTCGAAATCCCGGTGTTGCCGTAGTACTTGCACGCAAATGAATTCAACTCGGATTTCGACGCTCCAGAACAACCGGTACTTCCATTTTGTCACCGCTCTGTACACAGGATGTTCCCTCCCCTCTAGCGTTCTTGTCAACGATATTTTCGACTTTTATTTCGCCGCTCGATCGAACAGAGAGAATCAACGTTCGTCGCGAATCTTATTGTATAATTTAAATAGAAGTTATATTTGTTTCCGAGAAGGAGAATAGCCGGCGGGTAAGAAGACGAAGATAACAGAAACGCGATTTCAGAAACGTCTTTCTAATTTGGTCGTTGCTATTTTACTCGTTTTATCAGAGAGATCGTTAACTAGAGAATAATTTACCGCAGGTGTTGAAGATGTTCGTTGGTTTATTTCGACCGTGAGATTATCTCGAAACCATACGTATGAGCTTCCGCAAAGATTCGCGAATTTATGTACTCGCAAAAATGAGGGTGACCATCGTGGCACAATTAATTTTATGAGCGTGCAAATTAGTTTTTACCCATTGGTCGTTTTTATCGGTGTGCGTGGATACGAGTACACAATTAGCGGAGAATTCGAGGCAATTAAGGCGTTATCGGTAGAGACACGCTTTGTCGCGCGACGCGAACAGAATCAAGTATGTACGTACGTAGGTATGTACGGTGCGGCCGTGAAACGCTTCTTGGATGTCAAGCTCGAGGTAGAAGCGCGCAAACGCTTATTTTATGCATGATTGCCGGGTGAAACGTGGTCGTTTCAAAAGCCGAGAAGACGTCGGTGGGAATGAAAGGGAGGAAGCGAGAGAGGGCTTGGTCGGACGAGCGGGCGGGCAGATAGGCAGCGGGCAACTGGCAATGCATGTTATACGAGCATGCGACTGACAGTGCTCTCGGCCGTGCAAGCTGGATGAAAAGCTCCTTCTGTCGCGACAAGGCTTTCCTTTGACCGTTTCGAAAAACGCCTTCGTCTTCTCTTTTCTTATCCGCTCGAATTCAAGGATTTTCTATCGCTTCTCGCATTTTTTCGCGCTAATACACCCTTGGACAAAATGATAGCACATGTGTGCTACCTTTAATTTCTTGAAAAGTACTTGTTCTTTTGTTCTTCGACTTTAATTCGGAGAATTGCAGCATTGCCACGTTAAAAAATAAATTTATCATTGGTAATTTGCAGTGCGTGTTCATTAATTTGTTTTGAGATTAAATTTATATATTTTTGAGAATTCATTTTTCCTTCAAGAAATTGTACATTTGTTTTGCCTTTGTATCGATTCCATTTAAATTCCAGTCCGAATCATCACACCACCTCCACCCATTTGTCTTTATTTTTTTACTAATCTTTCTTTTTTTAAATCATGGTAGTAAAATGAAAATGATAGTAGAAAAAAATTTGTTTTCATATCTTCAGAGACAAATGGGTGGAGGTGGTGTGATGATTCGGACTGGAATTTAAATAGAAAATAAAGGCGTATTATTATTATCATCATATCATTATTAACTTTGTATTAATTGCAATGTAACTTTCTTTTTTGTGAAAATATATGTATAAATTTTGTGAATGTGCTATCATTTCGCCGCCAGTATTTGTACATTTCTTCTGCTTGCTCAGAAAGCTAGCAAGGTCAACCATATTTATTAAGAAGTTCCTTCTCTCCGCAATGTAACAATTAGAATGGTATGTATTACATTAAAAAATTCTAAGTACTTTTCAAGAAATTAAAGATAGCACACATGTGCTATCATTTTGTTCAAGGGTGTAACTCGTCACCGAAGGCGACTCGATCGATCGGTCGACGAAATTGCATTATGGTTTTTGTAACGAGGTAAAAGGCGCTACTCCATTTTATGTCGTTAAAAGTAATCGAGGGCATAGATGAAAAATTACAACGAGGCGTTAAAAGTTGAAGAGATAAAAGGCCGTGTCGAGCGTGTTTCTTTGAGAGACGTCGATGAACGATCGGCTATAGAACGTTACACGTTCCCGTTAGTTGCCGGATATTAGCTTCGGTTACTTGGCTGCTTCGCTCTTTCCCCGTTTCACCGATAGCCCTCTCGATTTCGATTTCCAATCGTGGATTTTGTCACGGGACAAAGAACCTCGCGACGAACCGTGGATGATAGAACACGAATACCACCGACAGCTAACAATACGGACCGTTGTCCGAATGTTTTTATGCCTAACCGAGCGGCTGGAAATTGATCAGAAAATGGTTACCGGACGTCCAAAAGCTTCGCAGTGACGTCTCGCTGCGATTCCTCCAGGCTAAAAACCATAAATCTGGCTTTTTTCGATTTTTACACACAACCTTCGCGCTATTCATCCACGGCAAAGGGAAGGTTAATCTCGAAAAGAAGTCTTTTTCGCGGAGCAAACACGAACCAGAGTGCTCTCGACGATTGCACGAGTCCCCTTTTCTCTCTTTTCGCCGCTTTTTTTTTCTGGCAGCCTCCAAAGTACAATTAACGTTCTGGTTCTCGTTCTCGTAAAAGTGGTCCGTGTTAACGTTACCCGGATCGACTGTCGCTGCGAGATTCTCCAATTAACGAGCTTAATCAGAACGCGGTATCGTGGATAGCGCCCGTAATCGTTATCGCCGAAAAATATAGCGGTAACAAGCGCAACTTCTTTAACGCGTTCTACCTTTTACACCGCCGGATTCGAGCAAAATACTGTAGAACCGGCTAAAAATAACCAAAGTTTCGCCTTAAAAAGGGAACGATGCGTTTTTGTTTCGCTCTCCGAAAATAAAGAAGTTAATAACAGTTACGTAGAGTTTATTAAAAAGAAAGCTTTCGAGCGTTGGATCAGCCGATCGAAAGTTTCAAAGTTGGCTGCGCGTTTCGGTTAAAAAACGAGCCAAACTGTTGCCTCGTTCTATCGATTCGGAATAATCAAAAGCTCTGAGAGAAAATTCCTGGCAAAACGTGGACGAAGAAGATAGGCTTAGGGATTAATTGGTCGCACGATGCGAATTTATAGAGGAAGCTTTTCAATCGTAACACGCTACGGTTGTGGGGTAATAGTTGGCTACCGCGGCGCGATCGGCTATTTCGCGAACACAGGCCAATTAACTTTTTCATTAGAACGAACGTGGCCGGCCCGCATTTTGTTCTTTCTCCGAGCTCTCCGTCGAGTACCGACACTCCGAATTAACGAGCTTTCCAGACCGAGCATCCGCTGGATTTTTCTGCGTCGAACACGATCGTCCGATTTAACGGCTCCTCGATTTAAAGCCAATTTTATTATTCAACTTCGAATATGACAAATATTAAATCCCTTTATTACTACGACGTTTTTCTTTTTTTTCTTGTGCAAAACCGATCCGAAACGAAAGATTATACCTATTTAAGGATAATGGAGCGGTTTAAAAATTGACGAGCTTAATTGCGATGCAACGTCGAAGAATGCTTGATGCGAAGGGTTTCGATTCGAATATCAACTCCTTCGTCGATGCTCTTTAAGCTTCTTTAGTTCTCGAAAGAAACGCGACCGTGGCAAACAAACTGGCGTGCAACGAGCAAATGAAACAGGCTTGTAAACGAGAAAACGAGACAGAACGAGAAGAGGAAAGACGGGCAACACCGTGAGGGGTTAGGGAAGGAAGATAGGAGCGAACGAGACGTACGAGGAAACTTTATGAGTTTATGAGAGTTTGCTGGAAGCCGGGGATGGGCCAGGAAGGAAAATAAGAGGCTTCTCTAACTATCTCCAACTACCGTCTCGTATCTTTTTCATTTACGCGCTGTTTACAACGCGTTGGGCATTACTTTTATCGCGCCACGAACACCACCCTCTGAGTTATTCCAACCCCCTGGGCTACACCGTCGAGCATTTTGTTACGAGCCGAACGAAAATAGGCCAGGAGAGGTAAGTAGCGTGTTCGTACCTCGTGTACTTAAATAACGATTACTAAAGAGCGAGTCTAACTGTTTCGATGATCGGCTTGGTAGACGAATAAAGGGACTTCTGTTTCAATTGGCGAGATCGTAAATATTGGGATTATGGAAGCAAAAAGGTGCTAGTTGGAATAAAACACGTTGGTTAAATTTAACTTTTGGAAAATTGAATAGTGAACTCTACGACTGATGTTTTCTCTTTACGTGCGCTTTTAATACTTAAACTACCAAACCGGTCAAATGACCGCTCTATAAGTTTTTTATTATAAGCTACACATTTTGTTAAATTACATTTCTTGAAATCAAAATTGATTTTCATGAAGATAAAGAACAAATGTGTGTACTAATTTATGTTTTATCGTTTGTTTATTTATTTTTTAACTTCATTTTTAGTTTCAAATTAAGTATGCATTATATACTGGTAGGTTTAGTGTTAAGACTAATCCTTGAACCGTTTTTCCTCGAGCTCGAGAGGTCCCATGCTTCATTGACACTTTTGTACATCTCAGCATGCTTACACTAGGACACCCGTCTTGGACCACGCAGTTCGTCGCGTTCCTAATTAGCCAGGATGTTTATCCTTTGCCTTCAAATAAACTAAAGTAGAAATATCATGAGATTTTGTATATTCCAACAGTAAATCGCGTAAAAATATTTGCGTTCGATCAAATAAGCGAGCTACTTTCGCCAATGAAATTCACCGCCTTTATTCTCGTTTTCTAAAACCGAATTCGACGATAATTAGTATCGGAGAATAGTTTGGCGAATACTGAATCGATCGAACGTTGAACGATCATGGAACAAACGTTTAACGAACGAGCGTGCACGAGCGTGGCCGTGCAAGAGTGAATAATACGTTCGAAGTGCCAGCACGCAACGTATCTGTCGATGCAATTTATCAGGCAATCCGATTACATCGTCGAAATATTTTCACCGGGGCACCGCGCATTAATGCGGAATGTATGTGTCGGCCGTGATTCAATATCCGTCGATAAATATTACTCCTCGACGAGAGCTGTATTGCTTGAAAATTGAACGACCGTCGATACACATTAGCCATCCGGGAACACGATTATTATATAACCGTCCTCGTGTATTATCGACGCGCGATTCAAATCGATAACGAGTACACGGAACTATTCTGTTAATTCGTCGCGACGAAGAAGAAAAAACGAGGAAGAAGCGACGAAAGCCATTCCTCCGAGATATTATCGGGAAAAAGTAATCAAAGTTCGAAGAATCTTGGAGCGAAGAAAGTTTCCGTCGACGGCGCATAGCGTGGCAGAGTTTGTGCAGAGAGAATTTTTCGAGTGTTTCAAATATAAATAAGCGGCAATTTGATCAATGAAAGAAGAGTATATCCCGATTCGTGATAGCGTATAGATTCCGGATTCGAATTAAATTGCCCTACGAGAGGCAACCGAGGGGGAAAAGTAACCGTGGAAAATCCGATAATCTCTGCTATCCGCAGCTTGAAAGAGGATTAGTATTTCTTCTTTATTCGTCTATAGAGGGAAGCTTTTCACCGTAAATCACAAATACTCGAACCTAGGTACAAATACGTTTAGGAGTTTCGTATCCTCGCTAAGGGACGTAGCTTTCGATTTTATTATTTACAGAGATCGTCCTCTAATCCCACTTTTATCCACCAAATACGGGGAATTAGATGGATAAATCCCAACCCCTGTCAATTTGCCGTCTCCCTGATTGCCAAACGAATAGTTTCGCCGATAGAGTCTAATCCACTCGGGCGTTTCTCAATTAACGCCTAAAACAGACGTTGATGCGAGTCAACCGCGGTGCGCAGGTACGGCAGGTTTAATTAAATTTTGCAATATATATTACGTGATCCTTCGGGAACGCGCCAGGTAGATTGGATACAAGATGCATATCCCGTTTCACTCGTTACCCGTTCAACTAACGACACCTATCGAATTTAATTAGCTTCGACCGGAACGTTTTCCGTAATTCGGCTATTTCGTTCGAATATTTCAACCATCCGAACAATTAACGAACGATAAACGTTCAAATATATTTGACGAAACCCTTCTTCCTCGATTTTTCCCTGTGACGATTAAACAATCGTAGCGTGTAAATTCGCTGGAAATTGCGACAATGTCGTATCCTTGTCATTCGATCGACGAAGTAGACAGTCGAAAGGGTTGAAAACGACGGAAGTATGGTTTGGAGGAGGATTTCCAAGTTGGAAGAATCTAACAAGGTCCGGAGCAAACGGCTCGGTCTTCCTCTCTGGTCGCTTGATCAATTAATCGTGTTGACATCTAGACGCGGAGAAGGAATCGATAGAGGTACAGGTTCGTTCGGTGCGGAACGGTCGTTGATTTTCGAGCACGCTGGGGAAAAAGAACGACGTTGTATATTCCCTTTGACGAAAATAATCGTGAATACGCGATCAATTTAGATTGCGAACTTTTGTTTTCGATGTGCGCGAACATCGACGTTTGTTCTGTAACTCTCTGTTCAACCTTCGACAACTAAACGCGCATTGTTCGTAGACAGCTTCCCGCCTCGAACGTTTAATGGAAAATTTTACTACGAACGGACTTACCAGAAACAAAAATTGGAAAACAATTGAGCAGCGAACAATATTTGACGAACGCAATCAGCCAGAGGGATTTGAACGCGCGTTGCGGTCAAAACTCGCCAATCGGTAAACGTTTATCCGCAAAATAAACCGAGAACGAACTGTTCGCATTTTATTATTCGCAGACGTTTCTATGCCGGGTGCACGGCTTTTATGCGAAATGTCGTGGACAAAAGGAGCAAAATCTATCAGCGTTACACGAAGCGTGCAAACCACGGAAACAAAAAGTTATTCAACGATTCGCGTTTTATAAAATTTGAGCGGTTAAATTACAATCTCGTAGATTATTCGTATTAAAAAATATCTCGTCAGAGTTATCGAACGAGTACGAAAAGTGAACACGAACGCTAGACACGCATCGCGTCGGCCATGAAATGATTAACCGGTTGAATTTGCACACCGGTATTCATCGTTCTCGCGTTCGTTGATAAAAATTCGCCCGAAACGCAACACTCCGTCGCTCTTCAAACATCAAAGGTACGAAGCAAATTCGAAGCGAACCGTGTTCATTAGCCGACATATTCGACATACCGATTCGCGTTAAAACGAGCGACGCGTGCCGATCTAACCTTTGCGCGACGATATAACGCGTACACGGTATTCTGTCCGACACATTTCTATTAAAACGTACGCGACTCGAAATTAAAAAACGGTGCTCGTACGGGATGGCATTTTCTCTAACCGTGATACGAAGACACGAAGAGAGATACATCGATTCCTATCGATCGAACGACGACGAACTTCCTTCTAAACGTAATTTTCTTCTATTGGTTATCAAAGGAAAGAACACCAGAGCTCGAGAGCGAACACGGAAGCTCGTGAACCTGGCGTCGCAACGGTGCTGTTCTGTTTCCCATTGTACGATGAAGTAGTCGTAACAAGGATAGGTTTGTTGTCGAGAAGAACAGTATACAATAAACACGACTCTCTGTTTCCTCGTAAAGGTTTATTCCGTGTTTTACAAGGCAACCGCGAACGCTGCTACGCGTGTTCCAATTGCATTCGAAATTGGACTCGTTTGACGCGCTTATGAATTATTGAAAAGGTTAAGAAAGAACTTTTTCGTTCCATATTTTGGCGAAACGCGTTCGATTGATCCTTGACGAATAATAATTGGCGACGCAGTGATCGACCCGTTTACTTTGGATACTACGAGGGAAATAAAGAAATAAAAAGGAATCGTATTTCTGTTCGACGCGTGGAGAAAAGCGTCTTGAAGTTTAAAAATGATTCTGTCGATCCGGAGACCAAGCACCGGGGGGAGAAATCAATCTGCTCGTGGCTGTGTTTCAACGTTCACGGATTCATTTGTCGGTTTGCTAAGCGAAATTGCTTGCCGTTCGATAACCGACATTCATCGATTCCGTTGAATAACGATTCTATTAAAGTAAAGACTGCTGGTCGAAGAACGGCGATCAATGCGAAATGAAAATCGAGCGTTAGCTCGCGGAGAAGCGACGTTTCGAAGGTGGTCAGATCCGAAATCCGGAGCTGCTTAATTAAACCGCACGAATTAAGCTATTACAAGAGCGACATCGGCCGAGGGGACGACTTTGTTTGTTCCGCGGAGTTATTCGCCGCGTTTCTAACGAGAGAGTCCTTTATTAACGTTTCATCGAGCAGATTTCTATTATATTCCGGGTTCTATTCGTTGTCGCGGAAGGGGATGGGCTTTATAGTTGTCGAAAGTTCGCCTTCGTAAGCTACTCGCGCATCGGGAAATTCAGTTTCGCGACGAATTAACAGGCTAAAATGCTTATAAACGTTTTAGCCGAGTATATCTCATAAACGCGCGTGATCCTATTTCAAATATTAGGTTGGTATATATTAAATGAACGGTGTCGGATGAGCCAAAGACTCGCGCAATTTCGTCGCACCGAAGCACCGTATAATTTATGGCGTATCAATTTCGAGCTCGAATTTTAATGAAATTAACTACGTCGTTCTTCCGACTAATAAATTATCCTAAACTGGCTTGATATTATTTTCGCTTTTTTAAAATTGGCCATTTAACGCGGTACGTGTACGAGAAAAAGTAGACGGAGTCGACGATGAAAACGTCTGTCGTGTCTTTCTTCTGAGGGTGCAACTACCATAATCGTAGCGAAAATCGGAGCAGCTCGAAATTGGCAAAAAGCATCGGCGACAGGAACGTGGACAAGGGGTTTCGTGAATTTCACCAGCCGCAAGAACTTCTACCACGGCTTCTCGCAATCTTATCAACACCGTTTCTGGCCGGTAACAACGTACAAGGGTGAAAAAGAAGAAAGTCGAGAGGCTAAAGTGAACGAAGATTTACAATGTTCGTGGATCTTTGTGGCCGTCTCCGGTGAAAATACGAGGGAAACTGCTTGTCGCTAACAGATTATATGATTTTGCGACAAAGTACAGAGCTTTTCCGAGTAGACACGAAATAAATTATAAAGCTGTATTTTTAAACGACAGACGGGTTTTATGAAACTTTTATTCGTCTCTGTCGCCACGTAAAACGGTCGACGGTGTATCGAACTGTTGTTTCACCGATTCAGCAAATAAAGGAAATCGCCTTGTTCAGTGAAATAAATGTATAGTCGGAAAACAGATTCGTGAGACACAGTGTGTGATCACAGGTAATATTGATCGTTACACGCGTTCAAAATTCTCGTCGTAAACGACGTTATGGAGACCCATCGAACGCCCAATGGACGTATTAAAACGAAAAAAAATGGGGGACGATGATGGATATTCGCGTAAGGCATATAAATCTGTAGTTACTTCGATTTTTCACTGTGCTCCGATGAACACGCATAGAGTTCGGTACGCGCGGCTAGTCCATGGACACGCGTGATGAATCGATTCGATATCGAGCACAATCATGAAAGATATCTAATAGGTTATTCTTTGATACCTCCCAGTTTTTTAATCGTTTATTTTACGTCGGAAATATCGTTCGGTCGTAATCGACGACGCAAGTACGACCGAAGAGGTTAAATTAATCGAAACTGTTAAGTATACTTATTTTGCATTCTGCAGTAACACTCGATGCATTTGATTGGCACAAATTGAATCCATTAGCAAATTGAATCTGATGTGTATCAGATATACACACCGGGAGAGAGATCTCGAATTAGCTAATTGTACAATGTTCATTCCTTCGTGATACCGAACCGACATTCAGCCTCTCTTATTAACCGGTATCGCTGCCTTTCCTACTTCGACGTTTCGTCGATTGTCTATGGTTACTGGTACAACGCAAATATTCGGATAGAAACACGAATATCCAATCTCTGATTGCTGGTATCCCAGAAATCCCTTTGAAGTTCATTTACTCTGAAATGTTTGTACTTTTCTCGACGCGCAACGTTTTTGGAACGCTCTGTACGCACAGGTGCTCGTATTCCCAAAGTTATACGCGCTGATTATACGGAAGTTACACCGGTCTGCTGACAACGCTGCTGTTTCGCGTTGACAAAGCGTCGCGTTTAGAACCGGACAAGTTTCAAAACATTGTAATTGACGGAGAGTTGATGACGAAATGCACATCTACGTGGAGAAATGCGCGTTTAGAGCGTGGTCGCGAGTACTCTTGGTCGCGGCCAGATTAAGCGTCACTTGCACGCCACTGCACTCGTGCTGACTCTCGTCCAACGCGAAAGAAACGTAATTGGACGAACGATAATTTATAGGCTGTTTTGAGTATGTCAGCGGCACATGCGCGCTACAACCACCTGCGCGAATTTCTTGATTTAGTATACCATTTGCGTGATATACACGGGCGTAAAACTTTTGCGTTTGCAGTTTGATTTACCATCGGTTGCCGTCGAAAATCTTTCGGCAATTCGAACGAATACTCGATTTATAAAAATTCCACTAGGACCGATCAGGAATCGAATTGACGGATGTACGGCCGAGCGGAAGAAACATCGATCACCGCAGAGTTTTTTTTTTTTTTTTTTTATGCGCGTTTACCAATCGTGGGTAAATTAACGTAGTTTGTGCGACGTAATCGAGACGTTTCTAAATACAATTCGACCAAAGAATTAATGCGGACCGATATACCGCGAATACCAGCCGCGTTTCGTGCGCGCACAATGTAATCCGTCTCGCGGATTTATTTTACAACCTACATCACCGAGGCGTACCGTTGGGATTTAGAAACGACCGCAGGATCCATCCATCAATTTATTTAATCCGATTACCCGTATCCTGTGTTCGTCATCGATCGCGGCGCCGTGTGTCGTCGCAAATCGCATCGATTCCATGCAAAAATTATTACCTCGCCCCCTCGAAATGACGTACTTACACCAACTTTTCTATGTTGCTATACCCCTTTCGCGTTGTTGATACAGCGAAACAAATTGATATCCCAGTTTTCAGGGCAGTTTTTTTCCGGAGTAACCCTGCGGAATTAGCAAAAATCCGATCCGATTCGAATCGGTTCGGGACGAGGGAAACGTCGATGAATGAATAATTACGGATCGAAGCGTTCGAGGAATTTACGTGGCCCTCCGCGGCGAGCGGAATATAACGAGAAGAACAAACGAACAAACTGAAAAAGGGAGAAGTGGGCAGAGGGGGCGAAATAAAAGTAGCGGCATTACAGAGAACGAGACCGTTTGTAAAATTCGTTATCTTGAAGCCCGAGGGTGGAGGGTAGCAGCCGTAATGCTTGTTTCATATTTATGAGGCAAGTTTTAGCATATTCAAAACATAAATTACTTTCAACGGCGTAAGTCAACCAGCCAATAAAATACTGGACCGGAGTTTATCTGCCAGGCTGCAGAATCGCGGCGGAACGGGCGAGGTGTAGAGGGGTAGAAGGTCGGTCGAGGGACAGAAACCTGAATTATGCAGGATCAGGAGGCACGGTGCGCCTGTGAGGAAGGTCCTCTCGTCGAGAGTATAGGACGTTTTCACGGGGAATCGTCTGACCGCTTTCCTTTTACAATGCAAATGCGACGGTAAACAACCGCGTCCCTGTTCCCGATCGCGGCCGTTGATGGCCCGTTTGACACGCGGCACGAATTTCCTAGCCCGCGCGCCCAGATGGACGACCAACATGGCAGGAGCTAGATTGCAAAATTTTCGAATGCATACGCTGCCTTCGAACGAATTACGCCCGGTCCCGTTACGCAGACGTGTACGCGTTTTGCTCGCCTCTTCGATTCTGCCCGTAATTACTCCGACTAGGAAACAGTCCGGTTACAATTCGGCACCGCGACGCGCGTTCGAATAAAATCCACAGGACTGACAAAATTATTACACGGCTTTTTTTTATGATCTCTGACGGTACCGAAAAGGTTAAACGGAACAGCAAATATCGTGGTATAATAGGATCCGAACAATTTGACGTTCTGGACAATCGCGCTTAGACCTGATCTCCGGATATTAATTTACAATTACTCGTATATTTGTTCGCGCGAGAATAATATCCGCTGCGTGAAATGATTGCGTTTTATCGATTAACGATGCCTGATACGGGCAGTAATTAATGCGCACGAAATAACATATAGTTAATTGGACATTCGTGTTAGAAAGTTTCGAAGCGAACTGGGACTTTTACGCTTCCTGTGTAACGAAGAACGCGAAACGACGAAGGCGGATTATAACGAAAGGCTGGTTGCTACGAGTTGTATAGGAGTGTAAAAGTATGGAACGGTTGAACGATCGGCGAAAGAGTTGGATATTTTGCATTGATTATAAGTTTAGTTTCGATAGGTACCCGTCGTAATTCGAAGTAGTTCGAATGGTGAAAATATTCCTCGAAGTTCTTCCGTCGAAAGTTCGCCATGAAATGAAATATCTGTTGGCGAGCTTCGGCAAATAACTAAAAAGTAGTCCAAATCGTGCCAGGAAGCTTATGCTACATTGAGCGGAAAATTACAAATGGTCGAACCGTACTCCCTGCAACTGGCAATGCCGCCGATCCTTTTTCTGTAACCGAGACTCGAAATAAACTGCTTAAGCTTACGCCTCGCGAACGCACCGCAATCCCCCTCGCCAATGATTAATTCCCGCTACGTTTTCCATTCTCGCTATCGGGTCCCGTTTTCTTCGGAAACTCGAGCAAGAGTTCGATCTTTTTGCAGCGATATCTAGCACTTGCTACCGTTCTCGTTCGAGTCCGTATCTCTTCCGGGAGACAATCCGCACAGCAATGTCCAGGAACGATCCCGTCGGAGGGAAATCGAGGAATTTCCATAGTCTCGAATCAGAATCGAAGCGGTAGCGTGTCTTCGAGCGGAATTAAACTAAGCTTAAGACTTAACGCGTTTCGACCTCTAAATCCGGCTTGGTGGCTCGATAATTCAACCCTCGACGAACCCGGCGTCGCTGTTTCGCGCCGAATAAATCCACCGTGCAAAAACAACCGACTCTCTGTTCTCTCTTCCACGATCGTTCTTTACTTTCCGTTTCTCTGCTTCTCTACGAGCAGTCGCGTCAAATCTTGCCAGCGTTTTGCATAATTTCTAGCTTCCGCGTTTCCGTTGGACGTAGCTCTAGCAAAGTGTCTTGCTTCCACGATACTCGGATCGATTTACTGGGGAATGGAAACGTTGCGCGATCAACGCTGCATTTTGTCGAACTTCGCGCGAACGCAGGTAGTTGCAAGAGCGACGCGAAGACGAAACGAAACCGCGACGAAATCGTGCCGGCACGCCGGTTTACGATCCCGATATCAATTTCATTGGATGGTTGGCTATCGGGTTTAACGATGTTGGATAAATCACACGGCGGTCACGGTAACCAGTTTACCTCCACGCACGCTTCCAGTCGGGGTAATTTACCGGGTATAAAGCTCGCGTCCGGTGAAACAAAGCACCGCGATGCTTACGGGAAGGAAACTTCATTTTCTTACATCCGGCCCACAGACAAACGACCTCGTTTATCACCGACTGACCTTTCGACCGTGATACCCGGCAGCACCGGTGCCGCAACACACTCGCAATTCGTCCAACTGTCCGCGCCAGCTTCCTCCTCTGCGCATTGCCGCGGGCTCTGCGGTTTCCTTTTTCTCTTTCGACTGCCTTTTCACCTTCGTTATCGATTGCCAATCTCTCCTATCTAAATATTACCTCCCGCACTTTGCAACTGCTGTAACAATCAGCATTTTTCCCTCGATCATGCATCCGTTCGTTGCCAACATCGCGATCCCGGTACATTTCTATCGATACCGGTCGATCGGTAGCAGAACACCTGTCTATTTTTCAAAATTCTGCACAACTAGAATTCCGAAATTCCAAAGTAATTTTCTCAACACAGTATCCTCGTCGACAGCTGAACCGGTATAAATATCTCTGCGACGAGAATTTCCACGATTTCAATTGTTCTCCAAACCACGATGTGACTATCAAAAACCGAGATTACAACGATAATAGCTCACGAGGCAAGGATGCGTTAATCTGCGAGACACGTTGGAAGGAAAAGCGTAATCACTCATTCGCTGTGACACACGATGTTTCTTCGTTCGCTGGACAAAGCTATTGTACCTCGAGCACCAACAATCCTTCGTCGCAAAGCCAACGCGACATTCTCTCTGACGTTCGTCCGAAGCGAAAGAGACACAATGTGCTGGCAACTATGTCAGTCAGCTGAATGACTACGAGAATGACTGGTTTCGGTTCGTATAACGTGTCGTTCGGTTTACAACCTGTGTAACGCGAGCTTATACCGGAGCTGGTATAAATTCGACCTAAATCGATTCAATTTAACAGGCTAAACCAGTTCATTTTCCAACTACGCGTTAATTCCGTCCAATGATTTTAAAATATTGGAGGTCCCAACCATATGCTTCGCAAAATACTTTCTTTACCATGCTGTTCCTATTTCCTTGTCCTTAACCTTGGGTCCTTTCCTGTCATCAGTCCCAGTCCACTCAAGTACCCATAAATTACCACTTCCCGAAATCCACTTTCTTTCAATATTTTGTCCAATCCCTGTTCTTTTCCTCCACCAATAAGCATTTTCCTAAAGGTTTCTTTTTCATGAACTCTGTTCCGTCTGGTGAGAATTCATTCGTAACTCAGCCGTGCTGGTTCATTTACTTGTTTGTAAACCGTTGTAAGATTATTACGTGGAAATAAATGAACTATTTTACGTTAATCCCGAATTATCTGAACCCGGTTTTCCAACAATATCCCGGACAATAAAGTGTGGAGAAGTTGGACGTATTTTCTATGCAGGGTAAAAATGTACTATAGGGGAAGCATAAGCGATCGGCTGCGAGCGTATGATCCTAAGAGGTGTACGTGGCGCGCGTGGTACCGTCTATACCTCGGTATATTATGCATTCGACGTCCGCGTAATAAACCGACACTACGTGTACGTACTCGAGGTGATCGTTCGATCGTCCGACAATAGTCGTAGCGCTGCGAGAACCGGCTTCTACCGCAATTACAGCAACAATGGGCCCGTTAATGTAAGCAGATTTGATTCGAGCCATTCGTATTATTTACTTCTACGATTGTTCGGGCCGAAACGCCGCAGGATCGACCGATAAATCGATTCGCGCAGCAATTCCAGCTTGCTTGGCTAATGGCGAGCAGGTTGCGAACGGCCGATTTTATCGGAATCCTATAAAGTCCACAGGGAACCTGGAGAATACATCCGACGAAGCGTTCTGACAGATCGGTCCCGACTGATATTTTATACATTAGCGGGACTCTCTGGCACGTTGTAAATCAATTTTTGAACTGTCTCCTGAATCGAATTTAACCGTCTCCCCGGGATAGGAATAGCGACCGCAGACAAGACACGGAAACGCTTTTGAATACGAAAAAGATTCCTGTCGTCGAACCAGCCACCGGTTTCCGACCCGCAAATGAGCAAGCTTTGCCGAACTGCCCATGTCTCTTTCACATTTTACCTTAACTGTCTGCGTTAACAGCGTTCTCTCGTTATGTTTATCTATATTGTTGTGTTCTGGTACGCAACACTTTATTACGAAGACTGAACGTACAACTAGAATGCGGTACCAAACTATTTCTAATTCTAACTTATTCTATAACTTGTCAGTTTTTAAATACAAACTTGAGAATTAAGGATGATGGTCAAGGGACAGCGTGACTCAGGATGGTTGCAAGGTCTAGTAAGGTTTAGGAATCGTGATTAGTATGTTTGTATAGGGATGAGTCTGTAGAGTGATTTGTATGGGGATGAATCGGTACTATTTGTGAAATGAATCTTATAGTTAGTCATACAACAATATCTCCTATTATCATTTCGGTTGTTAACGTTTTTATCGATGGGATTCCTGTAACGATAGCCCCTACGATGCTGCAGACACGATATTACGGTGACCCACGTAGTAATACGCTTACGGTTGACTAAAGACAAACGACGAGCAACCTTTAACCATAGTCGTAGCACCGTCTCACGTGCACCGAAAGCTTTCAACAGATGGTGCTGCAGAATAACTACTGTACGTGACATGAAACTTTCACTGTTACTTAGCTACAAAAAAGCTCTGGCTCCTTCCATCCATCTTGTAATAGGAGCTCCACGTCTTAAAACGGTTAATTCGTTCTATACGTGCGGGCAACGTATCAGACTCAAATTACGGACATAGAAGCGCGAGAACTGTAACGAGAGCGATATCGAGAGCAGGAAACGTGTGATTCGAAATATCCGATCGGGTGAGGTTCGTTATAGCTTCTCGACGAAGGGTAGCAATATTCGGGGAGAAAAGTTTACAACCTGAAAGATGTGTTTCTCTGAAACCCGTGATATTGTACGTCTGGAACGAGATCCCAACCAGCGACATAGGCTAAACCTCGTTTAAGCTTCCGCAACCGAGCAAATCCGGAGCCTAAATTCGAATTCCCGATTACGTATCTCGTCTTCGCGGTTGTTTACGCGAAGATCCTCGATCATGCTGTAACCAGAATTTCCCGCGACTCGTAGAAAGGTGGAGAATAATGCAATAACACCCAATTAACAGAGTCTGTCTCGTTTACGGCTTTAGATAATTACTCGGCGCGTTTACTGTCGCGATGAAAATGACCGGATATTCGCTTTATTAAGCGTTATCGTTATTACTCGGAGAATTACATAAGCGAATGGCCTCGGGAAACTAGCCGAAGGGTTACGTTCGTGATTTCGATTACCGGTGAAGGCACGTCTGGAAGTTCCGAGAATTTTATCTTCCGAAACGAAGAAAATTCTATGCAACCACGAAGAACGATAGCCGTTAAGAAGAATCGAAGAAAAAAGCATCGTGGTTTATCGCGAATAGCTTCCGGGCCAGCTGGAATTTAATCCAAGGAAAGGTACGATGGAAGACAGAGAAAAGGAAGATGGTTTAAACGAGCTAGCGGAGCACCGGTTCTCCTTTGGAATCTTCGAAAATCCAGCCATTCGTTTTTGGCCCGACAACACAACGTCGGTAAGTGGGTGTATATATAGCCGCGGCTTTGTCGAAAGAGAAGAAACGAGCGGAAAGAAAATGCCGCCTTTCGACCCACTTTCAATCCTATTTTCCTCCAACTATTCGCCCCTCTTCCATTAGCCAATTGTATTTCGAGTCGAACGAACCTCGCCTAGAAATCCTCGCTCGCGTTTCTAATCGAATATTCCTCTTCGAGGCACGAATCGCGTTCAGATAAACGTTCAAAGCGCTAACGAGTTAATCGTTGACACCTTTCTTTCGAAGCTGCGCGTTCGTTGGAAAATGAGAGCTGGAGGCTTAGGCGGAATTTAGGTGCCCAGAGATTAAAAGTTGGAAAATATAAATAAAACAGCTGGGGAGTTAATTAAATTTTACGTAACGCGATCGATCATAACCTCGTAAGAGTTACATAAACTCTGCGAGCTTTGATTATTCACGGTGGACACGGTTGAAATTTAGCGGAATTTCGACGGTTCTCGGCTGGTAGACGGCCTTATTTGGCCTTATTAAACACCGCTGTCACTGTTTCAACACCCTGTACATAGACTCGAAACGAAACGTGTACCTTGCAAGATAAATAACGTTCTCGTTTCGTCGTGGGCTAGATAAATAGGTTTTAATTTGGAGCTGCTCTGCAAAAGTTAAATTAAGCTACGTCAAACAATATTCTTCCTTCCTACCTTTTTCTTTTTTTCCGTGATACCATTTCTGTTTGCTCGAGGCAGCTTACCGGTTTTAATTTCAAGTCGCTCGGATATAAAATGACGGAGTGTGTCGACACTTGGCAGTTTCATTTTTGCCTCTATGTTAGAACACTAATAAATCGTCGTTAACCTCTTGGCCCTTTGTAACGTCTGCCTTGCTAATTAACTTCGGGTTTAATACCGTATCTAGCAAACGTTTCCGACAAATTGAGTTCGTCGTCCTGGGAACAACGATTTTCCCAGCAAGTGATTATGCGAAACGACGAGCAGTCAAGGTTCCCGAAACTAAACTTCTCCTTTCTTATGAACCCAACTTTCCTCGTCAAACGATACTTTTCAAATTTTATTCGGTTCTCCTTTGCCGTAAAGGCGATTCATCGGCAAAGTGATCCGCAGTATTAAACCGGTAGTAAATTTCAAATATTAACAATATTTTGCGATCATTGCATTTTTCCTATTTATTCCATAAAGGCAAACTTCATTTGCAGCTTACGCAACGTCATTTTTATGAAACTGTTTCAATTTATCAAGGCAAAGGAGTGTTTCCCCTATAAAATTGTACTACAACGTTCTGAATAAATGGAAATTTGTTGGTTCCATATCTGGCGTGTACAGGGAATGCAAAACGAATTCCCAGTGCAACTCGACTAATTCTCTTTGTCTGTACCACGCTCGGTCTTGCAGCATAATTTCGAAAAGGACATCCTTTCGATTTACAAAAGGTAATCTGTAATTTCTCTTTGTTGATAAATACCAATCAACATTGCGACGTGGACTATAAATTTAATCTGTCGAAATAATTCGAGAATAAACAATGTCGTAATTTGGAATAACAAAACGAAAAATCCTTAAAAATTTGATGGGGAAATAAGTGACGAAGAGAGATATTCGTAAAGCAGAAAAAAGGGTTACGATTCAATTAATATTCCATCCCGGAACGCTATTTGAATTAATATTAGTTCGATGTTCGCAGATGCGATCTTCGCCGCGGGCTTGTCACGTTCTCTTCATCGAATGGCTCTCCCTCGTTTTATTTGGCGAAATTGAGAGACGAGAGCTCGAACGAGAATGGGAAAAAAATCGAAAACGATGAAGATTTTCACTCGCGTAACTCGAAAATTTGAACGGGACGAGAGATAACGGAGCATTGATCGAGTCCTAACGATCCATCGAACGTTAATTTCATCTCGGTTGTCGGTTCTATTATTTTTTTTTCCGAGTGCTTCGATCGCGTTGGTTGTTGCTCGAAGACAAAATTTTCGCGGAGAAGCGACAGGCTATAATTTTAATCGGCCACTACATCAATATTCCCCCGCGAAAGGGAGAACGAATTTTCCGATTCAATTAATATTCTGTTCCGCCGGGTGATTTGAATGAAATTTATTTCGACGCTCGTCGATATCCCGTCTTCGATCTCGAGTCGTCACGTTCACCGTGAATCGCTTCTCGTTTCGTCGCTCGACCGATGAAAAATTAGAATTGCAAAGGTTCATCCGTGTCGCGATTGCGGGCATTATGAGAGAATACACCATCAAAGTTATCGCATCGAGAGAAGGATTTTTGCCCGACAAACATCGATAAACGAACTGTTTTTTTTTTCAACGAAAACTAAAACAATAATTTCCTTTTTCGCTCGCGTAATAATTTGAAATCCACGGAAGTGGCACTATTGTACTCGAGGGATTTATAACTAAGTTTCATTTTAAACCGCGGTTATAAAAATTCGAGAGGCGAGGGAATTATTCTCGCAGCGTGGAAACGTGAATCTGTAAGAACGAACGAGGTGAACCGTGAATTTGCCCCCGGGGCGCGAACGCGATGCGAGTAACGCACAGTTCTGGGACGGGTTGCGAAGATAGCGGAAACGCAAAGTACACAGTTTTAATTTTGCAAAGATTACGATCCGCAAATACGCGTTTACCAGTAGAGAGACTACGGTGTCAACGCGACACGGCTTAAAATATTTCTAGCAGTACATTGTCCGCGTTAACACTCGCGACGTAATTGGTATTAAGGACGGTCGGGTGAACGAAGTGACGATTAAATGAATATTCGATCGTACGAGGCGAACAAAGGGTGAAATTTCATTGATTCGCGGATGCTCGCCGCGCTTTCGTGTCGTCACGTTCGCCAGGAACCCGATGAAGGCAGAGCGAAGCTTGGAGCACGAAGCACGGATCGGTCATCCGTCGTCGGTTCACGACGTGTGAACTGTAAATTGCGGCGGCGGTAGCCGCTCGAGAACGGTATTCCGCTCGAGTTCCTAATGCAAACGTAATCTAACTAAGGTCAGCGCGTGCTGCTTTGTAAGCCACCGGTGGTTCGGAATTAATGCTGGCCCCGCAACTCTACGCTATTTCGCCGCTGTGTTACGAACCCCTACCGCGTATTTCCATTATACCCTCGCCGAAAAAAGAAACCATGCTCCAAGATTATTCGCGATTTGTTTCTTTCGATTCGACATTGAACAAACCAATGGATCGCTAACGAGGTTGAAGTAGCGGTCGGTACACTATCGTTAACCCTTTCACTACGAAAAACGTAAATATACGTCCTGATAAGTCCATCGATATACACGAAAGACGTAAATATACGTCCCTATGTGTTCATCGATATCAAAGTGTTCGAGGATCGCTTGTCGTTCAAGCAATTTATTCCATCCAAACGGAGTCGATTTGGCATAAAATCCTTCGTTGTCTGCGATTGTAAAACTGACTATATTTTAGATATGTTAGTATGTTGATGGACTACTCCGAAATCGCGCCGCAGTGAAAGGGTTAAACGTATGCGAGACAAAAGGATTACAGGACTTTGCGAACGCTTGGTATATCATGACGAACGTCGAAATCGTATGGAAATTGATGTTACGAGAGACCTTTTTAGCGACGTACCGTTATAGATCCTTTTGAGTTCGTAGATCGCGGCATCGACGTCGTTTCCTGAAACGTCGAAGGTTTCCGCGTATTAGGTTCGAATCTGCATTCCGACGACGGCGAGATTGAATCGCGGTAACCGCATTTCGGTTTTCGATTTCGTTTACCCGACCAGTCGACTCTGCGCGAGATTGACTAGTACGTTATCGAGAATTCGTGGCATCGCTACTCTTTTCCCCTTTAATCCCTTCGCCGATCCGACCCCTGTATACGAAACCATCGAGATGGAACGTTCGGATTATTCGAGATTATTTTCGCGATTGTATGCACAAGGATTTTCTATTATGCATATTACTCCGCGGATGATACTTTCTCGGCTCTATTCTCGGTACGTTGTTAGACAAATAAATGTTCTGGTAAATGTTGCGTTAACCGTGTGGAAAGAGGACGATGCTTCGAGGGAAAAGAACTCTTCGTTACGGTTCAACCGGTGGTTGTAAACCACGAAAATAATTGTATCTGCTCTTTCGACGAAACACAGAATTATCACGAGTCAGCTTTGTCCTATTTTTCGCTCTTTATTCTCGATGTTTTCCCTTGTAAGCTTCCGCCGCATTTATCTCGACGTTGGCGAAACAAAAATCTTCTCTGACGATACACAGCGCTCTTTACGAGATACCGTAAACCATCTTACTTTGTAGACGATTTCGCGTTCTAAATTACGTAATTGGAGTCTTTCGATTGTTCGTTGCCTCGCCAGCTATTTATTTTAAACTCCGCAAAGAGTTTACCGAAATAAATACATATTATAAGTAAAATTACGACTTAAATTGTAATTGCAGCTCTTAGCTCGATATCGCTTTCTAGAAATTATTCTTTAAAACATTTTTCGAAAACAATATCGATTACCAGGTCACACCACGTGGAGGTGGCTACAATAGTGACCCACCCTAACTCCAAATCCCTTCCACCCTCCATTGCAATCTCATTTAGCAGAAGGATAAATGAGTTTGACTCTACCTATCTCGTAGGCTCGCATATACAAGTCTTTTACCACAATCCAGTAAAAAAACTTGTATCGCACGCACGCACATACATGAATTTAATACTAATATACGCTTAACTTAACCTAAACGCCGCAGTGTACCTCTTCTTCTAACATTGCACTCAAATAATCTATAACGAATTGAAAAAGCAAAGGAAAGAAAGTTAGAAGAACTTTCTACAAAAGGAAAAGAAAGTTAGAAGAACTTTCTGTGAAAAAAAGGGTTCGGTATCTTTCGTCAAGAGACCGCGCCTTCCATGGGTCAAAGGGTAGTCCACAGTGGCTTACGTGAACCACGGAGACACAGATGAACCGAAAGTACCTTACGTGAGTTCGAGTGACACTCCCGAAATGGCGGAGGGTGTCCATTTTGCCCCTCTTGTCTTTCACGTGTTCCCGAGGGGGGGACACCCAGACCGTAATGCCCCTTGGCAGGATGGCGACCGTTCAGGGAGCACATCGGTAAGGATTGGTACTACCCCGATCGGCCCCGCCGAGATGCATCGTTCGAACTACACCGGTACCCCCAGCCCACCAATGCCGCGTGTTCACAGCGCTATGAACCCCCAATGATCCACTTGGGTTCGGAACAATTGACAAAAAATAACCGGGTATACTATAAGCTAACGCGTACAAACATTCAGAATTGTGAAGATGAATGCAAATTAGAATCAGATGTACTTGCAGAGCCTACGAGAACACTTAACTTAAAACTAACGCTCGCATAAAATTAGTTTAAAAATAACACACGCAGGAAATTCTTAAAATTAACGCAAAATATACTTAAAATTATAAATTATAATAAATCCCTCGAAGGATGTCTTCAATGATGACCTATTTATTACCTATTATAGAATAAAGTATAACAATAAAGTATTGGAGAAACAAATACAAGATTAATAACATATTAATATTTAGCGAGACAAATTAATAATAACATGCAAAATTCATATAAAATACACAATATAATTGACAAATCTCCATTCCAATAAAGTCCTGAAATATCTGAAAAATATTAAGAAAAATATGAATCATTAAAATAACAAGATCTAACCTGAAACATACAAAAGTTATTAAGACAAATATAAAACATTAAATTAAACAATTAACACGAAAGTAAAACCTGCAACGGATAAAAATAATTAAGACACATATGAAATATTAAAAATTAGTTTCTTAAAATTAAAACCTGAAATAGACAAAAATTATTAAGACAAATATAAAGCATTAAACAATTAACACTAAAGTAAAACCTGCAATAGATAAAAATAATTAAGACAAGTAATTAAAATCTTCAAGAAATTCTGCAGACAGGACGCGACACGTCTTTCGCGTTCGAAAGGTAAATGTCGAATGACTCCCCGCGCCCTCGTTCCGCCTCGCTCGCTGCTCGCTTACCGCCGATAATCCGGCACGAATAGACATCTGTTGTTATTATTCTCGGCCGCGCCGACGCTCCGTTTCCGAGAAATACATTCCAAGCCACGAAATATAATTATTACGAAGTACGAAAATCTCAGAGCTTGAAAGATTGAGGAAAAATTCAAGAACATTAGAAAGCAAAATATAAATTCAATAATGTCTGAAAATAAAATCATTTACACATTTAAAAAATGTAATTGCAATTGTAATTCCATTTCAATCGCACAAATTAAAATTTCTACATATCTTGTTCTGAACTTGCACTCGTATAAGGTAAAATTAAGTGAAGGAAAAATGAAGGAAATAAAAAGAATGTTTGAACAACTTTCTTTTATGTTCCAATCAATTTACAAGAATAAACTAATGCTTCAAAAATAAAAATCTATAATAAATAAAACTAGAGAAAAATTTTTAATGTGTAAAAGGTTGAAAAATGGTGAAAATTGTTAAATTATTAATAAATTTAGCTTATAGTGACATCTTACAGTATTAGAAATGATGTACAATGTTAGAAACAGAATAATTGAATATTAAGTGAGCCGTTCACTGCACAAATCGATTAACTCCACTTTTTGAAAAATCTTAAATTTAAGTATAAAAGCACTTGGTATAATGCTAACATTTTATGTTTATACAAATGTTTCCAAAAATAAACGATTAACACCATTAAACGACAATATGTATTTTGGTCACTGAAAAATAAATAATATATTTCAGAGGCCATTCTTAAATAAATTTTTTCTATTCCTTTTTATAATTTTACATCTTTTAAATGATAGCCAAATTTGTATTTATGTATTCTGCACACTTTATTTGAATTGATATTACCAAAGGAATTTTAAAAACCTATGCACATTATTTCATCGCATTTCTCCGCTTTTTGTTTTATGGAGTTAATCGATTTGTGCATTGAACAGCTCAAATATGAAACATTAAAAATTACTTCCTTAAAATAAAAAGCTGAAACATATGAATAAGGAATATTTTGCACCAGATCGTTAAATCACCGCATGCAGTGGATTATCACGCACTGGATCATTAAGTACCGAAATTATCGCGCGTTCGAACACTACGCGTATCGTAGATCACTGCACGTGGTAATTACTATGCGTTGGATCACCACGCATTAAATTGCCACGCGTTTATACGTAGCATAGAGCAACAGTATCTGTTTTGCACAGAACGCGATTGTTCGTTTTCTTGACGACGCGCGATGACATCCCATTGCGCTCGGTTTCATCAATTCCGTCGCGTTCTCGCGTTTCGTCGACTTCGAATCGAAACCGATGATGATTCACGGCAGATTTCTCAACCGTGAAATTCCAGCTAGCATTAAAACGTTAACACGCCGAGAGAGTAGCACGCGGTAAGATGCCTCTCGACTTTGCGGTTTCCCGTTGCAGAGAAACGCGGCTACTCCCATTACACCCGGCACGGAATTACCGTAAGCTGGTCGGTGATGTTTATAACTGTTACGGATTTAAGCCGCCGTTATATTCCGCCGAGCCTGAAGGGTTTCGAAATTTCACGAGCGGAACGTATCCTTTGACCGTATCACGGATTTAATACCCGCGACGATGTTACGTCGTTGGGATAGCGAAATGTGTTTTAACGCGGATTAAAGGGAAATTAGGAGGCATTTTTCCGCTCCATGCGGCACGAATTCGTTCGATCGAAGATTCGTTAATATAATTTTCCTGGTCGACGGCGATTCATCCGGATGCTCTCGACCAAATAAGCCGACCTTTGTTCCGCCGATACGCGTGAAAAATTCTGTATTATTCTGGAAACGAGCTGCGACGGTAACCGTGTCGACATTTGTCTCCGACTAAATTTCCTAGATTTACAATAGTCGGAAAAATTGAAAAAGAAGCAACGAGATTAATGATCAGCCAAAGACGGACGGAGATCGCTTCCGCGATCGTCGGTTAATCGAACGAAAGATTTCAACCTGACTTCGTAGCTTCTAAATCGAATCTTTAATCGGACGTGGAAATCTCGAGCTAGTTTCCTCAAATTCCCAGCTGCATTCGACTCTTCGACGAAACCTTCGTGTTTTTCTCTTTTCGTTCGCCCCTTTTCGACCTCGTTTCCACCGCCGTTACGATCAGTCATTATTCGCCAGGAAACGAGCAGAATCGATTCGAATTAACGTTATCCCTTGCACGAAACGAACTCTCTAAAGAAGCTCGAGCGAGAAGCATTATCGACGAAACAACGAAGAAAATTAAATAAAATAATGCATTACAAGGTACGATGTAGCTGGTGTTCCGGTTAATCGAAGGCGAATCTCTCTCGGGGCTTTTATTCGTTACGCCTTTACGCCAGCTTCCGTTCGACGAACTTCGCTTAATTTCCAGAGACTCGAATATTCGCTTCTACCCTCTCGACCTGATAGTTATAATTGTTATAATATGACGGCTGGATGATTGCTCGAAACAGGTCGACGAAAGTTTCCGCGTTACATCGTTTACGGCGTAATCGTTCGAAACGAACGATTCAAACTTCTGGATCGTACAACTGGCTGGATTATTCCTATCTAGCAGAGAAGTATCCGATTTCGTTGTACAGAGTAACTCTGAACCGGCGTTCAAAAAGTTTTAACGCGGTATGTCGCCAAGAGATATCTGCAGGATTTTTACCTTTCGATTTCCCTCGCTAAATCAACCGAACACGTTTCGTAATTAGCTGAACGAAATTAGCAGCGATAAACAGAGACAGGACGAGTGGTCGTTTTTGAAAACGAGCGAGCACTCGATCCGACGGGGTTGAAAAGTTGTCGTCGTCCGCGTCAACGTTTAGGTTTTCGGTTGAAAACGATTTGGGAGAAGGAACTTTGGCGCAAAGTCTCTCGGCGATGGTTATTCGCTTTGAAAGGCAATCTACTAATGGAAGCGTGGAAAGAACGCTAATTCCGGCGTTACGTTGAACCGCGCGTAAAAGAAGCGTTTCGAAAGGCTGAAACGTACTTCGTCTAACTCCCGTTCGCGTTTCGGTCTCGAATCTTTTGGAAGAGGCGGCCTCTTTCCCGTTTAAACGTGTACGCTTTCGCGAATTAAACGAGATACAAGTGCGTAAATACTTGGCAGATAAGTGGCAGTTTATCGAAGCGCAACGAATACCGTTTCAACTTTCAAAATATTCTCGAGGATCATCGCGGGAGCGACGTATCGATAACTTGATTTTCGCTAGATATTTCCAGTAACGCGATATCGATCTCTCGAATCCATTCGAACCATCGAGTTTACCCATCACTTCCGCCAGGTAGCTCATTTACGAGATACACAGAGAAGCTATCACGAACATCGCTTCCTTTGTCGACCATTCGACATCGATTGACGGTTTGTGGCAAATATCTGCCAGTAACGAGTACGTTCTACCTTTTACTCGGTTTTCAGACGGTTTGTTCTATCGTTCCGCTGATACGATAGCTGTATAAACATCGAATTTCGTCCGATTTTCCAATTTAATATTTTCCAATATCAAATTGCTCGGACAGAGCTCTGCAACGATTATTTATTGTACCGATGCTCCCAAAGCCTGTTATGAAATTTAACGCGTCGATCATCGTGAAAGATCATCGATGCCGCTGCTCAAAATTTGTATAATCCAACATAGCTGTTTCTGTCTGATTTGCATTCGAGGATCCATAGATCCCCAATGAACATTCCTTTAAAATTCGTTCAATTTACTGGGCCACTTGGTACCAAGATAAATAGGAGCTGTAACTATAAATACTGCTAGATAAAGAAGTCGAAGACAAATTCAAAGATTCGATCTTATCAGCAAAATTTAGGAAGAGCGAACCCTTCGTGGAGAAAGGTTAGTTACGTTGCAAAGTAGCTTGGAATAAGCTTATTCGAAAGACAATATTTGTTGTTCGTTAAACAATTTGGAAGGAACCCGAGGAAAATTAACAGAGCGAATAATACTGGGATGTTAACTCGTTGAAACGATCGGGAGTAATTGCGGGGAATTTGGCAAAGCCTCGAAGTCGATCTTACAATGCAACCGTGCGCTGACCACCGACCGGAGAATAACTCGAGTTCGCTTGAAAATCGTACAGTTTCCATTCCAAGCAACCGTAGATAACGGACAATAGATAAGGACAATCGGAAGAGATTGCTCTATCCTGCAATTAACCGATCCTTATTACGCGCAAGTTACTTCGCGATTAATAGCACAGCAGGCTCAGAATAACCGCCACCGGCTATGCCCACATCGATTTCATTCTCTCCTCGCTGGGGACCACTTTGACCGCCGATAATTACTCACTCGCGAGTAACGATGGGAAACCGGTTCGATAAAATTCTCCAACGTAACGAAACGAATGATTTCCAAAAGGGAATTGTAGAGAACGCGCATTAATTCTGTCCGTTTTCTAAATGGCTGCTTTTATCGAAGATAACGTACAACGTTGTCTTTTTTTAAATCCGTATAAAACGGTAACTCGAACCGGTGTTAAGTAACAGAACGAAATTAGCGTATACAATGACAGCAAAGAGAATTCGATATTAATATGAATTACCAATAACCGAGAGCGTATCGTCGGTATTTGATAAACGTTTAATAAAAGCATTGGACGAACGTTTAATAAAAGCGATCCATTGGCGGTTAACCGAGGCCTCGCGATTGACGCTGACAGCCAAAGTGTTAATCAAAGTTTCAAGCCGCGTTCAAAAGCGTTTTACGACGCGAGCGAGATGTTCCGTCCACGAATAAACGAAATTCGGAATTTCGAGGGCGGCAGAGACGCTTTGCACGCGGTCGCAAAGTCGACGCCGGAGAGCAAAGGATTAAGCCCGTTTAATGCTCGACGGTGAACACGAGTAGGCTCGGCGAAACGTAAAAGCGTTCCCGTAAAGTCGTCTTCCGTCGAGTCACGAACGGAGCCGCGCTCCTTTACATAGCGTCGGAAACATTGAGAAAAAGTCCAAGGAAAGAGGCGAGGAGGCGGGCGAAGACGATGAAAATAGAGGAGCGAGAGAGGATGGCTTTAGAAGGCCACTCGCAAGATTTGCCAAGATTTACGTGCTCGGAATTCCCCGCATGAATGCTTCGAATGTAAGACATTCTTCGTACCTTCGAGCTGCCACGCTCCTGAAAACCTACCCCGCTTTGCGTCTACGCGTTTCACCTCCGCGATTCTCTTTCCTCGCGCATCGTCAAACATTCTGTGACGCGTGCAACTGTCTCCTCCGTGTGTGCCAACCGGTGGAACGTGGCCCAATCTGTTATTTAGTTATTTGCGTTCGACGTACGTGTCGATTCTTTCGGAATATCGATCGAGCGTGCGCGACGGACAGAAAACGGTGGATCGTTGACCCGAGAAGGGTAAGCTGAAATCGAGCAATAACGCCACGAGTAGAATTAAACGCGTAGCGGCTGAGGTTGCTTGTTGTTCGCTGTCCGGGATTACCGTGGTCGTTAGGCCGAGAACGCTGTCGTAACTCGATTAATTTATACAGCCTCGAATCAAGACGCCCTCGTTACCAACGAGATACATCGCTCCGCCAGAGGGTACAAATTATACGATTTTCTTACTAATCGTCCACGTAAAACCGCGTGCTCCCTCTTCTTTTATTCCATACTTACTAGCGACGTTTATTGTTCTCGACTATTAACTGTGAGCAGAGCTTTACGTAAAACTGGAACAAGTGCAATTAAAATGCTACGCATACGCAATTACCGACTCTAAGAGACTCTTAGAGTAGATAATCGATGAGCTAGTGCTACTCTAGTTTTATCGTGCACGCAAGAATCATCTCGGTATAACGAGCGTACATCGTACGGTTAACTTCTGCGTTTCCGATATAAACTCCTCGAATAAGTCAACCTATCAATTATTTCTCGTCGCTCGATGAAAGTTTATCTCGTTGGGACAAGATTTTCCATACGACTACCAACTCTCGAAAACCGCAGAGAAACGGTTCGCCGAATAGTAGGTCGGTGTGCGGATAATGATACAAAGCGAATCGCTCCAGCATGCAAGATAGAATCCCAGAGATAAATCTGAAGTGCGCGAGAGAGTCCGTGCCGAAATTATTATCGATCACGGATGGTAGCCGTTGGCCAGGAGGATTCAGGAGCAGGTCCAAGTTATTATTTGATAATACCCGCGGCTGTTAATGAAACCAGCTAGCTAAGCGCAACTGCTCGTCATGCTCGGCTCCTCGTTCGTGCCGCTACGTTACGAGGAACGTTATCACGGCAGGACGGAGAATCCTCCGCCAAGTCATAAACTTACCTAACTTCGACATGGTATCTTAGCCCGTAAATTGACCAAGAAGCCCGGACTAATTTTCATGCCCCTGCGAACCCCTTCCAGCCCTTCGCACGCGAACAGCCCGTGTAATCTCAGGGTTTTCCGGTTTGCCCGTGTTATCGCCTCGTTCCCAGCGGCTTAACAAACCCAGTCACCGTTCATTATTAACGTCTATGCACCTGCGCATGCAACTAATTGCTTGGAAACGAATCGAAACCTGCCAAGGCATTGTCTACGCAACCCTCGAATCCGTCGCGACTCCTCGAGCTTTCGACTCGTCGCGACTACCACGTTCCGGCACTCAGCCGGCGCAGGATTTTATTTACAATTTTACCCGAAATTTAATAAGTATTAGAGTATGATCGATGGATTTGTATCGTCAATTTTGCACGATTAAAGCGCAAATTGGGGCGGACGACGGTACCGTAAACGATTATCAAGTGCACCGGCTATCAATTTTGTAATTTTACGCTTCGGTGGACTACTTCGAATTTGAATCGGCAGTGCAATTACATCGACATCCGCTCGTACGCGTTTATTTTTCAATCGGTATTGTCCACGTTAAATCCGTAACGCAGTTATTCGTACGATAGAGAACGCGTCGACCGAACCGATCGAGCAAACGGATCTCCTATTTCAGCCGTGTTTAACGAGAGGCCGGCCCGGGGGAAAATTAAGCGCAAATATTTTAAGCGTTACACGGCCCGTGAAAAAAGAGAATGCGCTCGCCTCCGGTCGACGAGGTTCGTGAATGGAAAAAACGAAAAGAATGGACCGACGTTCGCTGCGAGAAGAATAGGGGCGCGTTGCGATTCAGCGGTGCAGAGGCCGGAGCAGAAACGACCAACGACGGATCAACGTGCCCACGAACCATGGAAACGCCGAGCTGGACGAAGAACGAAGGCGTGAAAAGGGTAACGCGCCAGATATCGAACGGTCGATCCATTTTTTCCCCTTTTTGCCCGTCTTGCTGGAACATCGTCGTCGTCCTCGCTGTCCTGCCCAAGGATCGAAGATTAAAGTCTGACCACGAGCCAAACGTAATTACTTCGGTTCTCTTTCATCTTCGCTCTATCTATCGCCTTGGGCAAACTAGTAAGACCCTGCCGGGTCAACCCCTTTCTCTGAAGGCTCTTAAGCGCGACAGTTTATTTGCTCGGCTGCGGTTCCACCTGGAAAGCGCCGGAAGACTCTCGGGAGTCTTTGAGCGGGCCATCGGACCTTCAACGGACGCACGCGTTAACCCTTTGTGCGCTCACCTAATTTTCTGCTTATTCCATTTCTTATCGCGTACCCTTACTAACCAACCGCATTTACTCCGACGTAACGCGAGTCGCAATTCGTATTTTCGATCTTCGAGGAATGAGAACATCGTCTAACAATGGAGGCTAGGATAACCTAGGAAAAAGTCCAAACCACGGAAGACCTAGAGTATTTCAATCCCGACTTACGATCGACGTCCCGTACACAATGGACGATTTTCGTGGCATTTTTCTCTTATCTTTCTCGCACGGTCCGTCCACTCGCGTTTCAATATTTGCTTGCCAAACACAAAAATTCTTCCTTTGTCTATGTTTTGCTTATGTACACGTATATGGAGTTACTTTCCGAATCTTGTGAAAAGCATCGAGGATTTGTACTTCGAACCCGATCGGAATATCTTTCTCGGATTCACAATTTCTAACGTCTTTCTGGATACTGAAATATCTAGGTTTTGATCCTTTGCAAGGCTCACAAATTCCTTGTTTATTCGATATTACGGATGTTGGAACACGGAACGTTCACTTTGCTCGGATTTGCATGTATCTTTACTTGCTAAAGACATCGTCGTTATTTTAATTTTTATTCCTAGCGAAAGTATCGATTGGCTTGCAAGTTCTCGAAGATTTGTCTCGCTCCCATCGACACTTTTATTTCTCCTAGTACTGTACACTTTTCCTCTAAACTTACAGAAGGTAAGGTAAGGTTGCTGGCAAGGATTCGTTGCTCGAAACCCTATCCCATCTTTTCCATCCCTCTTGTTTGTTCAAGAATAATGACCGGCAATCACGTTGAAAGCGAATGGCGGATCGCGTGGCTAGCTATTCTTCGGTCGATGTAACGGTAGCTTTGTTCGACAGATTTTCATGCTCTACGTGATCGTACCGAAATGGAACTCAACCGACATTGTGGCTTCGCCCGAAACCGATTCGACGAACGAGTCTTTTAAAGGCTTACTTGGTTGGACGCGATTCGGACCGCGAGACGAGATCAAACGACGAATCCCTTTCGCGGTTGGCAACCATCAAACGCGAAACGCGTTTAAATTTTCGAATCAATTACTCCCCATTTCCTTTCTCTGTAATACACGATTCGTTGCACAAAAGTTCTTTTGAAACCTGCCGGAGCGTTGATCAAATTCCCAGGACAAAGTTTGCCTTTTCTCCATATAATTATCTAAACTTTTACGCTATCCTCTCGATAACGATATTCCAGAACCATACCGTCTTTTTCGCGTGGAATTTTTGTGGGGATTTTTTACGCCACCTGTGAGAAAATTCGAGAGTCGACACTAGCGAGAAGCAGGTCCGACGCAGTTACCCGAAAGAGATCCTGCCATAAATTAAGACTAGGACGCGTCGCCATGGCCCAGAACTTTTCACGATAGGACACTTTGCGAGAAAAAGTCAGTCTCGCGAAAACAAGCAGCCAGTATTAGTCGGGGCGATATTATGAATCAGCGTTATACTTGGAAACAGGACAACCATAAATCCGCTACGAAATCGACTTTCACGACCTTAGAGAGAATCGTTAAACTTCTTTTACGTTTCCAGCTTGATTCTCCGTATCTTTATCCCGGTACTCGCGTCCCATAGGATCGGGTATCAGCAATCGGAGGCCCGTTTCGTAGCCGAAGCCCGTTTGCGATGCTCCGAATTGACGATTCGATCGTTTGAACGGAACTACAACGGCTAGATCCAATTTCAATAGCGCACGCGATATCGAGACCACAACCGTACACGAGCTCGCCAATTGCTTCGGCTTCTGCTTCTACTTCCCCCTAACCGTACACGATCCCCTTTAAAGGAACCATGGCGTATCCTCTATCGATAGAACGCTAACCGCGAATTGAGATATACGAACCCGTTTTTCTCGTGTCACCGCCTCCTACGATCCGATTTTTGTCCCGTTTATCGATACACTTGTCCGACTCTGTTAACCCTTAAATGCATGAGTGTTGCATTTTTTGCGTTAACTTTTTTAGCCGCGGCATTTGTGCTCTGAAACTTCAGATATTTGTTTCTGTCTATATTTATGTTAATTTCAATGTGTTTACAGATATAAATTGTTGCTGTAATCAAAGTTAGCACGAAATTAGGTAAGTGGCGACCTTGATGGACACCACGTATAGATTCACGTTCTTAATATTTAGTATCTCATTGTACACATATGTTATCGTCAACGTATTTTGGAGGGTCATCGGGGGCAATTAGCCTGCGCTATTTTACCTTTGAACGATTTATAATAGGGATAGACTGCGTGAGGTCTAAGCGAAAGGTTGGAAATTTTGTTTTCTGTTATGACTTTCCGATAATATCTTTGTATTATAAAATACTTGTTTTTACTTCTAGAATAAAGATCCTGAGATGTCATTCCTCTATTTTTTCAATTAAGTACATTTTAATCTGTGGTCCACTTATGCATTTATGGAATTTTTTGTGACTTATGCATTTAAGGGTTAACGCGGCCAAACTCCTTCGAGATTGCGCGAAGAACGACCGGTTATCTCGCTCTAATTTCACGAGTTCGTTTCATCGAGTCCGTAAAACGCGGTGGTGAGGCAAAGAGATCCCAGAGATAGCTATTTTGCGCGAAACTGCCGATAAGGCTGAATCTTTCAAAGCAAAGCCGTGATTATGTTTTTTTTTTCGTACGGAAAAGCTCATAGCCGTGTTTAACCGACATCGACTATCAAAACTGACGGGATTCATCGTCGAAGCCGAATCGTTTCCTTCCCTCGGGGTAAATGCAATTTTCAATCTGTTTGAAATCCGTCGACTGTTTCGAACTCTGTCGAACATTTTTTTGCCGCCGCGAATCGAACCAGCCTGTTCCGCGCGAAACGTCTGAACGACAAACTGTTATTTCGTTCGATTCCGCGTCGCTGATCGAGCGAGCAAAGGAAGAGTCGATCGCTAGCTACGGATATTCGTGGCTCTCCGTTGGTTAATCGAAAGAGCAGTTATCGCCGACGAAGTTTAAACGCGTCATTCTCGCTGGCAAGCGGCTGACAGTTTGCACGGTACGGTAGGAAACTTCGTTGAACGCGAGCTATAGACCGCTTCCTTGATCGAGTGTCCGCCCGCACTGACGTTGATACATCAACTTGGGTTATATCAATACAGAAATTCGACCCTCCCTCCGTCGATAATTTCAGCGCTGAAACTTCTTCAAAGTTTTTATTACCCTATCGAGTTACCGAACGATAATTAAGAGCAAAAGTTAAAGCGTTAATTTCGAACGATAGCTCCGGCCGATCGGATTTAAGCCCGTTTTAGCGAAGAAAGCGCACGGAACGTGTATTTACCGAAACTTTGGTGAAACAACGTGGCAGCGGAGCCAGCGAAAACAAGCAGAGACGAAAGAAGAAGGACGAGTATCATCCATCACCAGCGAAACACGAGGAATCGTTTCGTGGTGTTGTCGTTGCTCGAGCAAATACCTTTTTCGGCGTTTCGCTACATACGCGAGACTGAAACGGATTACCGCGAGTCCGACGGAGAGGGTTAAGGAACGAAAAGGGAAGGAAGGTACGGCCTAAGAACGAAGTAGAAAGGGTGAAGTGGAAGCGTACCGAGACCCTAGCTTTCGATGCATCCCATTATGGAAATGCGACCTCTCGCGGCTCTTGAAAATTATGTTGATGTTATGCGGCCCACCCGTTCTCGCATCGCACTCGACCACTGCTTTCTAGAAGGCCTCGACCCTTTCATTCGATCCTTAGTGCAACCACCCTTCTCCAGGTTCCAGTTGAAAGCAGTTTTTTGGCTTATCTCGAATTCATCAAACGCGATTACCCTTTTCCTGCTCTTCCGTTTTCGAAATATACAGTGCCAAAATGATAGGACGATTGATGTATTTGTATATATCGTACAAGAGAACACGGTATATGTACATTTTACAAACCCTATATATTAGATGTGTCTTCTATAGTATGCATATAGAATTGCATATTTAATACATAGGGTTCGTAAAATGTACATATATCTTGTTATATTATACGATATACAGAAATACATCAGTCGTCTTATCATTTTGTCCGGCACTGTATCTAATCGTCTCACGTGTATCGTCGAAGATGTTACACCTTATGCGATCTAACAGAAGGTGCATGGAAATTTGCACGAATGGAATTTCTGCGCGCGATGACACTTATGCACTGATAATTTAAAGCGATGTCTACACGCGGTTGCTATGCGTGGTATTGCGATTCGTAGCGATTCAATGCCGGATGATATAACGCGTAATAATTTAACGCGTCGGGTTATAACGCGCAGCGATCTAACGTGTCAAGATTTAACGAAGTTAGTTGGTACCGTCGTCATTTTCGTTGTCATTCTCGTCGTGTTTCCGTCGCAATGTTTGCCACTCTAGAGTCGGAATTATGCTCTTAAACGGAATTATGACCACGAGTGGTACTAGGACACGTTTACACACGGAGGCTGAGCCGGCGGAGGCCGAGGAATGAAATACGGGGCTAGAAAACGCGACGGTTCGCCGAAGGGAAAACGGGGAAAGACGGGAATCGAGGCTGGAGGATAGTTTCACCTCGGGAATTCCGTGTCAGGACAGCAGCGAGGATCCGGCACGAGCGATGGTGGCCGTGCATCACTCTTACGAAAGGAGCGACGATGTTATTTGTCTGCGAGACATTTTCAAAGTGGTTTTGTCGAAACGCGTCAATGAAAATTAATAGCGACTCGCTGCTGCGTTCGTTCGATCTTCATCCGCTAAGATTCTCTTATTTTTCAGCCGGCAACCGCGTCAACGCCGTCGGCGAAAAAACCGTTCGAGCTTGTACTCCGTTACTTGCCTCTCGAATACGGTACAATTTTACAACTCGTGTTTTCGAATTATCGTTGCTAAGAGTACGATTTCACGAGTCGATAGAATCGTATTTACCATACGTCATCGCTCGGGTATAGGGAAGAATCATGAACTGAATCACAATTAACCGGTTCGAAACGTTAATGCAGCTACCGGTGCAATCGGCGCGGTTTGGATTCGACCATAATCGCGAACTCGACGACTCGTCGATAATATATAGCCCCATTTGCGAAAAGCCGGTTGCGCCGATTTATTAATGCATCTACGTCCGTTCATGCCGTATAATCGATAAGATATACCGTCCCGAAATCGAGAACGTACATAATCCATTCTTGACTTCACGACCGCGTTAAATATTCAACGACGGACGAAAAATTGCGGCTGCTGGAAACAAAAAATAACCATCCCGTGGAAAAGTTCTCACGCTGGATATTGTGTGCAAAGTTTTCGCGTTTATCATTGCCGTGCTTCGTCGGTTTTGAAAACGAACTGCAGCGAAGAAAGAACTGCGACTTTATTACCCTCGGCTAAATTATCCGTAATTGTCTCCGGCGAGCTCGCCACTTGAAACATTCGACTATAAAAAAGACAACGAATCTTCGCGCAATATATAAGGCGAATATTTATTTTTTATTAACGCTGCTAGCCGTGAACTCCGCTAGAGTCCATTGTACGTTTTGCTCGGGAACACTGCGGAAAAGTAATCCCCTTGCGAGTACAGGAGGTCTCGGAACACCGCGAAAATTGCGATAACGGATATCAAACGGCGCGTAAGAAGTCGAAGCGTGAAAAAATCCTGCTCGTAGAAAATTGACGCGTGAATACTCGGTACATAAATATTCGACACGCGAATGACTCGAAGCGTGAGGAATCGATGCATGAAAATTTGACGCGTGACAATCCTCCACGTACGATATATAACACTCGACGTTCAACAGAGAATTTGCGAGCACCGGTAGAGTACGCGAAATCCCGCGTGAAGAGAAGCTCGCTTAACCGGCAATAAAAATAGTAGCGTTATAGCAAAAATCCCCTGTATAAACAGAATTCGAAAAAAGATTTCCGAATTCGAATAACCCGTTAATTTGTTGGAAAGCCATCAAACAGATGGACGCGGCGCGCGTTGCGCGAAACGGTCGCCGTAAATTAATCTCCGTAAGCAGCGGGGAGAATCGATCTCCCTTGTTTGTGCTTTTTTATCGCAGTCAGCAATATTATGACTGTCGGTTGTTGTTCCATCGCGCGAGCATCGAATTTGGGAGCGTAATAATGTTCTCGACGCGACAAATACGTTGAATTATTTGCATCGAATATATCGCTTACCAATCTCGCCGACGAAATTTACGCGGGCAAAAATCTGCGGCCACGCTCGTTTTTGTCACGGCGATTCCTACGTTTTTCCTTCGCGTCGTTTTTTTTTATTTTTCACCGACCGTGTCAAACTATCGACAGGAAGTTTATACGCGAACGGGCGTGAGCTGTACCGCGTTCAATAACGCGGTTCCACAGAAAATATTCATGAGCCCGGCTCATCTGAAAGTCAAAAAATGGTCGCCGGAGTGAAAAGGCCGTTCGCGGCCTGCTGGAAGTGTTATACGACCGGTCGAAGGTACACGAGAGGAAATTTATTAAAAGTATAATAAGCTGGGTGACAGGGCGCGCTCGTTATACGAGCTTTACGTCTATTCGCTTCATCTTAAACGTTTTCAAAGAGAAACATCGAATACGTGACGAGGAATTTAACCGGCGACGTATATTGTTCTCGCGAGTTTTCCTCGCACTCTTTTATTCTCGAGAATCTTGCGCGAAACTGTAATCTCGAGTACGACTTCCGCGTCGGAGAAAAAACCGATGGCGCAGAAACCGCGCGAGAAAATGAAAAACGAGAAGAAGGCAAATTAATTGGAAGTCCGTTACGACAAATCGCTTTTTCGATAAGTTTCGCTTATTAAAAGGGGCAAAGAGTTAGGCGATTTGCTTCGTAGTCAATTTTGTCGCTCCTTTCCACCCTTGTTCTCTGTCGTAATTTCTGCTGGTCGTGAAGTCTTGAAACAATGTACCCTTTGATCGGCGCCGCGTTCAACGCGGGATATCGTCTGTTATTATCCGTTATATTCGCGCTTGTTCTTAAGAGTTTCGCGAGTAATAAAGCACTCCCGAGTAAGTTATATACGGGCCACGAGAATAGAACGGGGTCGACGTTTCCTAAGATTTCTCGCTGGAAAGTTTTCCCGTTTATAGGGCCGAAGGAAAATTACACGGGCAGCGTGGCAAGCGCGCTAAACGTTCCGCGTCGCCCTGGATGTACGGCGCGACGCGTAGCGTTTCCCGTTGAAAACACGCGACTGAAAAGACGCGAAGGTTACGACGTCAGCCACAGGGAAAATGCGAGGACGAGCGACTATGTACACTTCCAGCAACGACAGGAAGGAACGAGCAACAGAGCCGTGTAATTTTTCCCTCGGCGATATTCAACCGGAAATGGGAGCAGTCGTACGGATTGAACGGAAACGGAGGAAACAATCGGACGAATATCAAAGAAATTAATAGGGCAAACGAAATGAACAAATTAACACTAAACCTACCGGCATATAATGTGTACTTAATTTGAAATTAAAAATGAAGTTAAAAAATAAATAAACAAACGACGAAACATAAATTAGTACACTTATTCTTTGTCTTGATGAAAATCAATTCTGACTTCAAGAAATGTATTTTAACAAAATGTATTCTTTATAATAAGCATCTTGCTTGCTAGTTTTAGTGTTAAGAAAATATAGAGCTCGAATTAGTTTCGTCATAGAATCAATTCTTGCGCGTAATAATCGCGACATTTACCGAAACGTGATATTAAATTCGTGACGTTCGTAAAATGTATTTCAATTTTTAGCCGAAAAATGGCATCAAAGGGAACCGAAAACTGGCAGCCAGCAGGATACCTTTTACTAGTTCGACGCTCTGCAATTAAACCGGCCAACCTCTGTGTCCCGCTGTAGCGAAAAAAGCTAACGCTTTATCGAACGTACGAGGAACGCTCTAAAGCGAACCTTCTGCTCTACGCGACCTACGCATAGTTTTTCGAATTTTCAAACTTTTGCCATTGCACGATGGTAATTATCGTGGCACGAACGAACGGGCGCGTAGCTCGTGCGATAGCGGTTATACAGTCAGGTCAAGAGTTGAAGACAGGAACGGTGATAAATTCGAAAACGATTAACACCGGCCGCGCGACATCCTGCGCACCGTGACGCGCAAGTGTATCAGTCAGGGATGCACGCCTTCCCATAACCGCATATAATTAAAACGCGTTTAACCCTGGTTACGTTTGCACGAGGAAACCGGTGCTGGGACAGTTGGTGTCATGCGTGCATGCGGAAAAGCAAAGAGAAAAATGACCGAGTGAATTACGCTGCGACCCGTCGAGAACACCGCGTGAATAATTACGTTGCGCAAAGTTTCGAAAATACGTTAATTAACTGCTCCTCGCACACTTGGGACGATATTTACCGCGATGCCCGACTTACCGAGTCGCATTTAGATTTTTGATTCTTCGCGCAAATCACCTTATAGTCGTACATTAGTCGAATAAATACTGACAGAGCCGGTATTTTAGTACGACGTGCGCGATAATATCTACGCTCTTTCGTGGTACTGTGCGATTCGACGATTCAGCAACATTCCAATAAAGAACCTTTAAAGCGGAAATCATTGCTTATCGCATTTTGTGCAGCCGCATGGCAGACAATAGCCCGGCGAGTTACCGTGCCGTATGCACGAGCGACGAGATTGTACGATAATTCGTGAAAACGCGTTTATCAAATACGCGACTCGTATTCGCTGTCTTCGAGTGATCACCTAATTCCATGCCAGTATTTTTACGAACAAATATTAAGGTTCTCCCATAAACGCGTACTCGTTAAAAAAATTGTAAAAAAATGGAGCGTCGGTGTCAGAATTTCATATAGGTGGTTCCCGAAGAATGTTTCGAACGAGATAAAAACATAAACGCCGCCGCTGGAAATTACGAGGGCGAGTTTTCTGACAGACGCTCAAAGTCGTAACTTTCGATATCCGATTAAACGATCCATTAAACGACAAGTAGCGCGCTCGTGCAACTTGGCCGCAAACTTACCGATAACTTAAGAACGACTTCTCCAACTAATCGTTGCTTTAAAATTACTGGCTGCGAGTTCGCGGAGTACGCATGCGGAGCTCGACGATTGTCCGGCAACGAGGATAAATCGCAATTACAAGAGAATAAATTCGCGTCGCAACGTTCCGTCGCGTTAATCGCACCCGCGCAAGCTTAATCGTCCGTTCAAAATTTACATTTTTACGAGCGCTTACGTTTGTCGCTAGGTGCCCGTTTAAAAATAGAGAGATGTACTTGATTACGTTTCTTGTAACTCGTGAAAAACGAGCATCGTTGTAACTGCGATTCTTATTCTCGAAGGCTTTGAATTATCCTACGTCGTATATCTGAGCGTTAAATTGCCACTAGCGATACATGCGAATTCAACGCACATTCTGTCTCCTAGTTAGCAAACCGAAAAGTGTACGCGAGTAAACAACCGCCACTGTTTCGAGCAATCCCTTTAGTTGGTAGAAGCAACGCGTCGGGAGATTTATCCTGAAGCGTATACGGTGGACGGCTTAAGAGGGTGCAGGAATTCGTCTGCTGTTCCGGCTCCATCGTACTGGACGAGTTTCGATCACGCGCAACGGTCCAAGCTGAACTAAACTCGGTCAGCAAAGGAACACGACGAGAAAGGACCCTTCAGTGTTACCCTTAACCTCGCAAACCCTGCGGATAGCTAGGTGCACGATAGCGTTAGAACCATCTTCCGCTTCTCTGGCCCGTCCTTTTGCGCTTTGCGGTCGCTTCTATTCAACCTATTGGCCCTATACATTCGTATTTACTTTGTGTATCCGTGAGGTTTGCCAACGTCGTCCCAAGATCAGGGAGGATTTCACCTGGCAAATCTGTTATTTCAACGAACGCAAAGAGAGATTTAAGAGAAACGACAGCCGCGAAACAGTCGTGATTTCTCCTGAATATTCAGCTTCCCCGAGCGATCGAGGTGAATTTTTATTTTGTAGATACGCTCTTTCATGGATCTTGTCAAACAGAGTGCAACGGATGAACGAAACGAATAGGTCTTCCCGGAATATTGAACGCGCTGGGGCCAATAAAAAAACTTTTGTCGGAATTTTTGTCGTCCCGATATTCATCGACGAGTCGCTTTATAGCGACGTCGTCACACGGCTATTATTCTTCTTACATTTACGCGCCTCCATTCCCAAATTGGCCATTTTGCCACTGTCTTTCATCGCCGTAAACGAAACGTCTTGGGAGTTCATAATATTCGGAGCGTTCATCCATCATCGATAAGAACTAGCTGACGCTATCTGTTCGTGAAAATAATCTAGCGATTGCCAGCTCGCACCCTCCCGTAATCGTTTCTTTTTTCGGAAACGGAAAAGGGAGAAACCGAATGGTCTACCGCAAATAGTCGAGTGTTCTTCCGGAAATAAATCTGTCTCTTCCTGCGGGACTAAACCGGATTTATTTCCGTGGCCGTAACTTTGGTTGCAAGCGTAGATTCATATAGGTCACGCCCGTAAGTCTCCATAGTTTGGACGTCGCTTAAATCGTCAGGCCGCTGCGAGACTTTCGACAAAAGCGTCGGTTTCGTTGCTCGAACGACGACGATTATCCGTCCCGCGATTCGAAAACGAGCCGAACAACTTCTCGACTCCGCCGTCTCGGTCAACGTTTTCTTTTCGAGGAACGGCAGAACCGAAGGGTTTTCTTAACGAGCTCGTTATCCTCGGCTCATAATTATTTCGCGTGCTCCTAAAACGGTGGTTTTTTCTTTGAAACTCGTCGTTCAGGTTTTCCGCGTCAAAGCGAAACCGAATCGAGGAAACGAGAGCTCTCGAGAACCCATAGCGAAAAGATTGTTCCGAGCGGAAACATCCGTCTTGGAAAAGCAAGGATTATGTCCTCGAGTGATCCCGTGTAAGAGCGTCATAAATTGGAGCGGTCCGTGTTGAAAGGAGTTGCCAACGAATGGCCGTACGAAATGTCCGCAATTTAGGTAATGTCCCATTATAATGCGCCCACGGACAATCCATGGATTCGTGGCGTATAAATAAAGTTCAAAGATGCTGATGTCCAGGCACGCTCGGTACCTTCCTCCCCTGGAGGAGCAACCGGGCCGTCGTGTACTTCGATAAATCAATGAAATTGCTGAACCGCGTCTCGAATTTATACTTGAGATAATATTCTCGTTTTCGGAGATGAGTTACGGCCGCGGTACGCTACCGATAAGGAGCTTTTTTTCTTCCCCACCGACTTACGACGATCGCGCTGTTTAACGACCCTCCGCATTCATCGTCGTGAATGCGAAAGCTGTTTCGCAAGATTATGCCGTCGCGATACCGACCGAATGTAATTTTAAACATCGCCCCATTTAATGCCTATACACGGCTTTCACGATACGTACGGATCAAATTACGGGGATCGTTACCGAGTATGACAAGTTGCTCGGTAACGAGACGACTGTGCTTATAATTGGTTATTAACGCTTTCGACCGAGGAACAAAGGAAATAAAACAAACAGAAAGGTGATACGCGAAATCCGAAGATCGCGTTTAAACCGAGCATCGGTTCATCGTCGTTTTGTTTCGCAGTTCCATAAAATTCGCAGTTCTGGTCGAAACGAACGTGTTTATTCGGGCAAAGGTCCGAGTTCCGAATCGTTGACCCGAATTTACGGGCCTATGTTATTTCGAACGAGTAAAAAAAAAATTGGCAACGCGTTGAAATAAAATTTAATCTCCGACCTGTCCCGACGACTGGTCGCGTCAACTGTCCAGAATAAACTAAAATATAATTCTGTTGGTGACACGATGCGACTTCTTTTTCACAAACGCCGTTTGATACACGGCTTAAAGAGTGACAATTAACTACGTCCCGTACGCTATCTCGTGTTCTCCCGTAGCGGTTTATCGTAGATTCGCGAATATCTCGCTTCCTGGACAAAGTGGACCTCGCGATAAAATTATTTACGCGTTAAGCATTAAAAACTCTGCGGATTATCGCGCGAGCAAGTTACGAGCGTGTCTAGTCGCGCGAGCATTCTTCAAAGCACGAGTTTTTGCTTTTAAAAAGAGCTCGTATTCGTAAAAATTCCACCGGCTAGGAACGACAAAATGCAACGCGAAAAAGGTTTCGCGTGTTCTTCGTTCGAACGAGGTTAACTACGGTTAACGAGTTGAAACAAGTTTTGCATCGATCATCCTGAGATGGGTCCTGTAGCGACTACGTCAAAGTAAAGCACCGTGCAGCGTTAATGTCGTATCGGAAGCCTTATTGATCTTAATTAAGTGTCTCTATTTAATGGTCGAATATCGATTAGTCTAGGCTTTGTATGTCCCTTCGTGGTGGGTCAACGATCCCTTCTTGCGAATTGCTGCGAATGATCGATGGCGAACGTCATCGGGGACCGACTACCGAGTGATTTATTGGTTGCGATCGGACCATCATAATAGGATGTCCCGACTCGTCCTTTAGAGCACGTACTGTCTTCGTGCCCGTACATATTGATCGCTGATATTTATGAATTTCGTAGCATTTCAAGACCTTTGAACTTGAAGGAACAAACAGAGGATCGATAGACGATCGCGAATCCACCCTATGCGCGATGTTGCGGTTACGTTGCATTCTCGATTCGAAGTGCCGCAGAAAGATCGGAAGAAGGAGTCTATGGTATCGAAATATAAAAAATGCCATCGATTCTAAAGGGTTGACGCGTGTCTTACTGACAGGGGAATAACGCGTTAAAATATTGTGGGACGTGTGATCGAACGCGAATTCGTGGAGGAACGTTGTCGAAGATTTTCTTCTCGAAAGGATCAGGTCTACCTTCCGTTCTCCTTTAAACGACGCATGAAAATCGTTGTTACTTCGAGGTTGGTAGCCGTCGCGAGTTTCCAACGTATCGAGCGGAATCTGTTTAAAAGGTAGGAGGAAAGAAGAATTCCATCCTCGTGGAACTTTTCTCGTCTTTCGATGTTCCAAGCAAGTATGTCGCGGCAGCACCTTTTCTTCCAATATTCACCATCCGCATATGCGGCTTCGGCTGAGATACCGCGATCCAATTTGCATATACCACCGTCTACGCTCGTGATACACGCAGCCGAGAATCTAATGAAAATCTCGGACGGCGATAAAGAAACAAGGTATAAAAAAGATCGGAGTACCGTCTGTATTATTCGCTGGGAGCGACGTAAAAACGTTACGAAGAGTCAGCATGGTAATAGCGACAAGAGTTAGGTGCAATATCGAGCAGCGGATGTTAGAACTTTGGCGAGAATTAAAGGAGAGAAAGAAAGATCGAACGGGGAGGTTTGCGAACTCGAGATACGATGGCGATACACTTACTTAAAGCATCATAAGTCACGGATATCGTTATCACGGTTCATCTCCTTATCTGTCGAGGATGGGGGAGACAAAGGGACGCGGAGGTCGAGAAAAAGCAATCAAGTTACGATCTCGAATTTCCTTTTTGCCACTACCGTTACGATATCGCGCCATATGTTACGTCCCAGCCATTTTTATCCCTCGACAGATATCGATTATAGCTTGTAGCGTTATCTTCCTAATTCCTTTCGTTTCCCTTCGATCGATTTACCCTATCCCTAGTCCTTTGTACTACTCTTTGCTCGACGTTCGATCTTCTCGGATCCTCGCTCGCGCTTAATCGAAATAAACTTCCGCCTTTAGAACCGGAAAGCTCCTTTCGAATTCAAATTTTATTTATACTCGATGCATCGTATTTTACTGTAACCAATGCAGTTCGACGTTAATTCTATCGATATCCGTGTGTACGTCGAACTCGACGCGTGTCTATAGTAACCCTCTTCGATAATACGTATTATCTATTTAATATCAGTGACGGTAATTTACATCGTAATTAATAGGGTGGTCGATGTACCATCGGGAAAGCGATCATCCCGGCAATGTTCGAAGAGCAACAAACAACCGTCCTTTGCAACGCGATCAGTATAATAGAATAAGCGGTACAACGGGCAACGATTCGTCAAATCCTGTCGATATTGAATTTCGTTAAATTTTGACAAATGCGCGAAGGTTCGGGATCCCTTGACCCGACGATAAAAGGAATCGCGGGCGTAGGGTGTGAACGAGGTAGCCGAAAGAGACCCGGCCACGATTTCCCACGTTGGCGATCCCTATTTTTCAAAAATTTCGACAGCATATGTTTCGCGCGTAAAACATACAAATTGCATTCGCTAGAAAAATTAGAGAAGATGGTGCGAAAGATATAGCGAAAGAATGGAGTATCTCTTTGCGATAAATATCAATAACGGCGTGTAAAGCGATAGGTTAATAAATTCGAATTTACTTCCGATGGGTAGATAAACTGGGTCAATGATTTCGATGTATCTCGGATAAGATGGCGATACAATCGTAGAGACAATCGCAGCGGAGCGGTTTCGAATCGTAGTCCCAGCAATAAATAAAGCCCGCGTCGAGAAGATCGCGCTGCTGAATTTATTCGCGGATTATCGCGTCGTTTCATTCGATCCTCTTTTTCCAGCGACGCGACGGTTTCCTCGCGTTTCCCTGGATAAGCTCGGAGCCGTCCAGGGCGTATATTAAAATTTGTCGACAGGAGGGCCGCGCAAAAAGAGGATAAAATTTAAGGGTCGCCGGACGCCGAGTTGGACATCGCACGCCCATTCAATTTGCCAACAAATTATCGATCGTTCCTGACCCCACCGCGCATCTATCATTCACGAGATCGAATTCGACGGAGGAAGCTTTTCTTTTTTTGCGAGAACCAACAATTTTTGGAAATCTGCCGACGCTTTTCCTCTAGACGTCTGTTTCCTCTGAATTTAATGTTAAAGGAATCGGCCGGGAAAATATTTGAGACGTTCGAGTTAATATTTTATCTGCCCTTAATGGAAACTCTGCTTAAAAGTTACATATTTACCTCGTTTCTACAAGTACCGAAGGTTGAGAACGTATAATTAAAAATTAACCCCTCAAACATTGCCGTTTTCTTCCTTCCCACGTGTCTGCAACATTCGCCCGAATAATAAACTTATGTTCTAAATATTTAGAAAGCGTATCGGTAAGAAAAAGTGGTGACTATTAAACACGAAGCACTTCATCTTAGGCGACAGACTAGGATTAATAAGAAAGTATTGAACCGAACGTCCCGAACTGATAGATGTCCGCATAATTCATGATAGAATAAATCGAGCTCTTCCTGCCATCGGGACATCACCGCAAACTTTGTCGATCGAAATAACGTTTCGACAGGGAAGATAATTTTTCAGAGACGATCGATCCGACGGTCTCGCCATCGAATTTCATGCGAATTAAAAGCAGCGAGCAAAAAAAAAACGCGGAATAAAACGGTCACCGGCGACAGGATTAAAGGAAGAATTAATAGACAGCGGGATGCGTCGTCAAACTGACAGCTCATTTAGCCGGATACCCTGAACATTTTACGCTTCCGACGAGAACCGGCGACGACGAACCTCCACGCCTGCTCGTCTCCAGATTCCGTTTATCGATAGGCTAATTAAGGGTCGCGATAGAACGTCGTCGAACGACTAAGTCGCCACTTCGATCGGACAAGCTCATAATGGATAATTACTGGTGAAGCAGCAGCTAATTAACCAAACCTCCACGAAGCCAGACGCGTTCTTGCCGATGTCGTTTTCGCGTGTTCCGACGACGCGTCGCGACGCCGGAAGCTACCTCCTAGGTAACATCCAGCACGGTAGGCTAAAATTTCTTTTCCTACCGTCTCGTTGTCGCGGTTCCTAATTGCAAAACCGTCCGTGTCTCGTCGCTAATTACCGCGTCAATTAGATGCAACGACATACTCGAGAATTAGAGGCGGCTAGGCGTGTTTAAAGTACGCAATTTTCTCGGCTGGTCGAGCGGGGATGGTTAGGGAGGACGGAATAACGGAGAGGGATGCGACTCGAGAGTCAACGGGCAAAGAGGACCCACCAAGACCTCCGAGGAGGCTCGTTATCCGTGTGTACTAGGCTTCAGACAAACAGCCTCATTTGTCACGCGCTGACCTCACAGCCCGACCTTCCTCCTTGCCTTTCTCTACCATTCTCTTCTCGCCTAGCCACCCACGACCGTTACTGACAACCCAGTCACCCGACAACGTCAACGACAGCAAAATCCAAGGGCTTAAGCTTCGGCTGCTGCAACGTCTACGGAGCTGACAAAAATCACCTCCCTTTGTTCAACTTTCAAATTATTCCAAGTCTTCTTTCGAATTGTAACGTTACGAAGCAAAATAGTACATTTGTTGTATCGTAAACGGCAACTTTAACAATAATTATGAAAGTGGTCTAAGTCATATATTTTTTGTTTCGAGCTATTTAATGAATCGCATTTGAATAAATTAAAAAATATTTGTACATTATGCGACATTTAAATTTACAATTTTGTTAGTCTTGATTAATGGAAATTTATTATAGATATGCTTTGTGTGAATTTCGTAGGAAAATGTTGTTTTTATACCTTGAAGTGACTTAGACCATTTTCAAAATTAACTGAATGTCCTATAATTGACTTAAAGTAATGAAAAATTGTGATTTTTATTTGAAACAACAACTTTAACGAAATAATTCATAAACATTTATTAATCATTTTAAAAAAGTAATCCATTTTTATGTTGTTTAAATCATCTTTATGTTTTTCTTCTGTTACTGGTCTAGTGGTGTTGTATAATGGAAGTAATTGAATATTTTCTTTTTTTTTTATTTTATCGATTTATTATGTAATTCAGAAACGCGACAAAGAGGGCCACGGTATTTTCAAGTTACGTTTACATATTAAATTGTTGACTTTTCATAATTAACACTAAATGAATTCCGTATAACTTTGTAAATACAACTACTGTCTAAGGGTTCATTTTTGACGATATCGTAAAAATTGCATTGAATAAATTCAGTTTAAAATCAAGTCGTGTAAAATAAGCGATAAATTCATTTTTTTTTCAATTTTGACTTGGACCACTTTCATAATTATGTAACTATTAGACTAGTTCCGGCGTGGGAAAAAAAGTAACCGTTCGTTTAATAAAAGGACGCGAAAGAATATGCTCGTTTTCGCGTCTCGAATCCGAACGAGACGCAAAAATGAAACAAACTCTCGCCAGTATGGAGGCAAATGAAATTAGCTGTTGTCTGGTGAATTGTGGGGTAATTCGTGCGATATTCGTGCAAAATGCTGGCTCCATGGAGGATGATTGCAGTCGCGATGAAACACGAAGAACGAGGATCGTTAAGGGTGGCGACGGTAAAAGTGGTTTTACCCGCCACGTGTCCAACAACCGCTCATTTCGTGCGCGTTCGCCATCCACCGTAGAAAATAGCTTTGTCTCGAAATTTCCATAAAATTTCAAACCGAGGACGCGACGAACAGACCGTTCGAATTTTTGCCCGACTACTCGAGACTTCGTTGTTAATCCGTAACGGAAACGATTAAGAAAAATGACGAACGATCGCTGGTTAACGGAAGTATCGGCGATTCTTGTAGCTCTGTTTTAACGAACAGTCCGCGGCGAACAATTACGAGAAACTAATTTCTTAAGCGCCGTGGAATATTCCAATTAAGCCAAAGTTCGTGTAATTGCCCAATAACGATGTTACGTTAAATACCGTTGACGACTCTTCGGAAGTTTCTTTCCATTCGCGGAACGTCGTCTCTGGTATCGATTAAAACGCGAACAAACTCATTTGTAAACTTGTAAATTCATGGAAACTTTGACCAGACAGAAACGCGGCTCGCCGATAATGTTATCGCGGACTCGCTTTTCCGAGACACCGACCAACCGGAAATTAAAATATCCGTCTACAGTTTATACTCTGTATCGCGCATGTGTACCGGTCATTGTATTATCTCTTTCTTCCTTCTAAGCTATTCATTCGGAGTAAAATATCTCGACGAATAAATCGCGAAATGGGCATTGTAAAACCTCCTATAGTTATAAGGACAATACGTTTAAAATTTAAAGAACGCGGAGTCGAGTACGTTCGAATAGTGGAGCTTTTTATTCGACGGTGATCGTGGCGCAGATATTCACCCTTTTTGTCCCGAATTTTTACTACATCGACCTTTCTTCGACAATACAACTATGTTCTATGTTCTTTCAAGTTTTCATATTTTTAATAGACTGTTGCTATGAAAAAAAATATACTGATCGAATTGAGTAACCTCCTCCTTTTTCGAAGTCGATTAAAAAAATGATTAGCACCGTGTTTATTAATTCGTACGTACTGAAAGGATTTTCCGGCAAATACGAATTATGCATCCGTTAGCTATTAATATTATAAACCCGATCGGTCATGAGCAACGTAACCCAGAGCATCGATATCGTACAATTCTGTTACGATATCGTTCGGCATCGATGCAAACACAGGCGGAATGCATTCGATAGGTTGAAACGGCATTAAACGCGTTTAGACGGAAACGCGTATGCAAAGTATACGGTTGGAAATGAAACGGTTCATTCGACGTAACGGTGTTCGAACGCGATCGAGTGATCGATGACCTGAAATTCCTCTAAACGATGCCGCACCACGGAATCGACGCTATACCGCGATAATGTATTAGGTTCTTGATTAAATTGATTCGATTGATCGGCAAACATATTTCAAGCGCGGCCGCTGTTCGCGGTAGCCCCCGCGGTGCTTTCGATTCGTAAATAAACGACGAGGGATGACAAACGTTGGTAATAATCTTGAGACAAGTGCATTTTTCAACTTTCAACTCGGAACGAACTCGTTACGAAGCAGCGCGTTCGTTACGGTACCAAGACGTTGCGCGACTTGATAAATAAAAAATGCAAAGAGCAATCCACGTTATCTCGTTTCGTATTTGAATCTTACGATTGATATTTCGATCGAGCAACCATTCGCGACGGGAATCCTATTAATTGGTTTTCGATCGATAACCACCGACATCGGAAAGGTCCGTTAATGGGTTACAGATTGCTTTGGTATTCAGCCACGATTTCCAAGTGCGTGTGCGTGCTCGCGATCGCGTGTATCTGATATTTCAAATCGCCTTTTTCCCCTCGAACCTTTCGGCTACGACATTAATTTCCTACCACGAGCATACACGCACCGATGTAGATAATTAGCGAAACAAAAGATCGCCGCAATTAAAGCGATCGAATCTATAATACGATTATAACGACCCTCGGTTACGGCACGATCATGCCGCATAATTATCGTTCGTAAACAATCCTTGGCATTAAACTATATCAGGATTTATAATCGGTACACGAACGTATCCGCCAACGCGTTTACTGGTTATTATTTGCTTCCCGCTAATTTATTTATCTCGGCTATTAGGACATAATGGAATTAAAGTCTGACTGCCGCAATTTACAGTGAGCGTTAACGTAACGCTCTGTTAGAATCGGGATATTATCGACGAAACGTGTTTGCTTCGACAATGCGATGTTTGCGAAAAAAGATTCCAGGATGTTCGCGGTATATTACATCGCGTTCCAGCCACGTATTATTCGATGATTTCGGCGGACGGGTCATTCGATGCGCGTTGGGTATTGAACCGCTGTATAATTAGCTCGATACGGCTTTGATCAATCCGGCTAAACGGAAGCAACACCGATAGATTAGATCACCGGTGCACTAACGAGGCACGTTGAAAGGCGTGACAATTGTCTCGCCTGCCGGTACAAAAGCAAATCTGTCTTTCGAGGATTTCTGAGATTAACCCCTTAGCCTACACGATTTTCGCCAGGTGCGTCAGTCAGAGCTGCCTAATTATTACTGCAGCATTAAAGCAAATAAAGAATGTTGAAATTTTAACCCCTTCCCGTACCATTTATTTAACAGATGCGTCAAGACTAACTATAAAGGGCTATAACATTAAAACGAAGAGACAAAATTAAAATGTTGTAAATATTTTGTTTTCAGAGATCCTTGATAATGCAATTTATAGTTGGACCTGAACTTCAAGTTGAAGTATGTTCAAAATTTAACCCCTTAGCCTACACGATTTTCGCCAGGTGCGTCAGTCAGAGCTGCCTAATTATTACTGCAGCATTAAAGCAAATAATGAATGTTGAAATATTAAGTGTAATTTGGATTTGGCAATCGTAATTATGCAAACTGCAATTAGTATCATATTCAAAACTCAATCTTTTTGCAAATACGATTTAGTTTTGTCACGTTTGAACTGCAACGTGCGTCACGAGTCTGACTCGTGGTTATAGGTTAATTAAGAAGCTCGAGTATACAACGTGCGAAGACGAGCAACTCTTATTTTCGATAGGCGAGGATAATCGATGGCGAGACAAGTTCTGCCGAGGTAAAGTTTACAAAAGTACGACGGACAAACAATTATTCTTCCACGGACGTCGAAATAACGTTAATTGCTCGTGTCAGGAAAAAGTTGGCGCGAAATTAGCGAGATCCGACGAAATTAAAGTGGCAACTTTGTTCTCTTTCCGTATATCTCATTAAAAATGTTTTGTGCTCGCGCCAACTCGCGCAACGATATTACGGTCAGCTCGTTAGCCGTCAAAATGGATGGCTACGTCGACGTACAATGACATTATACCCCGGAGATCCGCGGCTCGGTTAAATAAAGCTCGCTTATGTTTTGACAAACTCAAGTGTTCGAAACGAACGAGCAGCGCGAAACTAAAACGAACAACCTTTCGGCTTCGAGTCGACGGAAAAATATTTAACACGTTCTCGGTACGGTGAGCTAACAATCGTTCCGCAATCGTTACTTTTAATTAAAAGCGTTTCTTCCTCGAAATCTGCTTTCTCGACGGTGCGCATCAAACCGATTTAACGTCTTTCACCCGGTCGAACTTCAAACGACGGGGTTAAATCAACTTCTAACGAAGGATTTCCGCGTAAACTGTTATGAAACAGAGCAGTTTCATCAGCGATATTAACATGCGAGAAAACGTTATCCTCGGCGCATGGCCAGCTATACCGTTGACCTCTACTACTGCGGTGCTGACGGTAGCAGTGGCCCGCGGCATTCAACGCGTTAAAAATTCACCGTTACAGTCTGCTGTTTTACATTATTTAACTTTAATCATATTCAAAATTACCACGGTGCATTAATTTCTTAAGTGCTTAACGAATTAAATCCGTGGCGGTGAACGTGCACGTTGCAAACACCGCCATCAAATATTTCGAAACGGGAAATACAGCGACTTTACGAGAGTCGATACGTTCATCTCGATAAAAGCTCCTCGAAAATGTTCCGCGTTTCTCGAAATCCGATTCGCTGGTCGAATTAAAAAGTTCATAACGCGTAGGCGTTGTTTGTCCAACAAAGCGAAGATAAAAGGGGAGGCGGAAAAAAAGAAATCGTATTGGCCGGTCGAACGTCAGCAATCTCCGTATTTTGTATATTTGCTGGTAAAATATGAATCCATGCACTCAACGGGATGACACGAGGTTTTCGCGATGGATCATGGAAGAAAAGGGCCGCGAATACGAAACAATGGAAACCACCGACGTCCGACCAGCTTTCACGGCATAGTCGTCTCGTGTCCAGAAGAAATTTTCCGACGAAAACAACGATTCTGTCCCTCTGTCGACCCTCGTCTCGCCTTTGGTCCCGTCTCTGCATCGCCAAGAAAGACCCCATAACGGTTCTTTCTCATTTACATCGTTCCTTCTTCCGCTTTCTTTGTGCTTCTATCTGCGAGTCGCGTCTTCTGTTTTCAACGCGGTAAGGAATGAAAAATATTAAGCGAACCGTGTCGTTTGCTCGTCCACGAACACGACGCCGGCTGAATTTGTTTGGCACGCGTTAAGAAGAAAGAGACAGATTTTATCGACAACGAGGAGGAAACTTTGAAATTTCATCTTTCGGTGAGACGCCTTTGGGAAGGCGCTTTGATAGGAGAAGGAAAAGAAATATAAAGCGAAGACGACCGGGGCTGAAACGATTACACGCGCACTCGTTGTAACGACTTAAACGAACTCCAAGCAGACCGTTAAATTCATCGAATTAATCCACCAATTACGCGAGAAATTGCGTTAGCCTGAAAAGTTTCCGAGAAAACCGACCAGAGCGTGGCGAAGAATTTCATTTAAAAACCGATAATTCGATTGTAGTCGGTGGCCTGAACTTTGATCGCGAGATAATGAAGACGGAGAGAGGCACGTAGACGGAGAGACAGAGGGCGAGAGAGAGAGGGAAAAAATAGAAGGCGTAACAAAGTTGACTTCGTTAACAGATATCGCTTTTCAAGTCGACGACAAAGTAGTGGCACACCGTTGCAAAATTACTTCCATCGCGGGCGTAAATTTTAATTAAATACGCTTTTTAATACGGAAAAGTCATTCAGAGATGGCGGCCAGTCAGGCTAATTTAATTAATATTTTACACGTTGCGTCTCCGGAAAGCCGCGAGAGCCGAATACGGAAAATTTTATCGCGAAAGGGCACGCGAAACGTAATGCCCGCGATTCATTTATATTCTAGAATCTAATTTCCTGCCGCCGGAACGGATCGATACAGCGTTCTTCTATTTATTTAATATTTATTTGCGTCAACATTTGTATATTCGTGTTTACGGGCACTTGGCTAATATTTATTCGTTTGTCGTTCCCGTAATAAACGTAAAATGCTTTATACGTGTCCTGTCGGTATTCGTTACTTGCAATTAAAACTATTTCTGTCCTACGCGCGGTTCAAAAACTATATCGATCCATTAAACCTCTTCGTCGCGAACGTGTCTGGCATTTCTATACGTTTGCGCGTGAAATTATTCGCTGTAACGTTCGAACGTACCATAAATAGAATTAATTTTATTCCTAACACCGTGTTTCGGTGGTTACCATCGTTTGCAAACGCTAAAAACATCGATAAACATTGACGAAAAGTTTTCGCTCGATATCATTCGAGGCTGGGAATAGTGCTATATACGCGTACAAAAAATTCATTAAAAATAGCCTTTTATTTTACTTCAAGTTATTTCGTCAAGAAAACAAATGAGGCACGGTTTTCATGTTCGCACCTCCTCGATCTTTTTTTTGGGAGCAGTTCCAGTTTGCCTTTCGCACCGAGCATTTCGATTTATCTTTAATTAATTCATTTAGTTATTGTTAAGAGTAATTTTCTGTATAATTTTGGTTAATTTTTGTCATTAAAAGTAAGAGTAAAACAAAACCAAGTATATTCATTCATCGGGTTTACGACGATAGCGTCAGCGTTTAATTCCCAGCATCCTAAACTCCGTAATCTTGTATCGTTAATGCTAATCGCTAATCGACTTCGAGGCAGAAAATCTCCTTGCTTTCCTTTTTCCCTAATAACGAAGTTAAGAACTTGTCCGATGAAAAAGTTCTATTCACGGAATCCAACGGAACATGGTCGTTAAACGAGAAGCTCGATCGAGGTCCCTTCAAATGTTTCGACAAAATGGCAGCCGTTAGACTAGCCTCCAAATTGTAGAAGGAAATCCTCCGGATAAAAGGTAAAGAAGAAATCTACGGTAACATGACAAATAACCGATGCGATTGTCCGAAATGTCTTCATCGATCGTGTCCGCCTCCGCACGCGGAACCACCGTACGACGAACTAACGCAACAAATCGACGACAACATTTTATCCGTGAAAATACCGAAGCATAAAGGACGTTTCCAGTCGGACGACTCTCAGGAACAAGAAAAGCGGAGTTTCGACTTCAATTGCGCCGACGAACAAGGTACAATGCGCTTTTCGTCTCTAACTTTGTACAAGGGGTTAGATAATCCGACAACGTCGCGAAATCGAACAAGAATCGCGTCTGTGCTACATTAATTATTAACGGTAGCTTTTTTACAAATAATTTTTTACGACCCCTACACAGCACCAGCTTTTCCATTTTCCACCAGAGATTTTACACGTACAGCGTACGAAACAATAACACAAAAAATAAACAATCAGAGATTTATAGTTTATACGGAAACTCGCGAAATCCTGTTTGTTCGGACAAAGAACTCGTTGTTTGCGCTTCAGTCGGTAATTAATTTTCTCTGTGCAACTGCTGAAGCATACAACAGAGAAAAAAATAAAAGAACTCTCCTGTCCGAACAGAATTAAACCTAAAGCATGAAATATTCCTAAGAGCGTAAATAAGTATAAACAGTTGTTGCGAGATCGCAGCGAAACGTACGAGCTGTCGAAATGATGTATAATCCGGTTTATCCAGCGACGCAAAAAAGTAACCCTTTTGCTGCGTTAATATTTGATAAACACCCATAAAAATAAATTCTTTCCTCGAATCGAAATCGTAGTAATAAAAGGGTTGAAATAAGAGGTGTTAAAATATCGCGTTACAGGGGAAAAATGTAAACCGGGTTGCACGAAAGTCCACGTGGTACCGGATCAGCAGCCGCCACCGAAGCGTCCCGCAGAAGAGATGCTGTTTTTGAGGAGCATAAGACACACTTTGCCCAACGACGACCTAATGAACACGCTCGAAATTGAATTTAAGGCACCACGAAATTACATTCCTCTGCCCGAACCCGGCCCAACTCCGCCCATAATTGTACCGAAGCAGAATATTAGATCGAGAAGAAGGCGCAAAAGGAAAAAGTAAGATTTCCCTCGCCTCGTTATGGGAACGCAATTACGCGCAGGGACAAAGTACGACTCGCGAACTTACTCGGAAATGTAAAGAGAGAGCGAAAAATTGGAGCAAACGCAATCTTCGAAGGAGGAAGGTAAGGTAACGCAAGCTTCCACTTTATTTGGTTATTCTCGACGGTTCAGCAGGGACAACGTATTCCGAGACGTCTACGGTTTTAGGGAAACAACCCTCTTTAAGGATTTCATTGGCTGGTAGACAGCCAAGTGTTCGGCAGTTTGTCGTAAACGCAAGGGCACCCAGGAGGCCGAATAATGGAACGATAAATCACCGGCATTATATTCTTGCGCATCTTGGAGAACGATAAATCACATCGAAGGCATACGGACGCGTGGGTATTAAACGTTTTCGTAGCCATTGTCTTCCCTGACGCTGGCCAGAGATATTTTTTAATCCTCGCTGTACGCTTCGATAAATCGCTGAAACGAATTACGAATATGATCTCTTTCCGAGAAACGGAGCACAAATTGGCATTCGATAATCAGCGGTGGCCTACGCCATTTATTTTACAGATGTCAAGACTGACTATAAAGACCATGACATTAAAACGAACAAAGAAAATGAAAATGTTGTGAATATTTTTGTTGAGTAACTTCCACAGAGTTTTTAGAATGATTTATTTATAAAGAAAAACGTAATAAATTGACGACAAGAAAAACTGTTGAACCGCTCGATTTCTATGCGCGACGACGACTGCACGCGGAGGAGACAATAAAAAAAACTATCGTCTGTGCGATTAAAACAATGGCTACTGTGCCACACTTCAGGTTAATTCGCACAAATGTACACAGCGACCAAACAGATATGGATTTCAAAATACATTAGATCATTAAATCTAACAATTTTATATTCAGGGATCCTTGATAATGCAACTTATAGTTAGACCTAAATTTCAAGTTGAAGAATGTTCAAAGTTTGAGTATGGTTTATCACATTTGCGTCACGAGTGAGACTCGTGAAAGTGCGGGAAAGGGTTAAGACCTATTATAGCGTTGCTTTAACCGGTTGAACGTATGGAGCAACATTTGCACGGCTGGTGAAATTGCAATTACATGGTCGCCGGTATAGACGTTAACGTGGCGGGCTCATATTCGATCTTACCGCAAAACTGGTGGACCTAATTATTTCAGATGGCTCCGCTATTCCATTGATCAACGCTGTGATCGTGGGCAATTATTGCCCCGCTATCGGTCGTGGTTATCGTTCGAAATTAAACCAATATCGCGTTTGGATATACGACGATGCAACTCCGAGTTCATCGACCAAAACGAAGTCTCGCCGAAATATGAAATTTTGATCGAATTCGGTGGAACGCGAAATAATTGAAATACGCGTTTATAATAAATATAAATTAGTGATAATTTCGAGTACGATAATTTGCAGCGTTCGGGAACAGGAATCGATCGAATAATAATATGAAACTGCTTCTCGTCGTTGGCCGAGCTCCCTCCCTTATAAATATTTATTATGCGCAAACAGAAACGACGAGTTCTGGCAGAAACCACGCGACGAATTCGATCGTGAAAGCATTTGCTTGTACTTTAAACGATCTTCCCCGATGCGCTGTATAATTCAATAAAATTTGAATTTATCGCCGGCGATGTGTGCGCGCGTTCTCCGATCCGAGCATTCTCGCTTACTCGAGGTGGAACGTCGCTCAAGATACAAATTCGGGCGACGCGGGTTTCCGTGATTTCGGTTATACGAATTCCTCCTCCGTTCCGGCGAACTGGCCGAAAAACGAAAACAGACGTACGGATAAACGGTTATCGGTAGCGGACTGCGAATCCCCGGATACAACGAGGCGAAATTTCGAAAAAATAGACATTCCCTATAGGGGATGAATACGTGCTCGAATCTGTATGTATGGTCGGAAGCAAGAGATCTGTGGAGTTTCGAAAGTGGAGGTCGAAGGGAAACGAAACGGAAGGAAACTCGATCCTATTCGATCCGGCTCGTTGTATTCGCCGAGTCGCGCGATAACCAACTTTATCCGGACACGAGATTTCTCGCAGAAAATACAGGTTTTTCCCAGTGATTCCATCGCGTGCCGGGAATACACCGGGGCTGAATTGACGTTTGACCAGCCCGTAGGCGATACGAATATATACCGTAAATACCTGCCTCGCCCACCTGCCTTTTGCCCCCTTTATTTTATTTATTTCACTCTTTTTCTCTTACCCTCCCCTCGATACCGAGTTCCTGCTACGTGCCTGGCAGAAATATTGCCTCATTGCGTTCCGTCTAGAAACGTATTTATGTTTATGGGACAGCAATCTCTTGCTTACCTCCGACTATACGCGGATACCGTACAACTTTTAACGCGTTGATTGCCACGGTATATTCCCTCGTGCATAATATGAATTTCCATTATCAATTTAATATCCTCCTGCCAGCTTTCAGCATCCATATTTTTCTTCCTCGAAAATATTCGATTCATCTTTCGATTAAACGGAACAAGATATAACACGTCACTCAATAAGTCCTCGGTCTGACACATATATACCAACACTAGTGACAGACCACTAGTAATTTGTTTTTCGTAGTTAGACCGGAGACTTATTGAGTGACCTGTTAGTTAGAGAGGCGATAATGCTATCTCCGGAGCTTAATACGTGCATGATTCACCTTCGAACCGACAGCGACGACAAATTTTCCCGAACAAACGCACGACTATGTGACTGGTAGCAACATTGGACTTCGGTAAACAGATTAAACGCGGCCGTTCTGCGAGTCACGTAGGTGAGCATCAATTGTGTTCGTTATTAACGTAATCAGGTGCAGCTGAGCCGCGACGTGCGAATACGTTTCAACTCGGCCAGTTTACGCAAACGGTCACGAAACGTATCAATGTCATTGTATGCGCATCCGATATCGAACGCTTTCCTCTCCGCTGAAAAACTCGTTAATTTTTATTTTCCATTCGTTCCGTCCGCGTCTGCCTTATTATCGAGTCGGCAACGAGCAAATTAAATTTCTCCGAGATCCGCGTTAAACGACCTGACACGAAGTTACCGCTCTATGTTCGATTCGATTCGAGTTATCGTAATGTTGTCGTAAAAGCGAAACGCGGTAAAAGCGATTTCCCGCAAAGTGGTCTACAAACAACGAGACGAGGATTCCAGCGACTCGTGGACAGGATCGAATTCCGTGGCAGTTTTCCTTCTCGCGAATGAGCCGAGAGTCAACAAGAAGCGAGAAAAACGTGAAAGCTCGTCCGCGAGAATTGTAAGAGGGTAAAGAGTTTAAGCAGGCGGAAGGTTGTTTCGTTGAACGAGGACGCGGCATCGCGTCGGAATTTCGGTCGAAAACGCGCCGGATCTTATGTACGCGAGGCATCGTGCTAGAGAAACTGCTATTTTCCTCCCTTATCCACCGCCCTTGCCGCGATCCCATCCGAGAAAAGAAGACGAGAATAGAGAGGAGGGAAAGTTCTAACGCACGAGGTTACATTTGCATTTCTCGACGCTTAAGTCCGAGAAGCGAGCCGACGTTATGCAAATCTTAATTCGCCTCACTGAAAAACTCGTAAAATTACCGAGCTTTCCCCTAATAAAGCCTCAAATTACTTGCACACCTTTCAACCCTTCCTCCGGTTACCTCGTCACCTTACCGAAAAAACAATTTCGCTCGATTGCTTTGTCGTGGTAACGATTACCATTACGGCGAACGATCGTTCTACCGACTCCGTGATATTAAAACGAAATTAGACTGTTCAAGGCGGTGCTCTTGCTTGCCACGAGCTGAATCGCTTTACGATTCCGAGGAGGGAATTTAGAAGTCTCGATATACTCTTGCTTAACCCACCCGCGTTTCACTCAAACGTCTACAATCTCGAATAGCGCGATGAGCGAGACGTGAACTTAACTTCATCATGGAATACAGAATAGTTTCGAGACTTAACATCACGGAATATCGAAATAAAACATTGTTCTATTCTTATGACTAATCAGAGGTACATTAAAAATCTTTACAATAAATCGAAACATTATAAACACAAATTAAAGAATTGCATTCCTTTTATATCTCAACATATTCAACTCTGCAGCAGCGGAAGGTACGAAACAATACAGCTAAATTTGGAGAATCATTTTTAAATAAATTGAATTATTCCACCCTGATAACCGCTGGAATATTCTGAAGTTAATCAGCGTTGCTTTTTGAAGTAATCAAGCGCATATTATAGTCTAATAATCGGAAAAAGAGATGTTAATTGAATTTGTTGGAAAACGGTACGGGTGACGCCATCGAGCGGTGGTCATCGGAATGACCGAAACCGAAAATATCGATTTTCTCCAAAATTAGCAATTTTCTCGCCTTTCTGGGCCATATAAAATGTTCTCCGACCTCAACAAAGCCCAAATAATATCATCTCAAAGTGCTAAAAAGGTTTTTAAAGAAAATGAAAAATATCGCATTTTATGGACCTAAAAAAGTCCAGCCATCTAGCGGTAAAAGTTGGGAACTAATGAAACTAAATTCCGAAAATTAAATTTCGCATTTATCGATATTTGCACTTTATCAACACGACTAAAACGTTTAAAAATGAATTAATACTGCATTTCGGAACGAATTACGGTTATTTCGGTAAAAAAATGCGGTAGATAATACATAATTTTGAAAACAATACCGGATGCCAAGACTACCTCCATTTTCTGCTTTGTTAGTTCCACCGCAAGTCGTCAGATAACGCCCCCTATACTGTTTTCGAACCACTTCAATTAGTATCGATTTTTTTTAAGCTCTTACACGATAACTACTTTAAGAAGCAGCTTAACTTCAGAATATTTTCAAAATGTTATCAATATAAAAATTGCATTCAAGATTACATGAACTAAACACCGTTCTCAAAGCGACTGATACGAAACCGCGTACGCTAAGGCAATAAAACTAGACCTTCTTTTATGATTGGTTGGAAACAACTCCATTTGTCTTTTAATTCCTATCTATCATCTAGCTCCGAATCATTTTATATTTGAAACGATACTAATTATAAAGTATATATACAAGTACTTAAAATGTACAATGTTTTCACATCCGATAAATTAATTTAATTTTTTTTAATTTACTCCTATAAGTATGTTAGTGATTCTTTGCATATTGGCAGTACTGATGCTTCTTTCCAGATGGTTTCTCCAGTGACTAATTCATAGTGGTAAAAGTCGGAAAAGTGTGCTTTAAAGCCGGTGCATGTTCCTGAAATGAATTTTTAAACTTTGGTAAGGTCATGAACGAAAACGGAAAAGATTTTGTGCTTGGACATCGTTTACTTTCATGTCGATAACGTTAACTGGTCTGTTCGATGTTTACTCGAGAACACACCTCCCGTTGAACTGTCGGTAATTTGGACAATTTCAAACGTTAAGTTTGTCTAATGTTACTTTTTCTCGTCAAATTGGGCCCCAAAAAATGCACATTGTAGGTTGTTTTACAATTATCCGTAATCATCAGTTACACCTACCCACATGTTTCCACGGTAGTGTTACTGGGTGTGCTTGCTTACCACTATCGTTCTGTTTTTAAGTTGTTAAGTCACCGTACATTACGCCAAAACGTACGGCGTTCATCGACGAATTAAAAATATAAATGACTTAAGGATCGTTCGTACTAAAATTTGTACGAACTTGGCGAAAATTGTTGCTAACAGAGTACGTATTGATAACGATCTAGTCACAGAATTAATTTATCAAAATGATTCTGATGAATGACTCAACAAAGAATCATCGCTCGAAATTATTCAGAATATATGGATCTTTTTTTATATTTATTGGATAAAGTAATCAAAAAACACGAAAAATTGTTGCTTGTTAACTCTACATTAACTATTTCCTTTATTGAAGTTAACTGAACAACTTGTTTTGCATTTTCTGCATGACTAAACAAACAATCAATTTTTATTTTGTAGATAAGAAGCAATTGTGACTTTAAGTTAAAACTTTTAGTTTACATTGACATTCAAATTACATAATGACAGAATATAAGCTTGTTGTTGTGGGAGCTGGAGGTGTTGGCAAGTCTGCACTGACGATTCAATTAATACAAAACCATTTTGTAGACGAATATGATCCCACTATCGAAGACTCTTATAGAAAACAGGTAGGTTTAATGTTATCCAATGATTCAGTAAGAGATAGCTTATAAAATTTATGATTCTATCAAATATTTTAAATGCAGGTAGTCATAGACGGGGAGACATGTCTTTTAGATATATTAGACACAGCTGGTCAAGAGGAATATAGTGCAATGAGAGACCAGTACATGAGAACAGGAGAAGGATTTTTATTAGTGTTTGCTGTAAATTCGGCTAAAAGTTTTGAAGTACGTGAACCCTCTTATACTTTCGGTAACTGCTATGTTCTTCTTGAAATGTGCAATCAGAAGTTTGTACGTGTTTCATATTATAGGATATAGCAACATATAGGGAACAAATAAAAAGAGTAAAAGATGCGGAAGAATCCATGGTGCCAATGGTATTGGTAGGAAATAAATGTGATCTTCAGCAGTCTTGGGCAGTAAATATGACACAAGCAAGAGAAGTTGCTCGTCAGTATGGTGTGCCTTTTGTTGAAACTTCTGCTAAGACGAGAATGGGAGTAGACGATGCTTTTTATACTTTGGTAAGTAATGTGTGTATATTTGTTATAATGCTTTTATGCTGGGATTTATATTAATAAATTATAGGTGAGAGAAATTCGGAAAGACAAAGAACTTAGCGGTAAAGAGAAAAAGAGAGGTAAGAGGACAAGTAACTCCGGCCGTAGGAGACATCGATGCTGTTTATTTTAAATCGCTAAGAAACATTACCTTTCTCATTCGATACATTAATGCAAAAATAGATTGTAAAAATCATTAGATTATGTTCACTTTACACACATTTTTGCAGCTTCCTCTATAGAATATTGTCATAATTTACAAGCACAAGTTTTTCTATACATTGGGAGGGAAAAAAAATATGTAATAGCATTGTATATTATCGCGTACATTTTTACTCTTGAAGTTAAATTTCATAAAATTCATTGTTCAACAATCTGCCATATAACTCTTAATATTCCATTAGCAAAAAATTTTAACCCTTGATTGCATAAAATGGTCGGTATCGAAATATTTTCTAAACCATCCGCTTACCTCACTATTATTGTATGCATGAAAAAGTATTATCCAATGGAGGAATTGCATAGTTTTAGGTGTTGTGGATGGAAAATATGATACGTAACTCATTAAATGTAACGATTTTTATCGTGCATATTTTTTACGTGCTTTATTCAGTTAGTCTAATATAGTTTTAAACGTATGTTTAATTAAATGTATTTTCAATCTTTACTTTCTATACTCTACTACGCACAATGAAAAATTCCATTTACCTAATCCAGAGGATAACAAGTCATAGGACTCAAAGAAGTAAAATGTGGATAACTCATTTTGTGCTGTGATTAAATAATCTTAAGCATGCCATGCTAGTTAGGTATTACTATGATTAAGTATGCAATTTTAACGTAAATGCCTATTTACAAGTCTTAGAATACATAGGTTCAATCGCGTTTCCTTTTTTAGTGCAATTACAAAATGTATACTCAATACTCCTTTACATGAGAAACGAAATAAGCTTTTGCTTATATTGAAAATAAGATGTCGTTCATTTCCTTGTGAAAGTTCGTATACAATTATATTAGGTAAAATCGGTAGGTACGAACTTATTTTAATTATAGTACACGGACGTAAATATCATTTTATATTAATCTGTTTTATCGTAGAATTAAAAGACCATAACAATTATGATTTAAGAGATGTATTATATAAAAATGATGTTGCGATTTACGTTGATATTTGAATGCTTAATTATGTCTCTTTATAATAAAGAGATGTTCTATCACACTCGTGTACTGGGTATTTGTCTTATCGTATTTGTGAAATTAGTACAATTTAATGATGATTGTACGATGAGAAATGTGTAATTTCCAAAAGTTACAGATATCAATTGTAAATTCGCAAATATATACTTTGATATTTGTTCAGACAATAATCTGAATCGATAATGTATACAAAATTAAGTTTTTCTAGAAAACGATGTTGTATAGGAGATTTAGTATTCCACATCTCGGATTTGACTGAATTTTTAACAGTCAAGGGTTAAATACTTTGCTAAATGATCTAAATAGTACAATTTGCAAATATTCTTATATATGTAAACGCGCAAATTTGTAATACTAGCTTTTTCAAATATTAAAATTGTGTATATATAAAATTGCACAGCATAGGTGTTATTATGTAGTTCAAATTCGTAATAAAACTTTGTACAAAAAGTGTTCTTTATATTCATTCTATCTTGAATGATTATCTTTAAATATTAATTATAGGCCATCTATGCTGTTTGGTTTTATAACATTAAACTAAAAAGCGATTAAAAGATCATTGATTAATCAATTTTATTCTTCGAACGTTTCATATAAAAAAAAAATTACTTTATCCAAATCAAACGGTCCTAAAATATTGAACAAGTAAATTTTTTAAATCAAAGTTTATGTATTCGCACATCATACGCAATTGAATATAATGTAAACTCTATTATTTGAAAGGATTAAAAAAAAGTTGGACGTATTCCTGTTACGTCTACACTTTTTATTCTTTTATTCAGAGTACATTATCAACTGAAATAAATATCATACAGGCATAACACACTAAGTACAAATTTAAAGCAATGTTTTTTTTATTTGATAAACTTATTAAATATGTTAACTCAATTACGAAACATACCAGTAAAAACACAAGTGTAAAATAGTTATGAATATTTCGCAATAATGAATTTTCATGTTGACGAGTTTGATATAGCACTAATTTCTAAAAGTGGGGTATGAAATAAATTTATAATAATTCGGTATGTTTTATGCATCATTGAAAACAACCTTACTCTAAATGATACATTGATGAAGGTTACAAAGACATTTTTATATGTCTAATATTATTATTATGCATATGTATATGCATCTTAATTTTTTAACATGATAATATATATATTTTTGTTAAATTTTCTAAGAGTTTTTGTATTGATTAAAATTTTTACTTTAACATGACATTTTTCATTTAATAGCATGATAAAAATATCGCAACGATACAAATGTAATAATTAGTTTATAAAATAATTGGAATTAATAAAAAAAACTCATTTATACACGTGTGAAATGTTTCTTTCAACCTATTCCAAACAAGTTCACAGTTTTATCGATGACTGGGAAATTTAATTAACACAGGAATTGATCAATATTTTCGAGTATTGAGGAATCGGGAAACTACATATGTACATACTCATTTTTGGTTTAGTTTGCATTTATTTTCGAGCACCTAAGTAAATATAAAATCGTTATACGCCTATATGATTCTGTATGTAACTATATCACTGTCATGTTACTGTTTACTATACGTATAAGCTAATTTCTAATTACATACGAAATGGTAAATGGTAGGCTTGTGTGTATACAGTAATGTATATGTATATATATGTATGTATATATACATATATATATATATATGGCACGTCAGTCTGTACGTTTAATTACTTAAACCACTTACGAGTAATTTATTAAATACTACCGTGTATCTGTCGTTAAATTTTATAAATTGTTTTGTTACGTTTGGCATTGTTCATGGCGAATGGTTTTAGCACTACCGTATCATTTCCATGTACTTTTGTTTATGTTTGCTTAACATTTCAGTCACGGTCACTAATTGTTTTATCGTTGGCTAAAAAAGCAAACATTTTTATCAATGAATCATTCGTCCGATTATCGCACGATATATCGATATTAAACCTGTACACGTACCTGTGACTTTGATAATGCTTGAAGTTCTTTCAAATGAGAAACACAAATGTGATGTAGCGTTGCCAAATCTCGCGCTGTATCTGAAACACAACTCCTGTTCCTTGGATCGGCACCTTCCGATTCTGGTTTCTCGGTCACGTTCTACGATACAATGAATTTAAATTATTTGAAAGCGAAATTTCGTATTGCATCTCGTACAATTTAAAATAATGAGAAGTACATACAGATAACTGATCAAGAAAGACAACCATTCTCTCTTTATTCTTGAGAATAAAAGGATTGACTACTTCCATGTAAGGTTCTTTACCGCCAAATTCTACTAAATTGGCCAAATTTTGTAAACATTTTGCGACCATTACTAGTGATCTATAAAATTATTTTTTCACAATTAGAGGATAATTTATATAATTATGAAGTTTCTTACGTTTAATATAAACCTACCCTACCTTGCGGCAGCTGGAGGTGGCGGTTCAGCTATTAAATTAAATGACCTAGGATTTAATATGGCAGGGCACAGTAGACGTAAAAATATAAATCCACTGACTACTCGCGTTCTGACTAGTCTTTCATGCGGCCATTTCGCAACAACTGCTCTTTGCAAACATCCACAAATATATCGTAAAGTTCGTGGACACGCGTCGGGACTCGTAAAAATGCTCAATGTCACTTCATCTAGGACCTAAAGTAACCCTCGTTGTAATTCATAATTATTAACAATACTTTAGTCTCAAATTATTAGTTACCTGTAGTAAAAATTCTGCATTGCTACACGCATCTTCCGGAGAATCCATTTTTGTTGGATTTAATTCACAGCTTTGTTTACTTTCAATTAATTTTACTATAGTGTCGCGTAATGCAGCTTTCAAAAACGAAGTACAAACTGATTTCATATATAAATCCATTAAAGTAGTTGTAAGGCTAGCAGCTCTAAACAGTGTTGGTGTTTCGTCTTCTTTGTCCACCTATATAAAATATAAATTTAACAGAACTAGTGATGTAATTAGTATCTACTTTTATAATACAAATACAAGTAACATACTTCTGCTTGATTTAGCGATCTTAAAAGGTCTGCCTCTTTTCTTTCATGCCTAAACATACATATTTATATTACAATTAAATGTTCAACAAGAGTGACAGTAATCCATACATTACTGTTTATACCTAAATATTCTAAGTAAACTATTTGCCAGGGGTACTCTATCCAAGTGACACACATCTGCTAACGCTCTAACCACATGTAGATCTGGGTCCAACAACAGTTGCTGTAACGGACTGTATTCTTCAGGAGGCATCGCTAGATCATGCCGATATCTGCAACATTATAAATCCATAAAATGTTTAATAATACTTGGGCTGACTAATTGAATACATGTAATAAAGTAAGACAATCACCTTATCCGTATTCGCAACACACCCCATTCACCTATTGGTGTAACTCCTGATAACGGATACCATTCGTCCATTTCTTCTCCATTCGTTAAACTTGCCAATTCGACGGTTAATTCTGCAACTTCTGTATCCTTACTACGTTTCCCCTTATTGTACAGTGTTAAAGAAAATGACATAACATCCGGTGGTACATCCCTGTCAAGTAATTTATAGTATGCATTATTGAAAGGCAAATGTTTTGAACCATTAATCATATACATACTCTAAAATGAATTCTTCATCCCAAATTGGATGCAATCCAGTCTTAACCTTTGTACGAGCAACTTTTACATTGTTTAGAGCCACTATGATGAATGGATTTGGTACTAACTTATATGGAAGTCTATGCGCGTCTAAAATATGCAGATGTAACGAACGCAATTCACGAAGACGAGCAACCTTTGGAGCACGAGTAAGTTGTGATACACATAATGGTTTCAAGGCATTAATCCAGTCTAAAGCATTTTCTGAATTTGGAGCGGCCAAATATGTTATCGTGGCTAAACATGGTAAAGCACGTTCAACTAATTGAAAGCAATGAGGTCTATCGAATACGCTTTCATGAACCTAAAAGAACTACATCTCAGGAAGGAATCTTCATAATTTGATTGTTATCGCTATTTTGCTTAATGAATATCGTTTTGTTAATGTTAGTACAGTTTACAGTACCAAATACACATTTTTGACAAATCACAATTTGTTAATTTATACGACTGACATACACAAGAGAAATTTCAAGTAATTTTTTCAACTTACCTGATACAAGTATGCGCAGCTTAAATCGATGAGACCCTTAGGTTTGGTCCTTTTTGGATTGTCATACAAGTATAAATGTGTGTCTGTTGCATCTACCAAGAGTACAAAGTATAATGCTTTCCACTTTTTGTTCTTCTCCGATTTTTTTTCTAAATATCCTTGCATTTTAATTCCTTTATTTTTCTTTGCCCCAGACTGTTCACGACATTCCCTCAGAGTAGCATATATTTTTTCCGCGTGCTGTACTTCTCTGTTTACTCTTACGCTACCATCGGGTTCAGTTACCATTGCTTGGACCAGAGTATGTCCTTCTACTATCTGTTCTTTCCGATATCTAACAACACCGTTTAGTTAGAACACAGATGTTTAGGAGGAACTTCATATTCACGAAAGTATCATACCTATTTATAACCGCATCGAGACATTCAAAAGTTCGGCCACCCATAAGATAGCGTACACCCTTTTTTTCGATTCTAAATCTTTGAATCTGATTGTTTATATGAAAGAAAAGCGAATAATCTCCGGGACTATTGTCTGAAGGTCTGACCTAATAAATATTTATTCTTAATTAATAATAATACTAACAACGAAAACAACTAGAAGAAACAGAATCCATATACAAATAAATTACCAAGAAACTACCAGGTCCTGCTTTTACTAACATATCAACAGCTTCACTTTTTGTGACATTAGGATGAAACCAAGAGAACACAGTATTAGGATCAATAGAATCATCCAAATCTTCGACTAATTCGCGGAAAATTAAGCCCTGTTCACCAGTTCTATGAGCGGTAACCCACAACCAACCATCTCCCATATCATTGTGTACAAAAAATATGTCACCCTTTTGGAAGCTCAACTCATCTGTGTCAGGCATTTTTGTATATGGTAGTATCGCGACTATCCGTTTTTTGTCATTTACTGGTTCAGGAGGTGGAGTAGGATGTATAAGTCTTTCTCTCTTTAAAAGATCCGAGCAATGGGTATAATATGCAACTAAATCTGATAAGCTATTGAATTGTCTGCCACCTATAATAAACAGATTAATTTGACTTATTCTATAAATAAATTATGACTGAAGACATTTATGTCTGAAATAATGATTGCTATACCTATATAATAATCTCCACACACAGCTGTGATTCTAAAATGATTAATGCCAGTTCTTCCTAAGTAAGACAGTACATAACTTCCAGGTTTTCTGTCACTTTCACGCACTAGATAGCTACCCATTTTACTCGCATCCCACAGTCTTTCTTCTGCAGTAAATCTATCTAATCTACCATGGTACCACCTATAAAACATGTGTGTATTAATAACTGATATTAATGAAAAGTTAAAGCTTTCTTATAAATTTAATTAAACGTAATTTTTTCATCAATAATTGAAAAATTTTATTGGTATCAAGTCTCACTGATTTTCCGGAGGGGCTGTTAATAACGTTGCATTAGCGCTATCAGGTTCCTCTGTGTCTTGAATATCATCTGGTATATTCTCCAAAAATGGATCAAATTCATTTTCTGCGTTCATGGATTCATTCTGTCCACCATCTTCACTACCAGTGCTAGGTGAACCACCTTTACTGTTATGATCCATCTGTGAATATAATTAAATTAAAATAAATATTTTCAATTGAAAATATTTGCAAAGGTTCCCAAAATATAATAAAAATAACAATAAACGGCATAGTAAAAAAACAAGATAAGTGCATATATTTTATAGCATATAAGTATGTATTTTAAATATAACATATATTTCTGTCAACAAAACACAAGTACCATGTGTAAATATCTGTTCATAATGCTCTTGTGCTCACGATCTTTCCTCAATGATCACTTGTACTGTGTAAACTAATTAAAAAACATTATCCGTAAACGATATCGCAAGTTCTTTTCATCGAAATATTTAAAAAAAAATAATTTGAAATTATTAGATATCTTTAAAACTGTGAAAGCAGACGTATATTTTTAAATACACAGTTACAATTAACTTCTCTTTGTTCTACGATCTACATTTTTACTGAGTGCGCGATAACAGATGAATAATCTCAGATGAATAATACTCGTAAGTACCTTAGCACTGTTCGACACGCTCGGACCTCCGCGCACAAATTCTGCCATTTCTGATTCGCACGCACTCCTTCATACACACGTTTATGAGAAAAATCAAATGTTAATTAAACGGCATCCGTTTTATTGCAATCCTGTTTGCTACGATTATTTACAAAAGAAAACTGTTATTGATACAAAATGTATTGACGTTTCTCGGCAGCCATTTTACTACTGCACGCGGCGACCGCAGAATACGGACAGACGATGAATCTTAACGTGCAAAAATTATAAATTGTATTAGGTACATGTTTGCGGTATATATTTGTAGAATGATTCATTCGTTAACCGATTCGATTATCAATGTTCTTTATTAATGCATTGAACGCGGTATGATTTACTTTGAAGCACTTTTATAAATAATACACCATCGACATCGACAATGCTACATAGAGATAGCTGAATGTCCCGGCAGTAATGATTAAGAACTTTAGTAATCATTATCGATGGCATTTGTGCGGTATAATGTTTTAATACGGTTTACAATGAAAACTAAATATAATTTTTAATGCAAGATACGCGAATTAATATTTTGACTCATATAATTGCGCGATAAATGCTAGTTACATTTTAAATTTTTTCGCTCATTGAATGTTAACCTTTCGAAATGGCGGAATTTGGTTTCGGCATGTACTCGTTCCACGACAGATTATATTCAACACGCGCATGTCGGCTAACTTCAGTAGATTCTCGATCCTGTTTAGTGCTGCCACAGTGTTATATCTACATAGTAGACAAAATATACAAATAACAGGAAAAATAAAACTGAGGGATAGAGTCGAGTGGAACCACGTAGAAAGATATTTCAAACACTCATCGAATTTGCCACAGACTTTTTCAAGTCCACTTTAAAGTTCGAATATCTGATATACAAGAAATATATAGAACGAAAAAATATAAAAAATAAAAGATTACTAGGTATATACATTCGACATCACGCATTGCTCTTGATTACACGTGTATTCAAACCAATCAAAGCTGTCAGGCACAAAATAAATAAAAACTTGTCGTCTCATGAGTACTATCTTCCATGTAACAAATAATACGTCAAGCTGAATGTCATTGGGATTTAAATTATTTTTCTTATAATAAATTGCTACCACAATTGACGAATATTAAAACGTAATGGTAAGATCATCATTTTTATTATTTCATAGTTAGCAGTTTCAATAAGATTTTAAATCATCGATAACATTATTATAACCTCTTCGTAGTTTAGAAAACTACGCTTAGAATTTAAATAATTTGTTCTAATAATTATGTCGGGGGGATTTGCAGTCTGCCCTATTCAACTTCCAGAGTTTGTTGACAGTAATTTTATTACTGATATGCACGTGTACTTACGTTAGATCCATTGTGCCCAGCTTGTTGGATAAGAGGTTAGGAAAGGTTGGGTATGTATAAATAAATGTCAACTTTTCATAAATATTTTTATTTAATGTATTTTTCGTATAATGATTGTAATGATACTTGTTAATTAGGTTGCAGGGCACTTTTTGGAAGTGTGCAAGAATCGGTGAAAGGAAGAGTCCATACGTGGCAGTCTGTTGTGTTTTCATGGCTTTTAGTCTATTGTTTTGGACATAAAGTTTATGTTGATGCACATAATACAAAGAACTATACGCATCAGTGATGTGCAACTGTATTTTAATTGTAAACATTATGGGCCTACACACAAATAAAATACGTGTTTATTTATAAGGTTTAACTATTTGTTATTACACGACAAGAGTCCAGTTTCATTAGAAATGAAAAAAGAATGAAACAACAGTTGCTACTTGCATGGTATGTTTTATTTGTCAACACGTTGTTTTTTTTTTCAAAGCTATATAATTATCCAATTTGAGCACATTTTCTCACCGTATTCTCATAATATATTTTTTTTCTATAAACAACAACATTTTCTTTTAATATAGTTATTGTAGAATCGTTATATTGAGCAGTGTGTTACGATATACAATATTTGTTAAATAGGTATATTTAACATACATGTGTGTGTTTTTTCTTATCTCGCGGATATGCTACTATTCCAATGATGGTAGATCACGCACCATGACTAAAAACTTGTACTCTGTAATATAAGATATTTACGGGAACGATTATATTAGTAGAAAGTTCTGACATCGCTGGTATGAAAAATTGTATCCATTAAGGAGAATCAAGCCTTTCTACTAGCACCGTTTTTTGCATACGAATCCTAATTACAGAGTAAGATATGATTAACGGTATTGCGAGGAACATTGAAAAAAGATACAAAGCACAATCTACTAGGAACGCTTATTGTCGATTCTTTGAAAAGAAAGGAATATTCTCTTCGCAATCGTATCGCAAAAATGATGTACATGTTAAGATAACGTCTCGTTCGTGTATCGTTCAATGATATAAATAAGCGACGCACATTGAATAACTCTGTAATTAATCTCGATAAGAGCAGACAAACATTCGTTAAAGCGTGTAACACGAAAAGAAGCCCGACCGTTTACGCTATCGAATAACAGTAAATTCCTCGCAGTCAACCACACCGGGTACGCTTATATTTGTGGTCTCGTTGAATCGTTGGCAATACAAGGTACGTTATTTGTCTACGTTAATTAAAAAAATACGTGAAATCAGAAAAGTAAGGTCTAGTATTCTTCCTAAAATATATAATTAGTACGGTACTATACGCCCTATGGATATGAATCTGACTTAGATATGACGTGTTAACGTTTGTTAAGATGCCACTTAACGATCTCGGTTATCGCGCCGTTAAATAAACGTATTATCTTATTATCCCTTACGTACAAATTAGTATGCTAATTATTTGTCTGCGTTCGAGTACAATCGAATAGTTGATTAAGGAGGGGTCGATTCGCGATTAGCCGCGAATCGTGCAGAAAATCACGCGCAATGAACGGTTCAAGTAAATAAGAATCGTCACGATGTGTTATAAGGGATGTTCGTTTTGTGATCGCTGAAAATAATTCCGTGTTCCGATCAATCAATCGAAAGAATCGTTGTTGCATTTGTATATTAGCAAACGATGATGTATCGTGAAAAATGACACTCTTGGTGGCCCACTCGAGAATAGACACCCTGCATGTGTAAGGCTTTCGACGCTAACATTTATAAAACTTACCTCGCCACTTCTAATAACTCGACAAATCGGAAATGATCGTTTGTATCAATGAAAAAACTCTAGTTCCTCTTTCGTTCCTCGTTGATTAAAAAAATATTCGACAACGTTACATTCAGTCCAACTAAAGAACACATTTCGCTCACGACAATTATACTCTTTTCCCCGCGTTTGATAAACGGATAAAAGGGTCATAAAAAATACATTCGTAAGCATTTATCTTCTTAAAATTCGCAACAGTTTCGCCCGCGGTCCACCTCCGCGGCCAGAGATCGATTATTCTCGCTGTATCGTCGTGAGAAGCTTATCGTTCAACCACAAGTACACGGTATTAGCAAACAATGAAAAGAATATTTATAACGTACGCGTTTCAATAATTGCATTCACATTCACCCGGCCAAACTCATCAACTTTCTTTCTGCTAACAACATCGAATTATCTGTCGTTCGATGTTAACATGTTCACTACTGTCAAAACCGTGATATAGTAACGCTTTTCAATGCACACGCTTCATTGTTTCATTGTTCATCACTCGTCGCTCATCATTCAATGCTCACGGTTCATTGTTACCCAACGTGCACTCGAGTACTACATAGATTTCATGTTGCTAAGGACAGGTACGGGAGGTGTCTTTCACTATTTGCTTTTTAGTTTTCGAAAAAACCAAGAAGAGCTAAAGCCTAGAGGCTTGGAAGGGACTAGGAAGAACCTAGTGAAAGAAAAGCATCGTTGCACGCAATTGTACTTGTGGCCTCGCGCTTCATCGTGTCGTTGAATGATCGTAATAAGAACTTCTCGCCGTTTCATTAAAACTTTCTAGTCGAGGTTCTTACTCTTCGTCGTATGTCATCGATATCTTCGACACGATGTACATCGTTCGATATTTTATCACGTTCCTTCGCATTTGACTGCATCGTTCGAAACCTCGACACGTATCTTCTAGCCGATACAATTTATCATAGCCCGAGACAAATGAGCAAGCTCAACGCATAGATTCTTGTGCCGCTGGTTTTCGCGTTCGTACTGCTTCGCGTGCTTGGGCTATCGCGATTTTGAAAGACGTTTTTGTCTTTGATGAAAGGCGCTCGTGGATCCGCCGTGGTCGAGGTCGTCATGTGCTTATTGTAAACGATCCTCGCGGTGCTCTTCTGCATCGCTGGCGTGCTCATCTGGTGGAAGATTCGATTGATCGTCGTGACTTGAGCAAACTTCGATTTTCCTTTGCTCAACTTTTTCCAGCTTGCAGACGTGGCTCGGGTGGGTGGCGTTGCTCGCTCGATCTCTGAAAACAATTTAACCGAAGTGGTTACCCGAAAGGGGAACACTGTCTCGGTGGTTTAGAGATTTGCACGAAATTTCCATGATCGAAAGGCTATCGAGCGTAGTCGCAGACGAATCGTCTTTCATCCTTTTGTGGCCGGAAGCTGAATTTCTCTTCTATTCTATTAATGCCGCGCGATCTGGTCAAACTCGTTACGTTCGCGCCGAGTCTATTAAACGATCGTTACTGTTCAAGACTTCATTTAGATCGAATAAATACGATAAAATTTCATTTGGCGTGCGTTAGTTAATTCTTGACCGAATCTCGAAAGTACAAGGATTTTAATCGGGGAGTTCGTGACACAGCAAACGCACGGTCACGCGAGAAACAGCTAGTCACCGATATCGAGGCGTCAGTCAAGTCAAGAACGCGATGTAATCGATGATAATAATAACGCGTTTGCTTACCGTACACTCTAACGATCGCTTCCGCTTTCCCCATACTCGAGGACGCTGAACACGTGTACTCCCCTAAATCCGATTTTTCCAAATGCTTTATCTTCAACTCGCTCGTTGTCTTCCATTCCTCCTCCGGATGTGCCCGTTCGTCGATTTCGTATCTACCGCTGCATTGACAAATCGTCCGATTTTAACGTTCGGAATACGTATGGCATCGATTTTCTTTAGTCACGTGAGAATGTCAGGTCCCGTACCGAACGGACAAAGGGATAGGATCTTTGGATAGTCGGAACAAAAGAACACTACGTACCCGCTCATGATAACTTGCTCCTTTCTAGTCCACAAGTTAATCGTCTTTGGATAAGCTTCGATCAAACAGATTAACGACACGTCCTTTTCCAGCGGCGAGCCTAACAGCTGGTTGGGGACTTTTGCGCTTGGCGGAACTAGAATTACGATAGACAAAAACTGTTTTTTTCGATCGATCTACTTTTTCTACGACTCTTTGGCTACCACGCGTTATTCAAGAACTCCTTAAGGCACCAGAGCGACAACAACGTATTAAGCTATTGTCGTAGTCAAAGGGTTAATGGAACATAAAGCAAACACAAACATTGCGGATATCGATTTCGTTTAAATTGAATCTCGCGAAGACGACAAGGATCTCTAAACACGAGTTTCTGAATGAAATCAACAGTTTGCCGAAACAAGAACATTCATTTAAGTTAACGGAATAAGTGGTTATGCATCATCGTTTAGCAGACATTGGCAATAATTTTAGGTAAAGTGTTATATAATAGACTGCGCGGAAGGATACTCACAGTTTACCCTTAGATAGACTCTCTTGCTGACTGCCGGAGGCACTTCGTTTCTAGCTATGCAAAGATACGCTCCCATTTGCCTCCTGTCTACCCTGGTTAATTCCAGCTTCTCGCCGGACTGGTTGTCCACTGTAAAATCGCGCCTCGTATGAATATCTCGTTGAAAGCTCTCGCATACATATCGCTGGCCTTGCGCCAGCTTTCGCGCGTACACCAAATTACGCGCGAAATACGTCGTTTGCTCGTTAAAACTACGAGACCGCTGCCTATTACAACCCTAAATCTTTGGAAATCCTTTACATGACCGGTTAACGATTGCCTCGAGATTTAAAGAACAACGAACCTAATCGCGCTACGAAACGCTGTTCACGGCGCAAACTCGAAACTTCGACACGTTAAGGGATGAAATTCCAAGCAGAATATTTCGAAAGTTGGTAAACACGTATCTGTTACGTCGTTACATCGTGTATTAACGTTTAATTATGCGTGCGCGTACGCGACGCTTTTGAAATCATGAAACGCTACGAATTACATTATAATCGACCGATCGCACGGCATAAATCACCGAGACATTTCGCGAGTTCGACAGAACGTGTCACGAGCTTAATGAGATCCATCGAAAATGGAAGATTCATTATTTGCGTTGACAGCTCGCGACCTCTCTACCAGTAGACCAATATTTTTGTTACAATACTGATCGTGTTCAAAATATTGTGCGTCGATTTATCAATACCGTACGAAAAATTGTTCCATTAACGAAGCTGTCGCGCGTTCAACGCAAAACCAGTCTGCTAGCAACGTTTTCCAGGAGCATCGAAAATCGACAAATTGCACGATACAATAGAAGGATCGCGTACGTAATGCACCGCGTCGTAGAAAGATATTGGAAGCCGTACTACGAACAAACTAATCTCTGTTTGATGAGACGTATCTCCAAACGTAATTGCTTCCGATTCTATGCTTCGCGTAGCTCCGCGAATTTACGACGTCTTCATGGTTCCGCTAAGCGGATCCCGATGGCGAATCGCCTCGCCTACATGCCTTGGATAATTACTTCACGCAGCTGGTTGAACTTCATTCAATCGACGGTTCGAATTTTAATTATGGCAATCGATCGTTCTCCTCGCGCGATAAACACGAGTTCGCGATCGGTAATCAAAATTAAGATCCATTTCGAAAGGATCGAATGTTCATCGATACGAATAAAATCGATCGGGTCAAAGCTGACCTGGTTTCGGTGGTTCGAAGCGCGGTATTGAACGCGAGCCCGGTAGAATTTTTGAACGGCGAATTAATATAAAAAGGAGGAGAATCGAACGTTATTTGTCACCGGCAATGACGGTCGCGAGAGTTCTCGAGACGAGATAAAAATGTAATATCTTACCTGGTATCAGCGGATCGTGAAGACCCCTCATAAGTATGAAACCACTTTTCTCGCGTCGCCAGAGCACGCGAGGTGGCGGTCTTCCAGAGGCATTACACGAGAGGGTGGCGTTCTCACCCTCCAGAACGGAAACCTCACCCTCCGAGGTACCGAAACTGAGTATATCTGGCGGGACTGAAAGAAAAGAAACCGGTCGATCTGCTTTGTAAGCGATTATCTGGACAACCGGAACGTTATCCACTCGGCTAAGTTCAAACACGGGTTAGAGTTGGAGATTTTGAAACACGATGAACAGCGTATTCGCTTAGGGACGCGTCTGGATTTGCTGGTAGCAGGGATTGAAATTACAGACCGCAATGGAAATCGATCATGATCTTAACGGGTGAATTAGGGGGTTAGCGGTTAGCGATAGGACTAATTCGATGACATACTCGTTAATACCGATACGTATCAATCTCGGTGTTGGTATTGGTAAGACACGTTTGTCAATCTTCGCCTCGATAGAGACCGCGTTACGTCGTCGCGCGTTATATGGCCAAGCGTTAGATCGTCACGCGTCGCTGAGCGTAACAGAGTCTCCCGTACTTCTCTTACGCATTCGAATAGATCGATTATGTCGTTCTGTCACCAAACCCGTAATTAAGCCGTTATCGAATTTTCTCTGCGATACGCTACCAGTCGCGCGTTCCGATTAGTCTCGAATCGTTCTCGTTCCAAAAGCGTGTATCGATTTCGAACGAAAACGTATCTACGATATCGAAACCGTGACTGGTTTCAAGCCGAAACCTGCATGAAAATCAGTCCGACTCGTCTACCGGCACGTCTATCCGGACCGAAATCAGGTTAAAACGCCTGGCTCCGTAGGCAAATTAAACACCGGCTAACCCCCGGCCTCTGGCAAGAAACATTTTCGCGATGAAATCTCGTTTCTTTTGAAGAAGGCCACGCGGACCATTTCAATTACGCCCGCTCTGCTTGGACAATATTCCGTTAGGCATGAAGGGATCGAGGGCCGAGTTTCGGTGGGATGGAAGAAAAAGAAAAAAAAGTGAAAACGGGACCTTTCCTGTGTTTGCTTACAAAGGAATTTCATTCCATTCGGTCCGATCGCCCTTTCGAGTTGAATACCCAGGCGGGCGTACGCACTCCCGATGAGTCCTTTTTCTACCCTATGTTGGTGTCCACGCACGCACGATACAACGGTCCTTGTATACGATACACACAGGAGAACGTATACTCCTTGTACAGGGTGTTGAACAAGTCGTGGTCGTAATACCTCCATAAATAATAGTTAGTACTTTTCTTCGTCTCTGCATACTCGTTAGGAGAACTAGGAATATCGGAATCCAGAGATAGGAGAATCTATGGATCCACAGATGTGGGTTCGCAGACATTAAGATTCAAGGATGTAGGAATTTGGAGATATATGTACCCGAGGATAGGAGGAATTTGTAGATATAGGACGCGGAGATACGGAGATCTTCAGGGATATAGAAATATACGTGATACGGCGTTTTGTTGATACAGCATAGAATTTCGATATGTTAACGAATCTCGCAAAGGTCCGTCGTTATTTTGCCAACACCCTGTACGCGGAGAGAAGCATTGGGAGGATAGCAGAGGGAAATCGAGGTGGGATGAGACGGTGGTGAGTCGAGGGTGGAACGAATAGAAAGCAGGCGAGCAACGTAACGGTTACGGTCCGTTCTGGTGGGTCCCATTGAAACGTATTCTAGCGGCGAGGCGCGCATATTTTCCATCCCTTCTCGAGGTAGACTAATCGAAACCTGTGCGTGCATGCGTGCGTGCGTGACGTCTGTACGAGCGACCGCAAACAGCCGACCGTAGCCGGCCGTAGGAATGCGGTATAACGCGCAATTAGGCATACCTAGGACATCTACGCATCCCAGCTGGCTCAACATGGGCTTCGTATTCAGTTGGCACATGTAGCAGCCTCGGTCAGCTTGCCGGAGCGGGCGAATATGGAGCCGCGAAGTGGCTTCTTCCTCGTCCCTCGACTCGCTCTGATTCTTCGCTTTCGCATTCTCAAACGTGACGAGAAACCGAGACGATTGGGTCACCGTTCGCTGACCCATCGACAATATCGTCTGGTCCTCCATTCGAAGCCATCCCACCTGAGACAACCAATACAGTCTTTAATTTTTCATGAAAAATCCTCTCCCTTCATTTTTCTCATAAATCCTCTTTTCCGTTCGTTTTATCCACGATGTCCCGAGTCCTCGATGAATTTATTCGAGTTTTAGCGAAATTTCTACCTTCCTAAGCGGGATAACTCGTTATCCTAGAAATTCCGTGAATTTACCCGACGCGACGATGTTGCGCGCCGAAACGAGTGGCTATCTTTTTAGTTAGCAAAAGAACCCGCACCAATTAAAGAGTCGACGCTCTACCTCGAGACGTAACGTTATCCAAAATGTAATAGGATAAAATTGTGCTATAGTTAGTCCGTAAAGGCGATAATACTCGGAGAACTCGGATTTCCGTAAGAATTCGAAACTGGTAGCTTCCTTCCTAAGTGGCAAGGTACGAAGCCGAGCTCTGTGCCACTTAGACAGGCAATACCGTGCATACTTCCTTTCGTAAAGAACGCTCCTCCGATTCTAGTACTCGCGGGTAAAAAACGGAATTCGCCGGAAAGAAGAGGGCTCGAGTAAAGTTTTCGCTAATTCGACGCCGGCAGCCGTCGGTGTACGCTTATTTTTTTGCACGACCGGTAACAAGCAACCGAACCCCCCAGGAAAATTTCAAAAGTTTGCTTAGCCCCGACGCGGCGCCAAGTCTAGCGGCAAAAACCGGAGGGGGTAACAACAACAGTTTTAGTTGAAACAACGATACCGCGATAGAATTAATGGCCAACGGTTGGCGGCGTCGACGGCGGCGGTGGTGGAAGGCGTCGTAAAAATTGCGAGCCGATTTACGGCAGGAAGTATGCGTTCCACAGCGAATGATCGGAGAGAAAGAGAAGAAAATTGCCGCGAGTGAAACGCGAACCGAGCGCTTTGCTCGCAAACGTTTAAACGGAAAATTTCTCGGCGAGGTGTCAATTTTACTCGTCGCCCGGGGCTGCTTCGCGAACGAACGCAAAATAAGACACCGCTTCCCAAACGACACGAAAACACCTCGAGCTATTAATCGGACCGCGTTTACATCGATCCGATGAAAAATAATAAAAAACAAAATCGTGCCTCGATACAGGTCGAAAACATTCCTCCTGGTAATTCAGTTAACCCTTAAATGCATGATTTTCTAATTTCACCTGAAACAATCAACTAACAAAATACCTTGAAAGCGGTTGATTCAAATTAAAACAGATGACACTATTGTGTATTTGTAAGTGGCATAGCTGCAACACTACTCATTGCAGATTTCCTGCATTTTGTATATAATTTATAAGATTAAAACTGGTATGTTGCATTTATACAACCATATGTATTTAAGGGTTAACGCGTTGATTGCTTCCCAGGACGCCGCTGACCTCCCTCGACGCGCCGCAACAACTTTTCACACGACGTTTCAATTTCTACGACGATCTTTTTATTCGCCTAATTAGAAATGTATCGGTAAACACGGAGAAATTCTTGATGCTTCGTGGTTTGTAAAATTAGCTATCGATTTTATCGCGAATGCAGCTTTCATCGGCGAATTCTGAAAAGTTTGAACGTGTCCCGCGCGCAAGTAAGCGGCTATTACAGAGGTGCAGGAATGTTTTCGCAGGATACCGAACTTTGTTCGGAGCCACTTTTTACGATTCGAGGTCGGTTGTCTTTGCCCTCTGTTCGTGATGAACGTCCGGCAAACGATCGACTAATTAGAAACTAGGAGTCGAGCAGTCTCGCGTTTTTGCATGCTCGAACGACTACGCTGAAATTTTCTTCCCTCTGCTCGCCGAGCAAACTTTCAAAGCGCAGTTGAACTCGTTAAAACTCGTTGACGGCACAGGTGACGTTATTTTATATTATTTTCGCGTTTTTTAACGCGCCCGTACCATCTACACTGCTTACGCGCGACTACGCGGACACGTACGACCATATACCAGTAACCCAACTGCTCTCGATAACCACAGATTTGTATTTGCGCGAAACCATTCCACGAAACTACCCCCATGGTACCATGGTCAAGCTACCGTGTGCCATTTCGCCCTTAACCCGTTCCACGGGCGTCGATGCTGTCGCCAAGTAATATCGATTTCGCGCAACTTATTCGAGTTTATCCGTTTTTTAGTTTTACGCCACACGCCCGATATCTCCCTTTCGACGTTCAACGACATTTTCAAACTAGAAATTGTGGTTAGAGTATGTTACGATATTCGTGAACAAAATCACGAAAGTCGAACCAACGCGTGTGCCGAAGTCTTTTAAAACGGATCGTAAAACTTTGCGGGACAAAACGAACAGAAGGATTCTCCGAAATTTTATTACCCAAACTTTCCGCGTTACCATCGATCGAGTTTCGGAGAGCCCCGTCATAAATCTGGTCGATCAGCTGATTTGTCTGTTAAATTTAATCGGAATAATCGCGAGCGCCGCTGTTTTTAAATATTTCGCGACAACATCGTTGTTCGCTGGAAAAGGTTGACACTCGAAAGAGCTGCGTCAAATCGTGAATTTTATATAAATTTACGCGAGTCCGCTCTGTACGAATCCTCTTTGTTTCCAGCGCGTTTTTGAAGCGCGTTTCCTCCTTGTGCGGCTTCGTTTCGTTAACGACGCGAAACAAAATAATTAAAGGAATTCCGTTAATTGTAGCGCCGTAAATATAAAAATGTGACAGATAGAGAGTAACGGTGCTCGTTTCGTTTGTACATTGAAAATCAAAAATGCTAGTAAATAAACGCGCAAAGCGAACGAGCGTTATTTCAGCGTGTTTTATTTCGAAGATTAAAAGAAGATCCCTGAAAATGAACGACGGCGAAGTTGAAGACATATTCGTCGGGAACGTACGCGCTATCAGTATTTGAATTTTAGTCGCGAAATTCCTCGTGGAAATTCAATTCGCTCGTTTACTCGCAACTTTGCAACGCGACGTTGCTGATCAAAACTTCGCACCTTCCTGTCGGTGTCACGTCGTTTTCTCGGCACCGCCTTTCTCGAGAAATTCCTTTGACCTATTGTTGTGCTAACACGCGCGAGTTTAAGACGCCTCTATTTTTCTTCGCGAACGCCCACCAATTTCTTTTCCCTCGCGAGCTTCCTTTCGCGTAGCTTCGGTTAAGCGTTCATGAATACGTAACGTGGATTTTCCGCGTTTAAAAAAAAAGGAATTTCGAAAGAAAAGTTCTCGAACCGAGTTAAACCGAGAACAAATGTCTCGGTTCGTTGGGCCCGATCGTTCGATTCGACAACGGCTATTGTTCGCCTCTGGCTCTTTCGTCGAAAATTTAAATTATCATCGAGAAGATAAGAAATCGCTCGAGAAAATATATTTGTCTACGATCGCGAGCAGAACGAAGAATCGGTTGACAAACTTATGTTCCTTGCTTATTTTGCCGGAGAGACGCTTCTCGTGTCCTCCTATTTCTGTTATACGGGTCCCAAACGATTTTTCTAAAGCCCCGGTCCATCCGTAAGAAGGAAAGAAGAAGGGACCTGAGAAAAGCCCCGAAGCTTTTAGCGTGTAGTCACCGTTTCATCCTGATAGAACCAGGCAAATCGGCAACGCTAAATCCCTCGTTCTTTATTCCGACTTTCTGGAAAAAATGAGAAAGGACGTTTCTCTGAAAAGCTACGTCGCGAGGATGCTGATCGACGAACGCGGTCATTTGCGCTAGCAGCGACTTCAAAGCGATCCTCTTCTCGTGCTCCGGCCTGGAAAAGACTTCTGGCGAAAGTCGAAAGATTTATGGCTTCCGAAACTTCATCGGACGTATTTTGATAGAGGTGCTCGTGTGCCGAATGCCTAAAGAGTTATTACGTCAAAGAGAATATTGCGCCTGGCGTGGAAACATAAACGAAGACGTTTGAAGACCGTCCACGGTCGCTTTATTTCGAACGCGTACGAATCAAGATCCAGGGAATAGTTACTCGATTTCTCACGCGACTCCCGACGAGGGTGAGATGAGAAAGGAATAATAAAAGATCGAAGACGAGCGTTTCGACGGTACGATTGTAATCGTGGAATCGTGTTCTTATTCCCTTATTTATGACCGACAAAATCCTGCCCCCTCGCCACCCCACCCCTCTCCTGTCTACGATCTCGCATAAAAAGCTCGTAAAAGGCGAAAAAATACGAGACAACGATCGACCTTCTCGAGGGAAATAGTTTGCTGCGAGAATGAGAGGAGTGACCGTCGAAACGAAAATCGTCGAGTCCCATCAAGAAATGATCGTTTCGCGTCGCGAGATTTGCGATTCCTTTCTCGATTTTATCGAACGTTAGATACGCTCGTCACGTCGCATCGACGAGGTATTTTTCAAATTAACGAGCCGAGTTTCGAGAGAACGTGCGCGTTAAACGCAAGAACGTTAAACAGTGATCGAAACTTTCAACGTAATTTACAAAATATTTCGACGCCCTCGATCGTGGTATTTAAACGGTAAATAGGTACTTCTAAAGCACTCGGCCGCTAAAAAAAAATCGCAAGGAAACGTCGCGAAAGAGAGCGCTTTCAACGATTCCGCGGCACGTCGTTAACTGGTTTTAACGCCGATTCAATTTCCGCATCGAAATGACGAGTTCGATGACGATCAATCTTCCGGAAGACTGACGCGATGTTTGCAGGTTAAATAAAATAAATTAGCAGAGAAAACGTCTCGTTTTATATCCGCGGATCAAATCGTATTTCAAACGAGAATTTTAATCTTCGAAAATTATTCGAAATAATGGAGTGGAAACTGGTAACAATGGAATTCGAGCACGTTCGAATAGCATCTACGGGAAAAATGAACGAAAGAGTTAATGGACTCGTCGAACACCTGGAACGATCGCGAACTTTTCGTCACGGCGACACGCGAGAGGACACGACACGGTGGATCGAAGTCCGACGATCGTTCATCTTGTCCTTTCGCGTGGATTCGCTTATGCCTTTCCATTCATGGCGTTCCATTTCTGATTAACGCCCGAGTCTCGTCGACGACGCCACGACTTTGGCAACTCCGTTCCATCCTCCCGTCCGTACAGCCACTTCCTCGAGCTTCCCATCAAGCATCGATGAACCAGAGTATTTTCGGGTATATGGAGTCGCTGCCAGGCCGATCGAGGGAATGGGAACCAGAATGTACAGAGACAGAGAGAAGGAACTAGAGAGAGAGAGGGAGAGAGAATAGGAGGGGTTGATGTCGAGGAAACAGTGCCGAGACGAGGTTGGAGGGAAAGTCGGGAGGGGTTGGTAGCGGGAGAGACGATGGGTACGAGTTGGCCGGAGTGGTGTTTCCCCGGGGTAAGCATGAGCATATACTTGCCCGGGGCTTATTCAGACAAATCGGTGATTGCTGCGGAGGCGAGCGAAAGGGTAGCTCGCCACGCCATCGTTCCCTTTCCCTGTTACCACCGCCGCCACCGGAACCGCACGCCACCTTGTTGGAGTAACGAAGACTGAGGGGGTTTTAGCCTGAAATCCGCGATGGAGAGAACAAGAAAAGAGAACGACGAGAAAGATGGACGGATCGGGATAGAGGGGTAGCGAGTTTTGGGCGAGGAGAGACGAGGAAAGTACCGAGAGTTGAAGAGGGATGAGAGGAAGTACCGCTGGATACAGAGACGAAGCGAGATCATCGGGGTTAGAAGGAAGAACCGCAGGATAGAAGGAGAGAGAAGAATGATTGTTTCCATGATTACAATAGAACGGAAGAGGAAAAGGGACGGGAGGCCTGGGTTAGTGGAAGGGTATGGGGAGCAATCTCTTAGCGCTAACGTAGATTCGTGGCCCAGGGTCTCTCGAAATATTACACCGGTGGGGTACAAGGGAGAGAAAGAGAGACATAGTCCGAACCTGGCCGATGCCCACCAGAGAATTTCCTAACTTTTGGGGATAATGTGTGTCAGCGGTCGACGCTGTTCCAGAATTTTAGCCAGAAGAAATTCTCGCGGTTCGTTATCCGCCGCGAGCTCGGAAACGCGCAAAGAGTACCAGCAGACCCGTACACCGCCGCCGATTCAATTTGCCAGCTTGCACGTGGCACGCGGCCCGTCAGACGTCCTCCGAGAACTGATTCTAAAACCGTTCTAAGGCATCGACGATCGTCCCTCGTTACGATCTCGTCTATTTTATGAAAACGTTAGACGATCATCTTAACCCTTTGCACTATGACTTGTTTGTCAGGTTCGTCAGACAGAACTGACTAATTATAGCTACAACATTAAAACAGACGAAAAAACTTGGAATGTTACGCAATATGTTATTATTCAATCGTTGACTGTGCAAATTATAATTGGACTTGAACTCCAAATTGGAGCGTATTGAAAATTTGAGTAAAATTGATCATAGCCGACATAAAAGTGCGTCACGAGTCAGACTCGTGAAAATAGTGCAAGGGGTTAATACGGTGAATAAACGAACGACGATCTCGAAAAAAGCCTCGATCCGCTAGAATCATTGGAATTACAGATGCTCGAACGGTTTGCCGACGGTAATAACCGAATAGAATAAAACGTTCGAATGGAACGAATAGCGAGCGTTATGCTTTCTTAAAAGTTTCCGGTTCTTGGGACATTCTCACGGTGAACGGTGAACTGATCGAGAACGCGCGTAGAGATCTCGTGTAATCGTATGCAGCTCGAAATTATGCAAAATACATGGATCGGGAAACTTTTTATCGGATAAGAGGTTCGTTTCTTCGGGGATAGGTCGATCGTTATCCGAGGACTAGCGTTCGAACGAACCGTTATCTTTGTCGCCGAGGTAACGACTCTGCTGGCGACGTAATAGTTTCCGTTCTCGCTCTGCACAGAACAAACTGTTGTTCCTTCGTGACAAAGTGCTTGAGACATTATCGACGGTTCCCCGGAGAACGAAAGGATTCAAACGCGACCGATGATCCTTTCCGCTTTTCTTCCGCCTACGAGCTCTTCTTTGTCTTTCTTTCCCGTTCAAAAGTATATTTTTTTTTTCTCGAGAAACTTTTCATCGGAATCTATTAAGAAACCCTTCACCCTCGTCAATAGTTATCCTCGCGTTCGATCGTTCTTATCCAACGGAAAACGATCTTTCAAATTACTTTTTTATACAAATTCAGATTCATCGGATAACTCTCGAGCAAACAGAACACCCCCACGATTCTTCTGTTTCGTTGAAATTCAGACTTCGTCGGAGCAGACGTTCCACGGCATAATTGTTAGAGGCGCGACTTTTTCCACTCGTTAGTTTCCTTCGAGACGAACGCATGGAGATTCGGGCGTAAAGGAAATTGCTCGCATTATCGCGCTTTCAGCGAGCCTCCCCGGTAGAGGGTAGCTACCGAACTCGAAGCTGGAGACGCGCGCGCGTACGAATGATCGGTGTCGCATGACATCGTGTAACCCGATGCATGCGAGCATACAGGCAGACATACGGGATGCGCACGACGATCACTTCGGATTAATTACCAAGTGCAGCGTTATAGATAACGCGTAGGAGATGCGGGAATGGGCCGCGGGGCGCGGGGAAGCGCGATACGACGTTAAATTGAACCTTTCGTCGGGTTGATTCCTGCGGTGCCAATGGCACACCGGTTCAAGCTTGGCTAAAAGCAATTACCGGTGTCGGCCGTACGCGCGAGCACGTATCGCTCGTAGATACACGTCGGTGCACGTAAACACGCGGCAAGACACGAGGCTGCTACGCGCGATATAATATTGACTCGAGGGCCATCCTTCGGTCCACAAACGGCTTCGATCTCGACGATCTCGTAGGAAGGAGCTTATCTCGCGCTAATACCCAAGTCGATCGCTTTTTAACCCTGACTAAATTGCGCGAAACCGACTTCCCTTGTTTGTTAGATACTATTGTCAAAAAAAGAACTGTTCCCAATTCAGGTGCTGGGGTAAGTGCCGAGAGGTACTTACCAAAGGCATCCCTGCCCACTCCGTGGCCAGATCCTCAAGGAACAACGTCCTTCTACTCAGTATTGCAATAGCAAACTATCTATCCTTTTCTACAATCCCAGAAGCTAACAAGCAATCCTATGACATCTGATGACCATACGACTCCAAGTCAATAGCCATCATCTATCGCCACGCTTAGACTCTCATAAACGACCTTTCGCCCAGTCCTCACGCAGGTTATCTCTGTTCAACGGCAAAATAGCACAAGCAATTGCCTCCAATGACCCTCCAAAACGCGTTGACGCTAACATGTCTATACTTTTTTGTGCTTTTCTGTGGAACGAACGCGGAAATATTGCGCCAACGATCGATGATGCCACTGAGCCGCGAAAAACATTCGAAACGATGAAAAGGAGAAAGCTGTTAAGGTAGCGTGACGTTTACGGACCGTCGAAGCTTACAGCTACGTGTATTCGCGCTGTTAGTGTACGCGTGATTATGTACTTTGACCGATGTAGACGGGTCATAGCGCTAGGCGGTGGCGGAGCTTAGACGCCGGCATAATTAGGGTCAACTCGATAGCGTACATATTCGGCTAGATATTTAGAGGAGCAGCGTGAAAGCAGATATCACGGATCATCTTCCTAGTGGCAAGTCCGGGAAGTACCGTCACAACACAATTAGGTTAAGTGAGGCGCGGTAGAGTATTAGAGTATTATCCCTGTAAATGACACGGGCTTGGGTGCGTTACCATTTACAGAGGGAAGTACTCGTTTCAAGATTTCACGTCGTTATCTGTCTTCTAGTCACCCGCTTTGCGTTTTCCGTGTACGGGAACGCTAAAGCGAAACAAATGTTGCCACTTTCCATCGGCGTAACTAGAATTTTTATCCGGGCTAAATCCCCTAGCTCTACATCGTGCATTAACGAAAATGTTTATTTCGAAACGTTTAAAGCGCTCGATCAAAGTTCAGCTTTATTGATATTGGTTTTCGCTCGTATTGGGTTCGAAAACACAGGAAATTAATGAATATTTGAAAAATTATTTTCTGTGATTTCATAAATCGTCGCGATCAGTTTCGAAATGTTTAGCGATAAATATTTAATGGTAATTATCTGTTTGTTTGCGCCGGCGGAAATAATACGTAAAAAGATGTTCGTAGATAAATAGACGACTCGACGCGTGTCCTCCACGCGAGGAGTTAATCACTCGCGGTGGAACGCCGCTTAATTTCGTCTCGTTACCCACCACGAAGCTTTAATGAATTGTGTACCTGGCGGGAAGTTCCGCGAACCTCCACCACCTCCATCGAATTCTCCCCGAGCGTACAAAGTTTCGCTTTATTTCCAGCCGACGAACGAGAACCGACTAGGAAGCTTTTGGACCGAGGACCCGTTGGAAAGTTATTCTGGAAGAAGGAGTTGAAGGGGACAGGAGAGCAGCGGACGAGGGAAGAGCGGGAAAAGAGAGGATCGAGGAAGAACGCGCAAAAAGACGCGAGTCAGTGACATCTGCCATGAGCACCCACGCGACCCATTTGTTTCCACGAGATTACCGAAATCTCGAATTCTCTTATCGCCCGGTGACCCGTGAACCCCCGAGCCCGTGAATTCGTGAAGCGATCTCGCGAAGTATTCGTTTGCACGTAGAACGCCGGTAAGCCAGCCTGGCTAATTAACGCGTTCCACGGCTCTTCCCGCTCTTCTTTCCTCGCGGAAAATTTAAATCCCTTACCTTGTAATTTCCTAGTTTCCGGATGGTGCACGGTAGAACGGCTTCCTTGCCGATGGCTGCGGTCACATTACCGATCGGTGCGGCGAAACTTGGCAAATCTGCAAAAAGAACCGACCACCATTTTTGTGAATTGATTCTCGATTCTGTTAGCCGATCGTTCGACAACGATCGGAACGTGCTTAGCGTTGAAAATCGGGCGCATTATTCGCAGCCAGTGCCCCTCGAGATTTATGGCGCAAGTATATCATCTTGTTTGGCCGTTGAAAAATATCTCGCATCGTTTACAAAACGAACGAACGAACGGGAGCGTAGATTCGATAGCAGTGATTCGTTGCTCTCGTTAAAGCGTACGTGACGGCGCAATGACAGCGATTAACAGCTCGTTGCCGCGTATAATATCGAACACGGTCGCGAATGAAGCATAGTTTCAATTTCCCGTCAACGGATGCACTGTCACTGGCTAATGGCCAAAGATGATACGCCGTGGCGAGCATTATGTTAACCCGATAGATCGAGAACACCGGCAGAGGGAGAATTTTACCGGTAAATACCCTTCGAAGACGCGATTCATCAACGAGGAAGAAGAAAGCGAGGATCGACCGATTCAATAGCACGCAATGCCTTCCTCCCTTTGTTCGTCGGTGAAGATAGCGCGGTTGTATCTCGGCTCCTATACTTTAATACGGGTTACCCGAATTCGAATACATAAGGGTGCTATTCAATAGAATGCACGCCGAAAGAGTATTCATCCTTCCTATAGTCAAGGTTTCCGGTATGACTTTTCGCAAAAAGTAATTAAATGAAACGAGTATCGTTGCAAACGGTAACCGTTGACGATCCCTACGAGCGATCAAGTTTCCAATACTCGTAGCCAATTATCTTCTCATTAATGATCCCATCGTTCCGTTTTTCAACCAAGCGACCCAAATATTTACAGAGTGTGTGATTTATCTGGGAACGTGTAAGTACCTCGACAAATGCGAACGACACGGTCAAACGATTCTCGAAAGGGTTGTAAGGTTGACCTTACGATTACAACGAGCTTCGAGGGTTCAAAATTTGAAACGGGGAAGATTTACTTTTTCGTGTCGCATCTGGCTTGCGGAATTCGATCTGCAGGAATCGCTCGGTTCTTCGACAATGACTCTGCCCGAGGACGCGTGTGCCGTCTCGCGGTTGAGCCGCGAACGTAATAAAAGAAAACTCGTGTCGTACAAGTTGTACCTGCCCTTTCTCTTCACGACAAAGACAGCTACGACGATAAGAATCTTTTTGCGTCTGCATAATATCATAATAACTATGTAAATCGGAACAGCGTACCAGCCCACAAACACAATCGGGCATTCGTATGCTAACTCTCTGTCCCTCCCTGGTTCCTACCACCCATGCCTCCATTTCACTTTGCCCGCCACTATATATACCTAACTGGTTACCTAACTCCGATAACGAGTTCAGTCCTCCGCGAGAGAGAGAGGAAGATAGTAGAAAAAAAGGACCATTCCACCACCTACTTTTCAAGCATTATCCATGCGAGCTACGCCGACGTCTAACAAATCTTCCGTTGCAAAAAGCATCCCTGCGAGTGTTAGCCTTCCCTTGGCGCTGCCAGCAGGTATTTCGAGATCGGGGGTAGTTAAAAAAAGATAGAGAAGGACCATAAAAAAGGGAGCAAATTAAACGTATCTTGGACGAAACGCTGGTTATAAAAAAATAGGCGGTTCGGTTCGAAATGGGTGCTGCTCGAGTGCAGCCTCGAGCGTTCCTTCCGTGTGGCGACGTAAACGGGCCGGTGTTTTCGACGATTCGTATCGTGATCGTGGCAACGGCGTTTCATCGAATGCGTTTTTAATGAATTTAATAAGCGCCGTAAAATCCATTCGCAGTGACCGATAACGAGATCGGCGGAGCTATAAACGTTGGTCGCGAATACCTCCCTACGTCCGTTTTCAGGGAACCGATGCCGCGTTTATTAATCGTTAACGGTTATATAATTGCGCCTTCTGTGTCCATCGCGGCGGTAACTGGCTCTTGTTGTTCGTTGGCCGGTTTCGTTGACCCATTTTACACGCCGATTCCTACTTTTTGCGAATATTAACGCTCTCCGCGTATTATCTATCAGCTTGGCACGCTGAATTTATATTGTACCGCGGGGAAATGTAATTAAATTGATCGAATTACGCACAGCGAATTGCGATAAAAGTCGGTGTTATTATGAACGCGACCGATATATACGGCTGATACGAGATTAATTAAAACGACGGTCGCGTGCACGAGGATTGCTTTTCTACGGATGTAACCTGGTAATCTTTTATTCGACCGGAATACATTAGCGGTCCTCTTGTGTCGGTTTCGTCGGGCTCGTTCCACTTATTCCCGTAACTTTTGCAAACATTAATATCGTTCCTTCAATAAAAGAATGAAGTACTCTCTTCCCTGGATATCCCGTTCTTTTCTTTTTGTCTCGTCCGACCCCCTCCCTTCTGTCCCTTCGTTTTTCGTCGTTTTGGACTTTCGTCGTTTTGTCGAGGAGACGACACTGACAGGACAATTCTCGGATTTGCTCGTCAAACATGCCGGAGGATTTAATAAATGCAGCGTCTCGCTAAAGTTTCCCGATGAAACTTAAATATCCCTGAAACGCGAGCTACGGCTGAAGGAGGTCGCGAACGTGCCACAAAATCTCTATACTGTTCTTTCCGTCTACGTTCTCTCATTTTTTTTTCCCCTTTTTCCCGTTTTTTCTTTTTTCATAAATTAATGTTCATTCATAGGGATAAAAATTTGCCGAGCTACGCCGCGCCGTGAGCAAAGGGAGGAGAAAAACGTTTGCTCTTTCGAAAGACAAAGTTGCCTTCCCTTGAAAGTCAAGCTACCTTCTGTACTCTCTTTCCACCACCCCTTATCTTCGAAGTTCGCTATTCTATTGTAATAACATGGAACTTTGTTAAACTCTCGTTCGAGGAAAATCTCAGTTGCCGTGGCTCTTCAACGTTAATGGCCGATTCAAGATACTCTTCCTGAGTTAACGCGAAACACATTGACCTACAGTTTTCCATTATCATTAGCTATTCTCCTTTCTCTGTTAAGTATCGTCACGGTAATCAATGAGAAATCGATCGAATTTAAAGCATTTCAAACTTTCTAATCCGCCGTTAAATATCGATTGCCTTACGGAATCTTTATCGTTGGCCAATCTTCCTGATTTCGAAATCTTACTAATAGCGTAACTACAAATCTTGCGGAGATCTTCGCGAGTTTCGTAGAACGATTAAAAATTGCGAAAATCTCTGGTATTACAACGAAAGTTTCCTTTTCTTGAAAATGGAATAGATTCTGACGGGCAACTTAAAATTTCAATTTTCACGGCGTCTACGTACGTTATCGTTCGCCGAAGAACATTTTCTTGTTCTTTAATAAAGAATGTTTGCGATTCGAACGAATACGCGCTCAGTTTCTTTCCATGCAAAACGAAAAACGCGAGTTCTTCTTGCTCTCTCAAGAACGGTTCTTCATATTTTTATTCCGCCGCTACCGGCCGTTTCTCAGGCTGTCTTTCCACCGGAAAACGATTACGGTGTATCTTCCGGTGGAAATGGTGGCTACGCCGCGAAGTAAGAGAGTAATTTGTCGAAGGTATCTCTGCTGTAACGTACCGTAGTCCGCTGATATGTAGTTCGAAGAAAGACGAGCGTTTCATGGTAAAAATAGGGAGGAAGGATTCTTTATTCGCGTAAAGCGGCAGGACGCGCGGACATCACCGACAGGTAAAAACATTCTTTCTGTCGATTCGTCGTGACGCTCAGCGTCCGACAATGTCCATGAGATCGTTGAAATACGCGAAACGATATTTTAACACGTCGCCGAGGTGCTTTCATTGGACGATTCGATCTTAGACTCATTTTTTCTATTTGACCGATCGTTTCCTTTGCAAAAATATCGTGGGAAAATTACGAACAACGAGATATATCCTTGGTGGTTCCACCCCTTGTTTCTCTTTCGGCATTCGGTCTATTTTTGATCGTATTTACGAATATTCGTGTATCGATCGTATCGTATTTGTTCGCGATAAAAAAATGTATGAAAATATACAGGTACGCTTGTATTAACGTTAAAATCGAGGCAAGTGCTTCGTCTCTTCGCGTTCGTTTTATTCCGTTGCGTTCATCCGATTCCGCGATACGCCAGATTGAAAGCGCTCGAACGTATTTCGTCGCGTCGAACAGCGTACCTATTATTAAGCGAGCGAAATGGAAAAACATTTTTGACGTTGAAATCGACGCTCGGTCTCGCCAAGGAAGAAACGTGAAATTCATCGAATTTCCGTTCCATTGTCAGGCGTTAAGAAGGACCTATCGACCACCCCAAACTACCGGTCACTTTCAGATATACACCTCCTTCTATTCGTGACCAGAAGCTCCCCTTACATCCTGCGACGATTCTAGCAAATGATAAGCCAGCCACTCCAGACAGTCAGCTAAAAAGGCTAGAGGTATGTCCAAAAATTCGAGAAGGATCAGCGTCTGTCGGTGCAAGCAGCTACGCCAGATCTTAATATCGCCGGGATCCTAATTATCGTCGTTCGTGGCGCATCGTGGATAGCGAAATTCGTTTGGTACTCTCTAGTCGCTAAGACGGCAGAGTGGAGATTGAATTATATTTCCGTTGGAATAATTTCGCCATAAAATAAAAGCGGCAGCTACGGCGGAGCTAGTGCAATAGGCGCACGCCTCCGAAACGATCCAGAGTTCGTCTCCTCCAGTTCTATTCCGTTTCCTCTTCCCTTTTCCTTTCTCGACTCTCGTTGGTCTCGGTTCGCACGGGCATTCAAGCCCGCTGCTTCCACTATTTTCCTCAGCGTTTCCTTATATTACATCCTAGATACGGCCGCGAGGACGATGCCGCCAGTTGAAAATTCCTTTCCTCTCCTGTTTCTGTCAGTGAATATCTTATCATAATAGCAGCGGCGCTGTTTTCTCGGGTCCGCCATGTCCAAAACTCTCGATCTTCCTTTCTCTCTGTTCCTATTCTGCCCTTCCTTTTTACTTCAACCCTTTCTCTTCGAATGGCAGAAAAAACTGCCGAACCACCGTTCGCTCCGTTCAGCTTCGAAAATAAGCAGTTGCGACTCGATATCTTCGAGTATTGCCGTTCGCCGACGCAGCTGCAGCTCCGCGTTTTTCCATTCGATGCACACGATGCACCGTTGCCTCGCTCGATGGAACGTCGAAGCGTCTTCCGGTCGCGTCCCAGCGTCCATCGCTCGACTTTACGCTCGCGCTATTTCCAAACTTTCGTTGTCTAGATACGTATATATGCGATATCGCGCCATGTGGCTATCCACCGATATCGGTAGCGACTTCATTTTCGCCGAAACCGTTCGCTCTCGTCTAACCCGGTTCGTTCTCGCCCCCTCAAATCCTATCGAAGGATCCTCCGCTTGATCCTTTTTGCAGGTGACGATTCGCTCCAAATATTTTCCGTTCCACGTACCTACGTACGCAGAGCGCTTAAATTGAATCGAGTTACGTTGTACTGGAATACGATATTTCTGGGTAACGTTCCGTTAACAACGGTGCAGAATATCGTAAATTGTAGCCAAGTTTTTGGCTTATACCTTAAAAGCCAACGTCGAGCGACGATAGCGTACGCGAGCAGAGTTATTCGACGTATTTCAATGTCACCGGAATTAAGCGTGTTATTTCTGTATAATTACCGTGTATCTGCCGAGGATGGAATAGGCCGGACGAAAATTCAAAGGGAACAGAAATTGGTTCCAACCGTAATATCGATGTTAATTTCAGATTTCAGGTGTCGTTTGGCTCGCGGTTTAACTTTAATCACGTTGTAAATTTCTTTCGTGTATCTTTCTTGATCGTCGTTGTTTCTCCCGTCCTTTGTACTCGCCGTTATAATCTCCTCGATTCACGGCTTTTCGTTTAATCTGCCACTCACACTAACACGAACGATTACATCGTTCGCGTAGAAGATCGTTGCGTGTTGTGTACTTTAGGAAATATGTGAGCAGATTAACCGGTACCTCACTTTACATTTGGTCTTAACATCGCGAATGATTTGAACAGCCGCCGCTTGGACGCGTTTCTGTAGGTTAAAGGTAAAGGGCTCTTCGTGTGCTTTCAATTTTGAGAGAATCTAGGAAAGTTCCGAAAACTTCCCGTCGTTTGGATATGAAAAGTATAGAGAAACACGTTCGATGTGCAATGTCGAAGTCGAGTGAAAGCTCGCGGTTACTATTGGTAAATTACCGTCTCGAATGATTTTACGCGTGATCCAGCGAACGCGTTCGAGGGTAAACGGCGAGCATGCGAGGTTTATCGTGCAGGTAAAAGGGGCGTTAGGTCGTCGACTTTGAGAAAGCCAGCAGAACGTAAAGTCACTCTGACCGATCTGATAAATATTTTATTAATCCTGGTGGACCGTTCTTGCGGCTCGGTAAACGCTCGCTGCAACGGTCGAGCGTATTCCTGGTGGACCCAACGGGAGGATACCAAAGCGGATTATCGAAACGTCGCTCGAAGTCGAAGGAAAAGTTGCTCGCTCTTATCCAGATTCGTGGGACTTTAAATTCTCACGGCTCGAATCCCTGCCGAAACTTTTCTCCGCGACGAAGAACCGTAAATATATAACCCCACACGCTCGTCCTCTCCTCTCCGCTCCTCGACTCTCGCCCCGACGCGTTCAAAGTCGCAAGCTGTTACACCGCGCGGCGCCCAGCGGCACCCAGCTGTCTCTTTCCCTCTCTGGGACCGCCACCCTCTTGGCGAGCGTGCTCCGGGGGTTGCCGACGAGAGAGACGGGGCGAGTCGGAAAGCTCTCATCCGCGTAGAAACGTCGATGGTGCGGACTACGCCGCGATAATTCCATTTCCACGAATTCGAACTTTAATTAATCGAATTCGCGCCCATGTCTCCGGGATCTGTCCACCTCCCGACGCCGTGCACCTCCACCTTTCGCCCACCCACACCGTTGCGTCGCGACCAGGAGCTCCCGATCCCGGAAATTAGTAAGATCGCACATGCGGAACACGGAGGTTTCCTAACTGCACGATCAACCATTTAGCTAAGCGTATACGTACGGCTATTTGAACGCTGCGCCGAGCCGCGCCGCTTCGTGTGTACTCACGATTCGTGTCACGCTTCCTCGTCCCCTTAATACGTCGCAGCTAGCCGAGCACTCTTCTCGCAGAACAGGATGGAAGAAGAAAAAAAGGTTTATTAAAGCCGAACCGGCGAATTTGCAACTAAATGCTCCTCGTTGGAACCGTTGCCTGCTGTCCCGACGCGCTGCTCCGACTTCAACGGATTGAAATCGGGATTAGTTTGCGGAGGCACGGAAATATTAGCGCGTTCCGACCCGTTGATTCGTTTCGAACGAAAATAGGAAACACCCAAGAATGGAGCTTTGGAAGAACAGAACAAGGACTTTTACGATCAATCATTTGCTAACCTAATTTTTCTGTATTTCTCTTGATTGAAAAACATTTTGTCAGTGTTCCTTTCAAAGCGTAGACAAATAAGAGGAACAGGACGCAAAGGACAAAGTGGTCGAATAAGATATTTTCGTAGAATTCGTTGATCGACGAACTCGAGGAAAAGATCTTGTTCGAGGACAAAAGAAATCGAGGGGTAAGCGCGCGTACGTAGGTTGGGATCCGTTAAAGGAACTTTCGAAACTATTTGATAAAGGAGCAGCTCGGTACACCGAGCCGAAGCGAGATCAGCTGCGGCGCGTGAGCGGGAACACGAAATTGCGTTTAAAACTTTGGCCGTAGCCGCGCACAAGAGTGGCCGAGGCTGCAAGCTCGTCCCGATGTTCGAAAATGTTCGAGAGCTCGCGTCACTCGTCTTACACGCAACCCCCGATTCCGCTCACGCCTCCTTTTCTACCTTCGACTTCTAATAACGTCGCTGTACACGTAAGGCCGCAGTGGCGCGTGTCCTTAAGACGTAAGAAAATTACAACCGGTACGACATCGTTGTTGCTTTCGGTACTACTCTCTCCGGCAGGCGCGCGTGTACGCCTCTACGCATTCCAGGTACGCGTGTTGCCACGTATCTGTGCATTGTTCGCTACTAATTAACGTCAATCTCGTCGTCTTGTAACGCACGCTTTCTGCTCCTCCTTCTCCGCCTCCAGCTGCTCTTGTCGTGCGGATGTTTGCGATATTAGTGTCGTCAGGTATGCGGGTACGAGCATGGTTCTGATACTTTGACGGTTTAATTGTGAGTTCCGGGCGAGGTAAACCGATCTGGCTCGATACGATATATCGAAGATCGGATATCCGCTTGGCAAACTATCCGTTTAATTCGAACGAGCTCTTTCGGAGTATTTTTAATAACGAACGTGCCGTGTTTGTTACTCGCGATATTCGAGAACACCGGGCGCAGAGTTTGTTAACTCTGCCGTTTAAAATCGCTTCGGCCAGAATACCTACACACGCGTGACGATTTAGCCTTCAAGTGTCGAAGCGCCGAGCATTATATTAGGTCTACCGGAAAGTTCTGTCTGTTTTTAGAATGAAACAAAAGAATAAATTTGTTCATACTTTGAATAAACTTTATTCAATAATATAATTGCCATCATTATTTATGACTTCTTGCCAGCGTGATGGCAATTTGTATATCCCATTTTTAAAAAATGTCTTATCTCTAGAGGCCAAAAATTGAACCAGTGCTTGTCTGATATCTTCTTCGTTCTTGAATTGTTTGCCCTGCAAGAAATTTTGTAAGGACAGAACCATCTCCTGCATGTTCTACTAGAAATTGTACCTTCACCAAACACTTTCAATAAATTTCTATACGCTTTTGTAGCATTTCTTGGCGTAAATGAACTTTATCGGTAGCCATGGATACACGATCGCTACTAACAAGAATGATCTTCGTTTTAGTTCATCTGCGACTTAAATGTGTATTTCTTGTTAGCAATCAAAAGAGAAAGCCAAATATGTGTCACATGAATATGCGCATACTTGTTGAAACTGATTGTAACCGGAACGGACAGAACTTTACGGTAGACCTACTAATAAAATAGTTCCAAATATTATTTCATTTTTCAACGGAATTTATCGTGGAATATATTAAGAAAAGATCAGTATGCGCGTAGTTTCTGAGATCGGTACGGTTAGGTTAACGCGTGACGATGCGACGATAGAGAAAATTTGGTCGAATTCGCGTTTCTGAATAGAATGCTCGTAGAGAGGTCAGGACGTTTGCTCCAGCGAGTATGCAATGGGTACGCAATGCCCGGGAGTTGAACTATCAACCCAGGGCCATTACGTAACTAAATGGCCCATCCGTTGTAAACGTTAACGGCAACACGCTGGATTTTTCTATGGCCTGTTGCTGGGATAGCGAATCCATATTCGCAGTCAACACATACCGGTACAGGCACGAGCCTGGGAACAACAGAGCTGGGAGTTTCGCGTTCGATAAAGCCGAATAAGACGATAATTGTTGGTCGTATAACACGCGGCTGAAACTATTGGAAACTCTAACCTTCTGATAAGACTAACAATATCCGAGTACTTTGCGAACCTGTATCGTCTTCTGGATAATCTTATGATGGATGAATTGTCCAAAGATTGAAAGTTTCACCCTTACGCCGGTAAATGAAGTTGTCCCTTTCTTAGAACGCAATTCCGTCGAGTCACCGTGACAATATTTATTTATTGGAACGAGAATTCAACATCTATCAACGCGGTTAACGCTAACGCCTTAAAGTTAGCCGGAGCCAATATCCAAGAAGATAGACGCTTTCCCGGTAGTTTCTCCGTGACCAGAACTGAAATTCAAATGGGCCCTGGGTGGAAGATAAATCATCAAGGGGTGAACTGATTAATAAAGCTTCCCGCTAATCCATCGAATCGCGGCCCTCTTGGTTATAACGACTTTCCTTCGACTGGTCTCAACTTTGCGAATCTCTTGGATCCTCGAAGGTCGCAGTTTCCGTCTTTCTTGGAATCCACGACTTTTGTAATTTTACATTCCATTTCATATCGGGCTGAAAATTCAATTCGACAGCTTCGTCCCCAACGTATGCCGCTATATTACTCGTTCTCGAAACGGAGCCGGTATAAAAATGTGCGCGAATAAAGAGAACGAGCTGGCTGCTCGATAAATCGAGGCGAAATTAATGCGTTGCTTACGGAATGAAATTTTCACAAAAGGGTAAGGCAATCGATCGCCGGTGGCTAGCGTGTGGTGGCATTCGATCTCGGCGAAGGGGGCTGTCTGACAAAACGCTGCGGCGATTCGTTCGCCTGATATCCCATTTTCTTTCGTTCGACGGCGGAGAAGCGACCGAAAGGGTAAAGGTGGACGGTACGTTAGGGAAACGAACGCGTTAGTCGCGCGTCGCACGCTGCTCTCCAGGGGTCACTTCGCATTCATAACCGGCTCTGTGCTGCTATGCTTACGGGATAAGATCGGCGTCGAGCTGGCGTGCACGCGAGCAAACCGCTTAAGCGGTAAACTTGTAAGTGGCGAAATAAAGTTAGAGGCTCCCTGCTACCGTGTCTGTGACAGTTTAATTAATATCTTTCATCCTCAAAGGAAAAACTTGCTGAAGTAACCGGCACGGGCCCTACCGAGAGCCCGGGGAGTTCAGCAACCGGGGCTGAGAGTCGAGGGTAGAGAAGCAAGTAGAACTACTTCAACTTCAGGGACATTCACCACCGTTCGTCGCCGTAGTCGTCGTTCGGTGGCCCCTCTCCTTTTCTTCTGCGTCTTTCTTCCATGGTTTGGTCGCGCTTTCCACGAAACTTGCTCGCTTTCCGTTTATTTTCAATGCTTTCCCGCGTCAACGAGTACGACACGAAACGCTTCGCGATGCCAGGCTCGAATAATTTCGCTCGAACGAAAGGGAACTCGTTGACTAATCTCGAACGGGTCTTTTCTGCGAAATTGTCCCGTTCTGGCAAGTTACGTTCTCTTCGAATCGTACGAGGACCGAGTAGAGATCGTTCGATCAAAAGGTTCAAATGTTTTGCTGCGACTTCTTCGTTTTTAGTTCAACTCCGATGCGAGTTCGCGAGGTGACGATACTTTTGGATTTCTTTTCCACTTAAAACGTGTTATCGGTACAGAAATAAATAACAGGAGATGCAGTAGCTTTTTCTCGTAAATTGTACACGTGCTATTTGTAGCAATTGTAGCGTTATTTGTTTCGCGAAACTCCTGTAAGTTGACACGTTGGGAATAAACGTACACTCGCGACCGTGTTACTCCACTTTCAGAAGAGAACAAAAGGAAATTTTTAAAGGTTGATTGTTTATTAACCCCTTCCCGTACCATTTATTTAACAGATGCGTCAGTCGAAACTAACTATAAAGGCCACAACATTGAACAAAGAAAATTAAAATTATGAGTATTTTATATTCAGGAATCCTTGATAATGCAACTAATAGTTGGACCTAAATTTCAAGTTGAAGAATGTTCAAAGTATGGTTTGTCACATTTGAGCTGTAAGTGCGTCACGAATGAGACTCGTCAAAATAAGGGAAGGGGTTAACGTGGTAAAATCTAGAAATTCGCCAGGGTAATTCGATATAATTATCGAGCAAACGAGTTAAGTCGGCAAAAAAGTAATCATTTACGCGCGAAATTTACTCGAGCATTTAAATGTTACTCGACTACCATAATCACCGGTTCTTAACAAAAGGGTTGAACGGTCTCCATTCGTCTCTTGTTCTAGCATTCCATGCTGCTCATTTCTTATAACCGCGTTTCTGACCCCCGTTATCAGTCGTGTCTCACCCAGCCTTTATCTAGCAGCTCGGTCGACATACCATTGCCAACTTAGCACCTCTCGGAGGACATTATGTTCCCGTTACACAGCACCATCCTACTACGCTAAGATGCTACCTAGTTCCATTATGGCTGTGTACAATCGCTAACCGCTGCGGTAACCCCTTATCTGATCTCGTACCGTTACGCTTTCTACTTCCTCTCTAACGAGTAATCAACGAAACATCGTATTACGCTCGTAAATAGACCAGCGATACTCCGTGAAACGCGAACGTAATGGATTCCGTTTTTCTGGGGAAAACTTCCAGAAGAATGTACCCTAATGATTTTCGGGATATAACAGGATACAATGCTCGTAATGTTGTTAAAGTTGATGAAGAAGGTGATGGAAAATTGGAAGGGCGTAAAATGAAGGTTCACAACGACCACGAAAAACCTGGAAATTCTTCTCGAAATCGCTCAAACTTTGTTTCAAACGCAACATCTAGCTTGCGAAACTTTAAATTAAACTTAAGGTGTTTGCTGCGTTGCGGGGTATCGAAAGTTCCCGAAGAGATGAATCGATTGTTGCGCGTAATTAGAAACCATTGAACCGTGCAAGGAAAAGTGTCGTGACAACGATCGAGGCCATCGTGTTTTCTTAATTGATTTAAAGCGTCTCCCGTCAAGCATCCTATGAGCGACCCAAGAACGATAAACTCTTTGAAGCGACAATGCGAGAAATCTGCAAAGCAATCAGCAATTTTCTCTGAAACTCGCAAACGAATCATTTTGCTCGAAACGACGACAACACGGTTCGATTTCTCTGCTCCGTAGCACGTAATATTCCAGTTCACAGTGTTGGAACGCTTATTAAATTGTACATGTATCTGAGGAAAAAGAACGAAACGTCAAAAACTGATTTCTCGTTGATAATATTTCGTATATGGAAACTAGAGTTTTATATTAGTTTTACGAACAAAACGAAGGAGTTCGTATCATTTCCGATAGATCGGTTTTCAACGAGAAAGGTCATAATAACTTTCTACGCAAATCTTCTGATTTCAGCTATTGACCATGTAAAATAGAAAGAGAATAGAAACGGAACAAAAACCAGGACTTTTGCGTTGTTCCACAAAAAACATTCGGTGTACGAAATGAACGAAGCAGGGATCTCGAAACGGGCTGAAGCCGAATGAAACCGCGATTAGGTAATTCGACCGATGCCCTGCGTCCGCGCGAAATCGCCCTGGTAATTAAACTCTTTGACGTGTGTACTTCGACGAGTTCGAGCGCCTGTGTGCCAGCGTTCTCTCTTCCGCGGAAAAATAAAAAATAAAGAGCGAGAGGGAGAGAAGAAAAAAGAACGGGACAAAGAGAAGAAAGGGGACAGAAAACGAGCAGATAGAAAGAAGAGTGGAAAACGAAAAAAAAAAGAAAAACATGAAAATCGAACGAACGATAGAGGCGTCGTGGAAACGAAGAGTCCCTCGGGAATAATACGCGACTGGGCAACAGAGTCATCGGCTTTCGAAGTTTGGTCAAAGTTAGTTATCACCGACGCACACGCGAACTGCAGCCACGAAATCGTTCGCACGGTTACGTCTATTGTTGCTTACGGGTGAAAATTGTCGATTCAATTTAATGTAGTCTCGCGCGCGAAATTAATTTCGTTTTTCTTTTTCGGTAAAAGAGGAATCGTGCGGAAAATAGTTCGCCCGGAGTTAGGATCATTTAGCGGTTGACCGAGTCCCGTTTCCTTTCTCGGCAGGAAACAATGCGTTTCGATCCGCGTACGCACGAAAACAAGCAGATGTGTAGTGGAAGGTGTACCTGGTAGCGTGGGATTCGTCGCAGAGGCGTCCTGGCGCACGGCGTCGCTGGTAATTGCAGCCCCGCCGAGATTGGTACTGTAGTCTTCGAGAAGTACGTAGCACAGTAATAGCCGTGCCACCCTCATTCTGCAAGAGGAAGAAAAAGAAACCTGAACAATAATAATGACTCCCACTCTTTCTCTATCTATTTCACCCCTTCCCTATTCTCCCTCTCCTTTAGCCATCACTCGCGCTACCCTCTTCCAAACTCCTCTAGCTGTTTGTTTCTTTCTCCCTGTACCGGCCGCCGCGCCGCGTCGATTCTTTTTTATCCCTCTTTTTCTTTTATTCTTGTTATTATTTGTTTCGGTGCTCTCCGTTTCTCGATCGATACATTTGTCAAGCGACGTACAAGCGGCTGCAAGTTCGCGCAATTTCACGTAATGTACGTGGCTGTTCGGAAAGAGAGGAACTTGCGGCTATCGGGACTTTGCTCGTACGTTTCGAGACTGTTCCTCTGGCCAAGGAAACGTGGAACAATGATCCTTTACGCCATTCTCGTAAATAACTATGCCGGCCGTTTAGAAAACCGTACACTTCAATCGCCCTACCAGAACTTAGCGTCGATTAAACGCAAACTTTGTACAACACGATTCACATCGAAGAATTCTTTAGAAATTCTCCTTGGCAATAAAAAGCCACGAGTCTTTCATTCGGAGGAAATTGTAACGTACGCTTTAATTGCTTAATCGATCTAGAAGCGAGCGATTCTTTATCGCTAACTACCAACGAAGGAGATTTTAAGTATAGAAGTTTTCGATTATGTTTATCATAGATGATTTACCGTCACAATTTTCACGGGCTACACCCGTTTTGAAACGTTCTATATGCATGTACGCGTGTACGTATATGCGAAGGAGCAACTGTTCCCTCTTATTTACGACAGGACTAAATGAAAAGTCTTTCCTTCTTTGCCCCGTCTGCTCCAGCTTGCACCTAGTCCTCTGTTAAACGCGCCTTGTTTCTTTCCACGATAAGCACAGTCTTTCGCATGCTCGCACACCCTCCCACATACCATTATACGCTCACGAAAACCTTACCCTTCAAGCTTTTTCCTCCAGGCCAATGTCAGATTATAAGCTCTTTGTCTTATCTCGCTGACGACGAACGTGATAGATGGTTCCGTCGGGCTAAGGATCTAACGAATGATCCTTCGGCAAAAATCGGTCAAGCTCTCCGTTGATTTTACGAGACAGTTGCACAAAGAACGATTCGAACCCACGGTATTCGTTACAGGGACAAAGTACGTACAAACGTTTATATAAAGATATATGGAGAGCGGGCCGAGCACTTTTTTTGTCCGCGTCTCGAGAGCAGAGAGAGTTGACTGATCAATGCGTATTCCGATTGATTGCCGAGGAACACCTAATTCGTGACTCTACACCTGGTCTCGAGCGAATTTTACGAGATCCGAAGGAAATCCGATTTTCATGCTGATTCGAAAGCTTTCCGTCCGGGCGATATAAGGATCGAAACGATCGAGATTTCACTTTTCGAGACGAAATTCCATTTCCGTGGCTCTTCCGTGTGTTTACCGACGAACTGTTTACCCGCAAACATTGTCTGTTCCGAAAAGAATCGCGCAAACGTTATGACCGATTTAAAAGGCTCGGAAATGCCTTGGCTGGCGGTTGCTTCCGCGTCAAATGCCAGAAAGAATGAACGTAATGACTTAGCCGTCGGCATTGTAGTGGAAATAAGTTGATTCGTGGATAGATTCTCTCGATTTCTTCCCTTAGAAATTGTCGTTCTTTAATAATTCGGTAATCCCGGGGAAAAAGGCGAAAAACTCCGGTTCCTCGTTAGGCTGGTACGGCTTAAATTCCCCGTAGAACCGGTGATACGTTTGCCGACCGACAGAAGAAGGATAATCAGAGCGAAAATGCAAACTCGTAATTTTTCCGAGCATTCTTCGGGAACGAGAATCGTGGCGAGCATTAATTACAACGGCGTATTAGCGGAACCAAACGGTTCCGGGCTGATCGACGTCCGATCGATCGTTCCTTAATCGTTCGATCCTCGCGATATCCTGCGCGAAATTCTTCTCGGATCGATTTTATTCCGCGACGAAAGAGATACTCTTATTTTTTTCTTTTACGAGAGAGACGTATTTCGTCGAATGTCGCGAAGATTTAATTTCTTTCTCTCGTTGAACCAATAGAAGAAGCCTCCTCGAGACGTGTACGCGATTATACGCTTTCGGAAAGATTTATTCGAACGATCGTTCCATTCGCTGAATCGTTTAGTCCTCCCCGTCTCTCCTGCTCTCTTTCATAATCCGAAGAATAATTTTGGAACACGGCGCTACGAAGGAGGCATGTATCATTTGCATACGTGTAGCTATGCAAATACGTGGCTATTCTCCGGAGAAACAGATTAATTATCTGGGATGTTCTTGAAAGGCAGTATCCGCTCTCGCGAAACAACCACATCTGACTTTCTTCGTCTCTGATATTAAGTTGTTGCGGTACTGACCACCGAAAGTCTCGCACAATTTCGTGACATAAAAGTATCGCGAAGTACCGTTCGCGTTGTACCGGTTTAAACTTTAATCTTCGACGAAAATGACTACGTAAACGTTTCATGAATATTCTCGACGCTTTTCCGGGATCGACTATAAACCAAACTGCACGGTTGTACATCGAAACATGCAATGGAAATATAAAAACGATTGATTCGCTAGATAGATCTTCGAATATCTGTTCGTCGCTTCTCGTTAGTTAAAGTAATTATTTTCTTCGAATTAACATGCAATGAAATACAAATAGTTGAGCAAGACCGAGGGTAGCGTGGAGTATCGACCGAATCGATTAATTTTCTTCCTGGAGTAGTTCAAAATTTAAAGTAAATATTGAAATGAGATTCCGGTATAAATTTCTCGAATACTTGGAATAAACAGCAAACCTAAGGTGCAACGTTCCAAGCAATATTAAAATTCATCCGCGGTCGGTATTGCCTGATAACGAATCTCTTTTCAGAGACGGATCTGTCAAAGACGACGACAAAGTCATTAGCTGCGAGCGCCAACGATGATCGGACTTCCGTGAAAATTACCTGTCTATCTTATTGTGGCTTCGTGATCACGCTTTCTCTCGTTCGAACGAAAAGTGGTCGAAAACACGACGCCATTTCATTTGCGAATTTGCTCTCCGATAGGAATCGAAGGGAAACAAGGGCGGCCAATATTTTCGCGAATATCGAAAATTGAATTCACCTGCACGGATTATCGTCTATTCAATTTTCAAATTGTTATCGCAAAATCAATCTACGTCCGGTCATCACTGGCCGGTCGCGAAGCCCGTTCACGCGTACCTACGATCTTTATAATTCACTTGGAATTCTGCAGGTAATTCATTTCGAAAACGTCACTGTGATACGTTACGAAATTGCTTAATTGCTGGAAATTATTAAAGCGAGCACGAAATTTTTCCATCTTTTTTTTTTAATTTTAATCCTTGCACGATGCTGCATTTGACTGGGAAAATATACAGGGAGCGCCGATAAAATTTATACATGTTTTATAACCAACGTCAAACGTACGACTTTAATAAAATTACGACATCGGAGATCGTTTTGAGCTCGTGTATCAAATTAAAAATGATATACACATTTTATTGGAATATTAAGACACTGAATTTCTAATAAAAATTTCATCGATTTTAAAATAGAGTTTCACGAACGATCTGAGGATCGATGGACACTCGCGACACGTATCCATCGTCATCGATCGGCGCGAGATCGTTCGTAGTTTTTCTCGAGCGAAACTTTTCTCAAAGCTCTCGTCTTAAGACATTACCTCGTGAGAAAAGTGTAGCATTATACTCGCGAACGAGCACGCCGTGTCATTCGTATATACCGTATTTTCCCTTTGTATCGAAACGGCACTCCTCGATAAAAAAAAACAGCGAAAGTAAAAACTCGTTCGATTACGATCAGTTAGCAATGCTCGAAACGAGCGACGCGTTATGCTTCCGGCAACGGACGCATCCCCGGGCGTCGAGACGCGTGTACTGACGGCGTCGAGCTAGACGTCGAGCGTTGGACGCTTCGTGACGGGACGCTCGCCTCGCATGGCGCAGGTCCAGGACCTCCTGTCCCTTCTTCTTTCCTCTTTCCACCTTCTCTTCTTCTTCTCCTGTTCCTTCTTTTATCCTCTTTCTACCTTTTCCTCCCGTGGGTCTGTTCGTCGTGTTCGCGGATATAATATTCAATTTATTATGTAGCTTTGATGCACGCGGATCGTCGCCGACGAGGAAAAAGTAGAAGACGAACCACGAATGTATGAGATCCTTGGTTCGTCAGAAAATACTGGAAGGAAAAGAAGCAGCACGTGATCCTTCTTACAGCGAATCATTTCGTTGAAAACGATGTTGTTGATCGAGGACGCGTTTGACCGTTCGTTGAAAAGCGTTTCATCGAAATACTCTAGTTTTTCGGTGGGCGACAGCTTGAAAGCTGATCGCGATGTCAAAAAGGAAAACACGGAGAAACCAGAGATAGAGATGTCTCGTGGGTTATGTATCAGACATGGCACGAGCACGCGACAACCGTTACCGCAACTCGTTGAAACCGATCAGGTGGATTTAGATCGCAGATAATCTGGACAAATTGTCTCCTCTAGATAAATCGTTCTAACCACAAGTCTTTTTATCCTCAACAAAATAATACCTCTACGTTCTTTATTTTCCTAAAAACGTACCGGTAATTCTCGCGGTTGTTACTACAGGGATCATTCGCGCTATGTATCTTCTCGCGAGTCCTCCTCCACCTATCCATCCGAATATACACACATTCCGAGGAGAGTTTAACTATCCCCACGTCTGAGCCACGAATCTGCTAGCTAGCTTTACTGATGAACCTATTAGCAGACCCTGGACGAACGTACATCCATTCTCTTCTCCTATCAATTTACGAGTAGCTCAAGATTTATGAAGCTACTTATTGGTATTGTTACGGCAGCATTAAAGCCCTTTAGAGATCGTTTATTATTGGTTGCCCGAGTCGAGAATCGAATTTTTCTTTCATAATAGTCACGGTTCGATGACGTAATAAATTCCTATCTATTCCCGCGTTTAAGGCAGTGATTAACTAGATAGCATTAATAAACCAGTCTCCTCGGAAATCCTGGATAAAACATGGCTCTATCCCCATTCTATTTGCCTCTTCTTTCGTGCGCGAGGATGAACTTGCAGAAAAATCAGAAGCATTCGGCGAGCATTGTCAAACGATTGTTAACCCTTTCTCGTACTTTGACGAGTCTACTTCAACTTGAAGTTTAGGTCCAACTATAAGTTGCATTATCAAGAATTCCTGAAAATAAAGTATTTACATTTTAATTTTGTTTGTTCGTTTTAATGTTATAGCCCTTTATAGTTAGTCTTGACTGACGCATCTGTTATATAAATGACATGACGCACTTATAGCTCAAATGTGATAAACCATACTCAAACCTTGAACATTCTTCAACTTGAAATTTAGGTCCAACTATAAGTTGCATTATCAAGGATCCCTGAATATAAAATATTCACAACTTTTTCATTTTCTTTGTTCGTTTTAATGTCATGGCCTTTATAGTCAGTCTTGACTGACGCATTTGTTAAATAAATGGTACGGGAATATTCTTCGTAGGCTTAGGTTTCTCTAGAATCTAGGTTCTCCGTCGGTTCTTGCGATTATATAACCAATGAGATTGTTTCCGAAAAGATCGCGACAAGCTAAGCGAGTATGGACCACAGTATTTTCGAAGAAGAATTTGACCAATGGAAAGTTGATTTTTCGTGGTCGAGATGTCAGAGGAGAATGTTTGTTTTCTATATATGGGACTAATGGCGAGCAAACATTGACGGAAAGGATAACCGTTTTCGGGCCGGTCTGATCGTTTCGTTTGCAACGCGCGTTCACCTTGCGCTTTCCAACATTTTCGGTGCACCGCGCGGAAAAGCGTTAACGTCGTATTTGCCAATCATCGAATGTTTTACACGAAGGTAAACACTCGAGCGTTTCGCTCGAATTGCGCGGAAATTTTCGCTTTCAACGAGAGGCAAAACAGCCAGACAACCGACACTCGGACATCGAGTGAAAACGCCCTTGGAAAACTTGCGCGAAAGCAAACTCCCGGAAAAAAGGCGGTAAACGATCGTCGCTTCCCGCGTTTCGCCACTTTTCCACCTGCGAGTCGAGTCGAAAATTTCTGAGAAAAAAGCAACGGTCCTTGGAAACGTTGCACCTTCGGACGGCTCTTCAATTATGACAGTGAGAAAAAGTATACATTAAGGGGATTGCTCGGAGCTGCTGGAACAAGCGCATGCAGAACGCGCTGTAAAATTGCTGCTTAAGCTGCAGTAGGCGAAGATAAATGAAAAAGGTTTAGAAGCCGTGGCGAGAACGAAAAAAATCGCCTCGACGTTGGCATACCCGTGAAAAATTCCTGGCTGTGTCAAGACTGCATCGAGTTTGCATACCTCTTACGCTAGAGTATAGCTTCAAATTTCGAAATTAATCGAGTACGTAGTAGTCGTACATTTTCTGTCTTCTTTCCTGACATAATCCGAGCGTTTACTGTCGCTCGAAAGTTAATACGCGTATTTCTTCCGATTTCAGTTTGCCGATTGTATACGATCCTGTGCAGTAACGCGGTAGTGGGCAGTGGTGCAGCCGTTAAAAAAAGATACGCGAATAGCCGATACGAACAGCGACGACAAACTTTCAAACCGATATATAATATAGTTAACTTTCGACGAATATTGGGAGAGCATGTTACGTTTTGAGGCACCGGTTACTAGCTGTGAAATTTGATTATTCCCAACTTTAACATTGTTTCCCGAATAAATTAATTTATATTATGTCGGTAATTGAAGTCGCGAATTTCACAGTTGTCCGCGGTGCGTTTTTATCGAAGTTTATGTAGTTTTCTGCGCAAATAGTTATCACTCGTAGTTTCCGAACTCGCCATCGGATACGTCATCCGCAGTTATCCTTCAACGCGAATCCTGAACTAAATATTCTCCTAAATGCATGGTATATCATCGAAATAAACTAGCGAAGTTTGGTAGCGTGCTCTTCTTGCAGATGGAAAAAGGTCATATAAATATAACATCGCACGGAGGAATAACGTTGTAGAGAAAATCGTCGTGACATTAAACACACTGTACATTCTAGTCGATCATAAATTTTATCGAATGCGCAGCCTTCCAAACCTCTGTGTAAATGCGAGTCTGCTCGTCGATACGCGTTTCTGTATCCGTAAAATTATTCTAGAATATGCATGTTTCCATCCATGGCAGCGGGTAAAAATATTCCATCAACGATTAAAAAGCGTGTACACAGGAGTTTCGAGAGAGGAGCACGGAACCTTCCGATTCTTTCTCCTTACTAAAAAGTGGCATTGTCCTTTGGACGCGAAACGGTCGATGCAGCTCGCGAGGCAAACCGACGCCAGAATCTACGGTATACAAACGCTTAAACGGTTTTGTTTTCCGTACGCGTTCGTATCGTGTGCCAGTGTGCGAGTTAAATGCCGCAGCGGATTATGACGGGACGCTTTTTGGACGCTAATCGCATTAACCGTTCAACGTTTACACGCTTACGCGGTGACGAATCGAACGCGGCTCTATATTCCGGCCTCGATACGAAAGTACGTTTCACGCGAAAAAAGCGAGAGAAAAATAGAGAAAATTCGTATTATCGGTCGAACGTTCTTAGCTTCGAAGCGGCGAAACGCATCAATGAAGCGAAGCAAAGTTCTTGGATAGCTGGCATAACGTGAAACGATATCTATTACACCACAAACAGTTTCTGCGACTAAGTTTTAACTAGCTCTATACTTTGCAGTATATACTATTACTTTACCACTGTTCGAACATTTCTATCGACCATTATTTCCCAAGTTCTGCCGGCGCTGGTGCTCCGATATAATTCCACCTCGGATATAATGCAGACTCCAATATATTATCGACGATTACGTTATTAAACCTCGAATCGAAAAGATTCGATCGATTTTCCGAATCATTTGCACTCTACCGATAACGAGAATAAAAAACGCGCCGGCAAGATTATTTACTTACTTCCCTGGAAATTCAACCTGGGAACGAGAACTAATCCCTTCAAAAAACATTACACGACAATTCGTGAACGTGGCTCCCGACGGCTAAAACGAATCGTATCGGCATGTAAATTCTCCCTGATGCATTGCGCCAAAGCATAATTCGATTTAGTCGAAATCCAAAATGGCTGTTGCGTTTCTGAAATCCGTGTAGTCGCGCGAATCACCGATGGAACGCGTGTCATTTTGCTAATTGTACATAGTGGCTACGATAAATTATTTAATCGGTTAAATCCTATTTTACACGTTGAATCTCATGCCCGTTCGAAATCCCGTTGATTCCTGCCCCATTTTTCCATCGGTTGATAACAATCGAACGTGCATCCTACTACTAACGAGGCATGCACTTAATAACGCATTTTTCTGCCTACCAAAAAAAGAACGAACGAAAGCGATATTTAATTTTTTAACGATATCGCGTGCTTCTCTCCTACAAACTTTACCCAATTTGCAGCGCGTATCGCTTATCTCGTTTACGTTTTTCGATACATGCACGGTAGCCTCTCGTTATATTGTCACGGACGAGGTCGTTGGAACGAAAAATCGAAATTAACGATATATTGGATAGGCCTTTTACGTTGCAATTTAACACACCCTATGAAGATTTATCAACCAACAAATTCTACTTGTTCGAATAATTCTTTGATGCAATTTAACACACCCTATGAAGATTCATGAACCAACAAATTCTACTTGTTCGAATAATTCTTTGATGCAGCTCTCGAACCCTTCTGTACCTTAAGGGTGGACCCCACCCCTGAGATCCGAAAAGTTTGTGAATTTTTAGGGGGAAAATGAATATCTGGATTAGAGTGCCAATTCAAGGGTTTTATTGTACATCTTTTGTATTGCAAACAATATTTTTTTTATTTGATTTTCACCACAAAATGGCGGTTTCCTGCTCCAATTAGAGAAACACCTTTGGTGGGCCTGATAACTCAAAAGATTTCCATCCGATTGCCTTAAAATTTTCAATGAATATTTTTAGCAATATTCTTTATCGGCCATCATAGGATTTTTGCAAAATATTTTGTAGTTTTTTTTTAATTGATATTTAAAGACGATTCTTTTCCGAAAAAATTGGAATTTTTTCAAAAGAAATGAATATTTTTAAAAATGAAAGGTGTTCCTTTCATTGGAGTAGGAAACCGCCATTTTCTGGTGAAAATCAAATAAAAAAAATATTTTTTACAATACAAAAGATGTACAATAAAACCCTTGAATTGGCACTCTAATCAAGATATTCATTTTCCTCCTAAAAATTCACAAAATTAAGACTGATTTTCGGGTCTCAGGGGTGAGGTCCCCCCTTAACCCAAAGATATCGCTATATGACAGCATTCTTCTCCTAAATTAATCCGAACGCGACATTGTCTTTTCGAGACTGTCGCCTCCTCCCTGATTCCACCCTCAGCGAAGAGGCGGTTATCGCGTGAAGCGCAGGTGTCTCGAGTCTTGCGTTCCCTTCGCGAAAGGATCGTTCATCCGTTTCTTCGGTGTATCTCTCTGGAAAATTCGTTTATCGTACGCACGACGCACTAATGCCGTTGAAACTCGAAGCAGCCAATCTGTCGAGTTCCGCTGTACCGGCATCCATGCATACGCACACGGCGCAGAGGAGGCAAACGTTTACGTATATTTCATAAAATACGTGACTCCGCGTATTTTCGCCGGCTTATCTTTGCCACCACACGTGTTACTCTGTCCACTACGGGTTCGAGCGTCCGTACGTGCGGCTACGTCGAAACGCGAGCGTGTGCTCATCCACAGGGTGGCTTGTTAAATGACGCGTCCCACCCTTCGCGCCTTGACTTTGTGAATCGCCGCGTTTCGAAAAGAGATCGCGAGTGTCTAGTAAATAACGAGGGAACTAGGAACCGTATTACGAGGCACGCGGTTGGAAAGGATAACGTTGTCGTTAGACAAACGGAAAGTTCGCGAGTTTCAAAGATTTAGCATTATTTCGTCGTTGTTTCTAGCTACTTTGTTCCTCGGTTGTGCAACGAAAATGAAGGGTTCAAAAATCGAGGAGTCGCTTTGAAGTTGTAGGAGTATAAATTAGACATTTGTAGACGGAGTTGGCAGCATTTTCTGATTACATGATCCGGTTACGGACGGAGTTGAAAATTTTCGAGCGAAACGTTGGCGACAATGCGATACAGGAAGAATCCTCCTTTGGACGATAGCACTATTTTCGATTCAGGTTGTACATATGTGAAGGCGGCACGTGCTCGCTCCATCGACTTCCGTCGATCTCGATACACATCATACCTCCAGTCGCGTTCGAGATTAAACGCGGAGCTAAAACCCGATAGAAAGGCGATCCTATGTGTTTATGGGCATCGCCGAATGAATCCTCGAGGAGCGTAAAACCTACGAGCATTCTCGTCTTCCCCGGCAGCACATTTTACGAGTAATTTCCCGCGAGTCTCGAGTTTCCTCAGACACGACAGACACGAGACTTGCCCCCTTGTCCCGTTTTAAAAGACCGACACTCGGGGAAACTCGACGCCGGAAAACACCTTCCACGACTGAATACTAATTAGTATTTCAATTTCGTCTGCATTAATATTAAACCAAACCTCTGAAGGTGTTTCCCTCCGGTTGAAGTGGCATTAAAAAACTGGTCGAACGACAAATAGACCTTTTCCATTATTTTTTAATGAGCGCTCGGCGATTCATTTCAAAGCGTGCTCCGTGCCACTTTATCCTCGTTGTTTCTTACGAGCGAATCGGTCGATTCAGCAGCAATTAAAACCTTTTGTCGCGTGTCCAGCGATATAATCACGCGTTAATCTCGCGACTGTAATTATCGCCCACGGACGAATCCGTTTCTCTTTGAAACGGAGAATTGTCATGGACAAATTTTGTTAAGCTACGAGCACGTCGAGCGACCAGAAAAACGTTATAAAAATATTTTTAACAAATGCGGACAGGTGGTAGTTAACGCTCGATACCAGAAGACCCATAAGGTCCTTTTTATCGCGCGACCCTTAGCCTTATTCAACCGTGGTAGGAGTCTCTCCGGCCAGAGAACGTAAGTGCCTACCGAAGGAAAATATCTGAGAAATTGTGCAGAAAGCTCGAAAAAACCAATAAAATCTTCTCGTCATAATATATCTTGCTTATTACAGAAACGAAACACGTGTGTAGACGCTATATGAGCCGTTCAGTGCACGCATTGATTAACTCCATTTTTTGAAGAATCTTAAATTATTGTAAATATTGTTAAATAATTAGAATTATGGAAAATTATTAACAAACTGTTAATATACTTTTAAACACATTATTTAATAAAAAACACAAGCAACAGATATTATAACTTAAAGATTAATTAATTAAATAAGGATTACTTTTTCAACATAACATAACTATTACAAACGCTTACATCATCAAACAAACAAGACGGAAATACACTATTCAATTATTTTGTTTCTAATAATCAATTATTCTATTTCTAATACTGTAAGATGTCACTATAAGCTAAAGCTAAATTTATTAATAATTTAACAAATATAAAAAGTTGTGACTATACCAAATGCTTTAACACTTAAATTTAAGATGAGTTAATTAATGTCTCCACTGAACAGCTCATATTTCTAATTTTCTATGTCCGTTCTCGTTGCACCTATAGCTGTAAACGAATTAAAATGTAAATTTCGCATGCGCGATTAAAATGTATGGTCAGTCTTGGCATAACGGTTTTCGCGATTTTTCAATTAGTCCGTAGTGCATTAACGAACGTTGAAGCGAGTCAATTAGAATCAATTAGATTAGAGGGAAAAATCAATGTTACTCGTGTACGCGGCGGATAGTCTAGGCTAATTAATGTAAATACGCGTGACGAGACGCGTTTGAACACGCGTGCAAGCAAACCGACAGGTCCGTGGCTACATGAGCGTTCATTTCCGGAAGTACTACATACGTGCTGGTGGTAATCCCGGGGCGAGATCGATGGTTTTAATCAAGAAAATGTCTCTCCGCATCATAGCTGGTGAGCAAATCTCTGGCGGTCATGTTTATTACGAATAAAAATAAAACACGCACAACATGGGATCCACCGGAAAAAGAGAATAATACGTTCCAACGGTACTGGATTAATATTCGAAGGCCCCGTTAGCCTGGTCTTCTGGTTTCCAGCCGCTGTTGCTACCGTTCGATCGAAGCCTACCAGCGGCAGGTTCGGGAGTGGTTCTACCGTTTTTTCACCGATACCTATCAAGGTTATTGGTACACGAAAATTTCTTTCGATACCGCTACGCCAGACGGGCAAATCCTTCGTGAGATCATTTCAAGCCGTTCCAGCAGGGATTCAACGCGTTGTTTCTCGCCACGCGAGACATCCTCCTACGCTCGTCGAGTGAAATCCTCGAGTCGCGTTTCACCGCGAAACAATGCTCGGCCTTGTTAATTAAAAATTTCAATCACACATATTAACAGCACGAGTTCTCAGCTTTCTCGCTTTCCACGATACACGGTTACGCTCCTTCGTTCGCTCGCGACCTCGTACTTTCACATTTTCCATCGAGTAATAACAGAATTATCGTTGCTCGACGATCGCTTTAATAACCAAGCATGACTGTTGCAATTTTAACCTCGTTTTTATAACCGATTACCGATGTAACCGTTATCGTTGCTACTCCGCGAAAGTACAGCTTTTTAAATTGTACCCGTAGCATCGCAGCGAGTCGAGATTTAATCACAGTCGAGTGAAACGATAAACAATCGAAACAACGCGTTACAAGAGTAACTGGTGCGGCAACCGTGGCTGACTACGATCTACGAAATTCACTTGGCCAAAGCTTCGTATATTAACGTTGCCTACAGTCGAGAGGCGGTGCAAACGACTACGTTGACACCGACGCCGACGTCGACGAGCTCGACGACGCCCCGTGCAATGACTTTGCAAGTATAACTTCGAAACGTCACGGTTGGAGAGAGAATACAAGAGGATATTTCGAGGTAGCATCCAAGGATGGTCGTGTCACCGTGGAAAATGGAAAATCGGACCTTTCAGACCACCTAATGGAATGCCTTGGCTTTTTACAGGAACCAACGGTACACTTCAACCCTTTGATTTTCATTAAGACTCCTTTATTAAAATCTTTTGTACGTTCTATCCAAATTATCGACATTCTCGTAAACGAAAGAGGGTCTGCTTTCGGAGGACCCGTTTAATTTGTACCAAATGTATTTTGCTCCGACTGTACATCCTATAAAAATGAAATAACGTTGAACTGTACCATCACGCAAATGCGTTACGTAACGCGCAAATTACCAAAAACAGAATAAAACGTTGTTAAATGGCCGTTGTTGAATAGAAGATAGCAGGAAGTAAGCACGAGCTTCCGAAACGAGACAAAAACTCAGCGAAACCGTGCATACAGAAACATATAGATATACACGGCGCTAAAGGTAGCACTTAATGATATTTGTCGGGACTATTACCGGCTGCTCGCTTTAAATGGCATTGAATGGTCGTCTGAAGAAAGCTCGCATGAACGCGCCGTTACCACGACGGAGGTAAAAAAATTAAAGAAGAAAGCCACTTAAGATCGAAATTGGTCAACTTGCACCTTCCCGCGTTTTTTCTTCGAGATTGTTGCAACATCGTTTCGCAAATTGCACGCTCGTTTGCATCGCGGAAAATTCTTGGAATTGACCATATAGAAGGATTTTCGTTCCGCGCGATAGTGGAGAAACTTTGACGCAGGAGTTGGTACGAAGAGAGACTTGCTCAGCCGGCAATATATCAAATGCTTCCCGTATAAATCAACAGAAACAAACATCGTTCGAAAGTCGGATCGATCGACGCAGACTGTCGCGAAAGGTGTTTTGACGCGTTTTAACCTACAACAATTTGAATACCCGTGAATTTCCATGTCTGGTCGGCCGATCGTTACGGGCGAACATATGTATGCTGGCACGCTCGCTTCACGGGCAACGAGGAAGGGTACAATTACACCGATTGGAGCGCATAAAAATGCATGAAGTCACTGTGTGCGTAGTTTCTTGAAATTTTGCGGTGCAACGACATTGCATGTGGGCGACGCAGAGGATTCTGGTTGGTAAGCAACCGTGTACAGAGTTTAAGCGACTGCGAACTACCGGTTATTTCGAGACACGATGGCTCTTTCTCGTAGATTCGATTGGAAGAAACGTTTCTTGGGTCGATCGTTTACGCTTATACCGACGTACTTATGGAGAACACGATGCGACATTCTCGCGACGACTCGACAGTTTCGTGCACACACACGAAGTCACGAATAATACAGTTCTCCTCGTAACCTGAATTCTCATCAGGTTATAACGCTTAGATCTTTTAAACCGACCACTGGAAGCGATGTCTATTACTCGAAAACTACTTTCTCAAACTGTATATAGAAATTTATCCTGAAGTAACTCGGAACTCGGGGAAGATAACAATTCTGAACTCGTAATCTCTTCTCGAGAAAAATAAAAATCAAGGCGTTTTATAACAGCTACACCACGTATATTTGTACTGTTACCGAATTCTACAAAATGGACATAAATCATATAGTCTATAAAATCTCATCGTCAAAGTAAAGACGTCGCGAGCCATCCGATTTTTAAATCACGCGTTCAGGCCACGATACTAATTTTCTCAATACCTGTTTACATGTTTACCTCGTACTCCGTAGCATCTGACGCGCGTTTGGGAACGTCTTAGGTTGTATGCGCATAGAATACCGAGCTAACACGGAGTATTTGGGAATTTGGCAGTGGCACCGAGGTATCACCCCTGTCTTCCCTCCCCTCCCCCTCCCGCCCCGCGTATGTATGAAGATCTAACAATGGGATTGCCACGACGATTATTAGCCGTGAATACCAAGAACGGGGAAATTGCACGGTAGGAGATCCCTCGGCGTGTCGCGTCGAGTAATATGATCCTTTCGACAGGAGCAAGGAAGGAACCTCCGACCTCCCTTACTTCCTCCTACCTCTCGATCCTTGTAACCTCGTTACGAGCAACTCTCGGAAGATGGGGAACGAATGTTCCCAGACACGATGCGTCGCCACTGATACGTGACGACATGTACCTCGTTCTCTCGATAATTACACCTCTGTAACGATTCCCCACTGTGTTTGGCGGATTTGATTATATAGCAAACGAAGATCGCCGGATTGGCAATTATCGAGAAGGATACCCTAGGTTATAATTTTCACCGATAAAGCAAACGATTGAATACGCGAATAACGACGTTAGACGTTGACAAAGTAACACGATGAAATAGGGGAAAATAAAGGAAAGAGCGGCAGCGGAGTTATGGGGTAATAATCGTAGCTCGGAGATGCAGCGCGTGACGTTGTAGCAACTCGGAACAAGGACAAAGGAGAATGAATAAAAGAGAGCTTCTTATACGAGTGCTCGGTTTCGTTCGGATTGTAAATTCAATCAAGGATTCTAGACACCTCTGTGAATTTGTCGGCAGAGGAACAAGGGGTCAGTACAACCTAACTGCGCGATAGAATCCGTTCGTAACAATGTACGCGTTGTTTCTCCGATCCAGTCGTGCGACTCAGGTGTAGTCGACCAGGTTCGCTGTTATCTATGCTCCTTGTAATTACATTTTGACGTTTCGAAAGGCTACCCCCTATGGCATAATCTAATATACGGTATAATGCAATTAGAGAGGCGCGCGTCTTGCAGGGAAATCTTGCCAGAAGGGAAGCGATAACGGCGGCACTCGTTCCACGGTTCGAAATTTTCGTCGTTCACGAACAGACGCCTTCGTGTCTGTCGGCTAAATTAAAAGATACGAGTCTCGACAGAGCATAAGAGTGTCCATTTTCCGGCCGGAGGAAAAACTGCGCTGTGAAATTTGAAACTATGGGTTACTTAAAAGTGGGAGAAGCACATCGCGTTAGAATTACTGCCGACACCGCAAAGCCAGCCGAATTCCGCGGCACTTTCGTGGTTCGCAATTAACGAGATGGCTCTATTTCGTGGGCACAATACCACGGATCAAGCATAGGGTACGCAACACCTGTCCGAAAGAGCGACGAGTCCCACCCTTTCGTTGTTCGTTCTCTTCTTAACGTCGGACGTTTAACATTTGTTACACTTTGTCGCTTTCCCGCTGCTCGTGGCTGCTGCCGTTGCAGATCTGGTTAGCACACGGTAGCTGGCGGCGATAAAATAACTGCTCGATGGAGCGTCGAGGTGTCCGTGTCTGGTATACAGCCATAAGTGGCCACGCAATAAAGGGACCTTGCCTGGAAGAAATATGTGCCGTTATCGCTGATCTAGAGAAAACAGTGGAACGGTATCGATGCTGACTGGTCGTGAGTGTAAACAAGAGTTTGGAGGAAAAATCGATACGCGAGTTCCGAGAAGAATGATCGGTAACCGATCAGAAAGGCTTAAACGGTAGCAGACACGAGTCGAAGCGAGCGTCTCTAAATTTTGATCACGAGCGCCGGATCCTTATCCTTCTTCCGGTTTCCGGGTTCCCATCCCGATCCATATCCTTCGATGCGATTGGATCGTCGATCTCGCGAAATCAAGTCTGTCCCGGAGTAATTTCGTGGCTGGATACCGAGGGAGCCGAGGGACCGAGAAAGAAGCTCGGCGTACGTTCGTCGAACGCGTAATGTATGCCGGATAATGTTCGTACCTTTACCGTTGCTCGGGTCGAGACGCGTAGCCACCTTCTTGGCCATTTCTAGCCCCTTTCTATCCTCTCTGGCATCCTCTTACCAGTCTCGCATTAATGCAAAGCGAGGACATGCAGCGAAGGCACGACGTAGGCTAGCCGAGGATGCTTCTTGCAAGAATAAGAGAACAGGATCGCTGGGGATGTCCCGGGATTCTGTCCTCTATCGATCTCTCGCGTATATAGACACTAACTTGTGCCCTCCGCAAGCCGTGCTATGTATCTGCCATATACATACACAGATCTCTCCGTCTCTCTTCGTTCTTCTCCTTTCCGTCTCTTTTTCCTCCCCACTACCCTCTTTCTCTTCTACCTTGTCTTCTTCTCTCCTCCTTCTCGCTCCCGTACACAATCGTCCGTCGTTCTCTTCTCGTCTCTTTTCATCCGGATCGCGCGTCTCGCTTGCTCCTCTCCTCTTCAACCCTCGACATCCCTGTCGGTTCAGCTGCCCCTCATTCATTTCCTCCCTCTCCGCTGTCCGCCTTCCTTTTCCCTCTCGCGACGGATTCCTAGCCCACACACACGCCCGCTGGCCCGCCCGCACGCTCGCGCGCGCCTGCACACGAAATTTGAACGCGTGTCTCCGCACGTTCGAGTTCGGAATCGGGGTAGGACGGGCGCAATTGGTCCACCCGAACATAACCACGCTTTCACCGCGAAAGAATGCGTTATGTGTACATAAACGGTTGTCGTAGAACGGACAGGAATGTCTTTGTGTTTAGCGCATTATTGAGAGGATGTGACACGCTTCCGGAAGTCCATCATATCCGTCGCGTCCGTCGTTATCGAAAATCAGCGGGCGGGAAAGATTCGGTGCACGTCACAACCGGCTGAGGGAGGATTCGGTTTCCCATGCTTAATCCTCTTCGACCGCGTCCATTAGCGTGACTTTAACGTAGCGATTCGATGGAAAAGTTGCCGGAGAGACGCGAACGTGAGTTTCCTATCCAGAACTATTTTGCAACCCTTAATCGCTTCGTCCCTTTACATTTTCCATCGAAGCAACCGTCGATCCCCTCCGCCATATTAAAGAACGAACTGCATATCGAACGCTTTGTTTGTTCGATTTCGTCAAAAGATTCGAAGCTTGAAAACGACTCGAAAATTAATGGAAAATAAAGTAACGAGGCTCTTTGACGGTTTTCGATTGCCGATAATCCCTCGTGACTGGATTGCCGTCGAACCGTTCGGTGACGAAGATGAATATTGACTTTGCGAAGAAGTCCTGTTCGAAACGCGCACAAAGGCGCTTCACAATTATCGCGTTATTGAGAGATAGTCCCATTTTCCGCGAGTCCACGAGCTCCATTCTCGACTGTCTCCGACGGAAACTTGTAGCAAAGCTGGCATGTTCACCGGGGACCAGCTTATGGCACAGTCACGTTACCGGTAATACGGCGCAAAGTCGGCCCAAGGCTGAAAGCTTGCCGTTGAAGAATATCAACCAGTCCCACGGAGAGCGTAATCCTTCGCAAGATTTAACGTCCATCCGTTTATTTCTTTCGGAGCCCTCGTATAATTTGATTTCGCTACGTTTTTCGCGAGAAATGCATCTTGACCGATGATGATAAATATCCTCGAAAATATTCCACCGCATATCTCTCGTCGCGCGCACCATCTCTACATGGTATATCGTTTCGTCGCCAAACATTGAACCGTCATAAGTAAGTAATCGAGTACGATTCGTCGAACTATCCGTTGCTTGGCGTTAATGGAAACGGCTTTGAGAATTCACCGCAACGAAAATACCAGGTAATTAGGAGAGGTCGCGTTCGCCGAGCGAGTAGTATGGGACGGAATTGATCCGGCGTTACGAGCGGCTATCACGTGAAAGGCCACTCGTTCCCTATAGGACGGGGCAAAGAGTGGGGAATGGAGATTTTCTCCGTTGACACGACGATTTGTACGAGCAACAGGCAACTTTCATTAAGCCTTTTCGAGCCGGTACCCTCCTGCCGTCTCTCTCTTCCTTCCTGGACAAAGGCTGCGACCGGTAACCTTTCTCTATTCCTCTCGTTCTCTTTTCTCTTTACTTCTATCGTGCAGTCCCCTCGCCGCGTGTCGAAACGAGCCACATAATCGAGGCTCGTTATACAGGTTCATTCAAAATAGCATCAACTTGAACGACCGTTTTATTTATCCTTCGAAAATGCAAGTTTCTAACTTTCCTCGTCGATATTCTTTTTACGTCGACTACAGCTAATTTTTACCATCTTATTAATTAATTCTGACTCTCTTCCAGTATTTTTTCCAGCTCAGTATTGCTCCAAACATATTCACGAATTTTATTTTATCGCAGACTATAGTCTTCGAATGTTTTTCCTCTATTCGCATCCACTGTTCTCAACAAGATTGTGTTACATTTTCTTTGGATAATGAAATTTCTTTTTTAGTTGTGTCTCTATAGCAGAGTGAGAGTCCCGCAATAAGAAATGTTTAAAAACTACGTTGAAAATGTGTTCATTTTTGAACCATTCTCTACGCAACGAAGAATCGCATTCGTGTCCGTATCAGCGACAAAATGCATTTACGTGTGTTGGGGTCATTGGCGAGCGACGCGTCCCTATTCAAGCATTGCGAGCAACAAGAGCCAGCAGTAGCGTGTTGGAAACTACGCGAGGATACCTCGTTTATTCGAACCTCGTTAACATCGCGCCTTTAATTCTGTCCCCTGTTTTCGCTCCGACCGCTCTTCTCCTCTCGGAATTGTTCGAACGCAATTGCGACCGACGTCGAAATGCCCTGATCTTTATCGAACCACGTACCATTTAATTGTTCAACATTTTTCTCTAGTTCCGTTGCTTCTGCTTTCTTCAATTTCATGCACCGTTCTTGAAAAGTCTGATTCAACAACGACGTTACGTCGTTGTTTCCTCGTTAACAAACTTCTATTCATTAACGTGAATCACGTTTACTCGTGAAACCAAGTGGAATCTTGATAAGAGGTTTACGTATGCGTAACACGGTTGACACTGACACTAATTACGAGATTGATTCGCGGTTACCGACTGTTTGATGCTCAAACGATGAGTAGCTACAATCCGTGGAAATTGTTTTCCATTTTAAAGACCGTATATATAGAAGTTGAACTCCGGGGAGATATCGAATTTCATTCGTACACGAATCCAATTACTCCAGATCGTTTTGCGTCAACGAATAAAGCAGAGAAATGAAAGTTTTATCGCGAAGAGGTTCTTTCTGGCGGTAGCATCAAGAAACGATTCGGAAACTTGTTTCTCTCCGTGTGTACATAAATATCGAGTAAAGCGCAGTCGTGTATGCCGTGACCGTTCAGTACGTGTGAAGACGCCAACTCCGTGCCAACCAAAGAAATCACTTGCGCCAGACTCCCTGTCCCATAACGTCTCCCTCTTGTCGGAAACTTCCTTTCGAAACTTCTTTTCCCGTGACTGTCCGTTCTTTGTTCCGTCTGCCGTTATCGCTTGATTCTACCAGCTGTCTTAAAGAAGACCAACTAGATAGTCTTTCGTTATGCCGGTGCGCGATAGATTAGACCACGTATTAGATCGCCGTACGCTGGTTCACCACGCATTCGATCATTACGCCTTAGATTACTATGTATGGGACCATCACGTATTAGATTATCACGTATTAGATTACCACGCGCGTGTTCACCACGTGTCGGATCATCGCGCGTTAAATTACTACGTCTTGAACTACCCGCTAGATTACCGCTGGATCGCTGCGCATCAGATTACCACGCGTTCCATCATCGCGCATTTCATTATCACGCATTAGATAACGATACGTTCCATCATCGCCACGCACTGGATCATGCGAATCGTCATTTCCGTCACCGTACGTTCCATTGTTGGGTTCTGGTACGCAACACTTTATTACGAAGGCTGAACGTACAACTAGAATGCGGTTCGCTCGGTACCAAACTATTTCTAATCTTCTTTATTAAACGCCTTATCGTGTCAACAGTTTATTTCTCGAGAACCACAAGTCGTAGAAAAAAACGGATCACAGATTTGGAATCAGCGTGATGGAATTAGTCTAAAATCAAATTTTTGTCAACCTGTCAAAAATTTTTTTTTAAGTGACAAACATTTTTTTTAAATTTAAAATTTTATTTTTTTAAGTCTTTATTATTAAATTTTATTAATCTATCATTAATATGTCGAATGTTTCGACAGGCTTATCTAGTTCTAACTTATTCTATAACTTGTCAGTTTTTAAATACAAACTTGAGGATAGGTAGTGGTAGGGATGATGGTCAAGGGACAGCGTGACTCAGGATGCTTGCGAGGTCTAGTAAGGTTTATTAATCGTGATTAGTATGTTTGTACCGGGGTGAGTCTGTGGAGTGATTTGTATGGGGATGAATCGGTACTGTTTGTGAAATGAATCTTATAGTTAGTTATACAACACCATTACCGCGCTACAGATCTCTCCAACTCCCTTCCAAGCCGTTCGTAAACTCCCACTGAGCCTTCTCGAAGCAAATGTAGAAAAGTTTCTGCCCCGTGCAGTTATCTGTACTCGAAACAGACTTAGGTCTCGGCCGCGTGTACATAATAAGTTTGGGTCTATTCGTCGGTTAAAACGAGTTCCGCGATAGTCGACGGAATAGTAAAACGATGATCTCGGAAGATGAGGCGTATCGGGGAAAGTCAAGGAGCGGGTTCGTGATCTCTGCAACATTTTAACGACCTCGTGGATCCGGAAAGAACGGGAACAGGCTAAGAATCGGTCGTTTCAGCTGGATCGTATAACGAGTTATAGGAGATGGGTCGCGATTCGAACGACCATAGGCAGCTACGCGACCCTGTATCAACGACATTCGAGGCGGTTTTATTGTTACTTCGAAAAGGTGAACGTTTACACGCCGCGTACAAATATTCCGCGATGTCACGGTAGCAAACGGTGTAAAATTATACTGAGAACCAGCCTTTTATCGCTTTATTATGGTAACGTTCGATTCCGTTTCGGACTCCAAAGTAGTCGAACGTGAAAAGTCGTTTTGAGCTTATAGCTCTATTGTTGCCTCTCCGATTCTTATAAACAACGATTTTATACGTCGCCTTTTCGAATCTCGTTTGGTGGGACAATAAATTCATTCTTCTTTAAGGCCGACTATGGCCCGCTTAAACTGTTATTTATTTACCTAACCTTCGCTTCTCCGGCGAGTTGTTTGCGAGTAGAGTCAAGCGGCGAACGAGCAATAAATTCAAAGAGGAACGCGCAAATATTATATGATCTATATGCTGGGTGTCATCTACGAGGTACCGAGAAAACAAACATTGATTCTCGACTCCCTCCGACGTGATTCAATATTTGTACTTGCCCGATGAAAGTGTATCAGCGCGTATCAATCAAGAAGAACAAACGCTCGTCGAAATGTACATGGCCGGATCTCGAAGGCATGGATCATAGTGACACCCTGTTCGATCTCTTTTGCTCGATAATTACCGTAATCTTGTTAAAGTACTTCAGTCTCTTTTGAACATACATTACATACGTTCATATACATGTACATCTCTATCCCCGAAACCGAGGTTTTAATGCGAACAAAAATTCTGTTTCAAATTCTCCGCTTTCTAATTGAGTTTCTTTATAAATGATCCTCTCCCGGTAAAAACGCGGCAACCCAGGCGTTTCAATTTCACTTTATTAAAAATGAAACTTCGCGTTGTCCTTATCAAATTAGCCGGACAATGATTCTTTTGTGCTCGCGTCAAAGTAACGATAACTTTTACCGTAATTACTTTCTACTTGTAACGAAAAGAAACGTTTAAAGCGCGGCTGGCCTACATATTTCTCGATCGAATCGATTTGGTAAATTGATTTTGCTTTAAATCGATCGAGCTACGTCATCAAGGATAACGAAATGACGGAATGGCAGGAAAAAATTCCTGACGCTCTATGTCCATTTGAATTCAATCAATTCGAAACGCGGGTTATTCGATTCCGATCGAATCCTTGCGACAGGTTCGTAATATCGTCAACATCGAAATTAAATATAAACGAAGCGGAATAACGATGAATGGAGAAACGGGGCAGGAATTTCCATCGACGGTGGCACGATCCGACGTTGGAATTATAGTGCGGCTACAGATTCCTATAAATTTGCCAGCCTCTGCATACCTATATCGTTAATTAGCTGTTAAATAATTGGCAACTTGTTGATTGTCGTTAATTCTGGATGAAATTGAATAAATGGCCCCGATACGCTGTGTCACATTAACACTTTCACGCTCGCGAACTTCCGGTAACAAGTGATCGCGTGTTAAATATAGAATCGCTCGTTCCTTGGAAAATTGCATGACGACGTCCTTTTGCTTCCGGAAACAGCCAGCGCTACTCCGTCATTGTCGTATCTAACATGTAGTCTGTTCCCCCGATGTAACCTAGAAACATATATCCTTCGTAGTCGACTACCACCGAAATTTTCATACTCTTGAAAATCCTTATAAATCAACGGGCGAGACAGCCGTGCTTGATTGGCATATTTTTTGTAAGGAAACCCAATTCGCGAGCAAATTACGCTGGCACACGCCACCGTTTACTCTACTAATGCAAACCACGTAACGAAGAATGCAATCGCGTTGCGTAACAAGCCGGTGGTCTACTATCGAAGAAAGTGAAACCGTGTGTGGCGTTTGACACGTAACGCGTCGCGTCGGTTAAAATGGAGAACGAACGACGGGAAACGTGCATTTACATACGAATGTATACGTATATCCACGGAAGCGGGAATTCAGACGTTATAAAACACTGGCTGTAGAAAGTTCTCCGTGCAGTTTACGGGTATAAAGCTATCTATTGTAATACACCGAAATTGAAAGCAGCCGAGACGCGGGAATAAAATATAAAATATGAATCCGGCTTATTACTTTGCCGCTACTTGCATCTACCGTTATTACTGTCTCCGCTTCTGACGTCACAGTCGTACAAGATTTTCTCTTTACTCTTTTCACAGTTCCGTGTTCAATTTTATTCGTCACTGTCGGTTTGTAGCTGCTTGTTCCGCGAATAACTGTCGATCATCACCGCAAATTCAATCGCTGTCAGTTTATCCGATCGCAGATTTAAAGAAAGATTTATATTATTCGCGTCGCATTTTCGAAACAGATTCCTTCGTACATGGTGGATCTTACAGTATGTTAAATGATTTTGCGCCTTGTATACGGGAGAATAAACTTTATTGTATTGCGAGTATACCATCCTGACAGGATGCATAAAATATTGCTTACAACGATCTTACAACGCGAATATGGATATTTAACCACGCGCGTAAAACAACGCGTGTCGTAAAAAATATTGACTCTACGATTCCTTCGGGAACGTGTAAAGGAATAAGCGTACATCGGTTCATAAGAAATAACGCCGATGCTGGATGCATCGATACGTCAGTAAAGCGATACCATCGACAAATTTACCTAGTTCGAAAAACAGGTCGCACGATCCTAAAAGAAAGTGTCAACAATTTTGGTGAGAGTCCATGGTGTATGCGAATGGTCGCGACTGCGTTAAACGACTATTCTAAACAGGTTTCCCCTCTCTCGGCCGCTGTTCTCTTTTTATCGAAGTATCTAGCATCGTCGTTTTCCTCGCAGCTGCTCCCATTATCCTTCGTCTTACGAAACTCCGGCATACTGCTGCACTATCTTCGACCACTCCTTTGGATAGGTTCGTTGAATGTGCGAAAGGACCTTCTTGATCTGTCGTGTTTCCTCAGGGCTACATTGCGGGCAGGAGCCTCTCAAAACCAGCGGCGCTAAACCTGGATAACAACGATCGGGGAGGTTAAATCGAATTCTGCCGGTAACTTTATAGAAATTTATCGACAAAGTCTTCGAGGAAACACGCGGCCCTCGAAATACGGGTATAAATCCGATCTAAGCAATTCGATGACTCGCCGTCCCGAACAGAGTCTGCCGGAGTTCGCCACAAAATGGGGTTATTCCTCGACGAAGATCAATTTATCCCTCGAATCGAAGACAATAGCGATTCACGCGCGCGAGCTCTTATTTCTCGTCGTGCCCTTTGATTAAACCGACTCAAAAATCTGCAAACAATGGAAAGTTCGACGAGTTCCAACGCGAAACAAGATAGCGAAACTCTGAATCGATGTAAACTACAATTCCGGTGGCGCTGTTTGATTACGAGTCGTCTCGAAAAGGAAGTGCAGCTGTCGGAATTGCAGCTGCAAATTTTGCGCGGTGAAATAAATCGACAAATTTTTTACCTCCTCGTAGTCTTTCGAACAATTTATAATTTACGCGACTTCTGAGTCAACCTGTACAAACCTTGGACGTTACACTAATTATTCATGTTGTCGAGCAAAGAAAAACGCGGAGTGAACCCAAAGCGTAAAATAGATTCTTGCAGCTATCGGCACTCGAATCTCGACGCACCGGGTTAATAGCGACCCGTTGACGTTCGCATCGTAAAGAAGATTTACGTCGCGACGTATATAGAAGAATGCAGTGTTTTTAATCTCGCACGCAGTCGAAAGGTTGTCCTCCCGATGGATTTACGCGACATCGTGTATGTACGTACTTTTTAAACGTCTCCCGACCGGGTCACAGGGAGCTTCTCCCAAAGCACATTTAAGCTGTCTCCTCAAGTAACGCTGATCGCTTAGGGCCATATTTACTTGCTCGTCGGAGACCCGTGATCTTCCCGTCTGTCCCACTTCCGATTCCGCCGTTACACTGCAGACAAGCAAAGCGCAGACGACCAATAGGAGCTGGAACATTGTTCGAGATAGTTAAATGCACGCTTTAAGTAAATAAAGGAGATGTCACGCTGAATATTCTCCGGAGAGGTGAAACGATTTCTACGCGAGACCGTGCGAAAGCCTTAACAAAATACACCAAAAAGTTTCGACGATGTCGAAGATGGCACAATTCCCTCCGGGTCGACAACTTATTCACGCTTTACGCGTTATATCATCGAGTATTAGATCGCCACCAGTTATCCAAATTTCCACGTGTTGAATCGTTACAAAGCGCTAAATTATCATACATTGAACCGCCAGAAACGCGATAACTTTTCCTCCCTTCGTTCTCTTTGTCTCTGTCTTCTCTCATAGTGTACGTCGCTAAGAAGGTGAGAACGACGTTCGACATAAAAGCAGCGACATTGTTGAAGGTAGTTGACGATGTGGCGAACGCGAAAGAAACAATTTAAAAGTAAGCTCGTTAGGTGGTCGACGTGTAACTGCAACGAAACACCGGAAGCGTGTCGAAACGGACCAAGGGAGGCAAACAAACACGAAGTTGTCGAAAGTACGCGCACACGCCGTCGTTACTCACAGTGGTCGGTGCTTGTTTAGCCATGTTAGCTTTGGCGTGCTTCGCCAGGGTTGCGTTTAGCCGCTGTCTACGGCTAACCTTTCCTTATCCCTTGCCCCTTTCCCATCCAACATTCCTACATTTCGACCTTTGGACGCGTTACATCCCCCAATTTGCTTCTCCCATTTCCGTATACGCGATGTCTATTCTGTTATTATATCCGCTACCGTTTAACTTCCTCCTGTGGAGTATCCTCCGCTGCGTATAATTATCGCTTTCTCCTTTCTCGAGGTACGCAAAATTTTGTATCGGTTTTACCCCTTCCCGTACCATTTATTTAATATATGATTCAGTCAACTAACTTGACTAGTTAGTTAGTCAAGACTAACTATAAAGGGCTATAACATTAAAACGAACAAACAAAATTAAAATGTTGTAAATATTTTATTTTCATGGATCCTTGATAATGCAATTTATAGTTGGACCTAAACTTCAAGTTGAAGTATGGTCAAAGTTTGAATAAGGATTGTCATATTTGAGCTGTAAGTGCGTCACGAGTCAGACTCGTCAAAGTACGGGAAAGGGTTAAATATAGAATTGATCAATTAGCGACCAAATCCGAATAAATGAACTATTGAGAACTTTGTACCGTGAAAGACGCGTATTTGTTTATGAACGTCCTGTAGATAAAACGAAAGGTGAAAAATGACTCGAACGAAAAGGCAAATGAAATCTTCGCAACGGATGAATCTATCGCTCGGTGTTGAATCGTGTCACGCGTCGCCGATCACAAAACATCGTTCCTACGATCTCAACTTTCTTTTCGAAGCAATCGTAGAAACAATGCAGAGTAAAATGGGAAATAGTTCCAATCGAACGGCAGCTACTTGATAGTCGAACGTACCGTGTTTGAAAAGATCGTGCCCCGAGCACAAACCCTCCTTTTTTTCATACTTTTGACACGCGGCTGTGGTCGATATTTCGAAAGTTCAATTTTATTTTCATCCCTCCGCGCTCCTCGAGCCCCTCTGCCCCTCTAACAATCGCATTCTGCTCGAAATTTCGCGTGCCGCAATCCGGAACACCTGCTCTTTCCCTTTTTTCTCCTCTCCATTATCGCTTCGATTCTTTCATTCGCCTCTGGCTCCGCTTCCGTCGAACCAAACGTCAAATTTCACTGGCGAGGATACTTTGTACTCGAAAGAGACGTTTATACGTCTCTTCGACGCGTATGGACTTCGAATAATTGATTCCGTCTCGAGAGAGAATTCGATTTCCTCCAACTCTTCTGGATGCGAGGCTCCTCGCTAATCCCGACAACTTTTAACGGGACAATCGCCTCTAATCGTCTCTACCTCGCTGATTTTCGAGTTTCGATTTGCCTGGCAGCGGGACACTAATAATCGTGGCGGTTCGGTAAATCACCAGGGTGCTGTATGTATTCACGCGCCGGGGGATGATTTGTGGATCGAACGCGACCTACGATGTACGCACGCAAACCGCTTACTTCCGCAAACCGACGTGGATTAGAAGAATTATTGGCCGCTCTGAATGGCAAATCGGTGTGATATAGATTTTATTGCCGTCTCGTTTGCTGTTACGAGTATAATTGTAAATGTTCTCGATGATGAAATTCGCGAGAAACCGTATGCGGTACAAAGACGATTAATATTAGTTCATACGTCTGCCGTTTATACGTATTGCCTGTTCATACTTTATCGTCCTCTTAACGCCGGCTGAAGCACCATTTCCAAAAAGCTTATTAATAATTCATCACCCGTACTTTGACTGACAATTGGCCATATTCAGCTTCATATACGGCAAACTGTAATCTTCAAATTGATACAACGTTCCGTCACGTAATCTTCTAATCATAAATATATTATCGACTACTAGCGTTTCATGCCCATTCATACGAAGTTGAACGAAGCAAATTAACTTTGTTTTCGATTTTACTGCGAAAACTGTTGGACCTCTGTACGTTTAGTGCGTTAATTGTCATCATAGCGAATGAATGATAATTCACCGCTTAAACGGGGTGCGTGGAAAACTCGTATCGTTTGCAACCGTAATATTCGGTTATAGTTATCGGCAACTCGATCCCTCGCTCACTAAACGATAAACAATAATTTACCGTTCGTATACGACCGATCGGGACGTTGCGCTATTCGCAGTTATTAAATTAATTTACAATCGTTTAGTTATCGACTCGCAATCGATGGATAACGATTACACGGTTCGTTGAATAAGCGTGCCGTATCGATGACCTCGTACTAACAAGAACCGGAGTCGACTCGAGTAAGGAATAGTGCAAAATTGAATTATTCAACTACCGCGCTTCTGCGATTTTAAATAAAACACGATATTGGCCTACGCGTTGAAGGTCCACGTGTTCGATCACCATAAGTCATATCTTAATATAAAAAATGATCGAAGGCAAAAGCGAAGATCCCAAGTTCGAAGCAACTCGGATTGAGTCATAAGCCGAAGAAATCGTTTCGATCGGTTTGATATTCTCTGCAGCCACTGTTTCAAAACCGTACGTACATACGTAATGGTACAATTGCGGCATACATGAGTTATAAACGGAGCCGATGTCGCCGATAAAAGTTCCGTTTCGATCGTTCCAAGGAAGCCGAGCTACGTGCCAGAATTTAATCGTTTCTTTTCGCTATCGACAAGGAGAAAATGACGGGACCGATTCTGTTCTTCGTAGAAAATAAACACGCTGAAACAGCTTCGTGATTTCATGGAATCTCGCGGAAACGATCGAATTGCGCCGATATTCCACTTCACGATGAAATAACTACGAATTCGTTGCCTCTTCGCGTTTATTAGCTTTTTAATATCGCAGGGATTTTTCTGCCGGTTCCGTGACCGATTTTTTCTTAAGAACCCTTGTCGTTTCACGAAACGTTCGTTCGAACGGTGAACAGTTAAGCTCCATGAAACTTGTCCCCGTATTACAATGCAGTGACGCTTTTCGCTCGTGTTCCTAAGAAACTTTCGTGAATGCAGTTGCATCCATCTCTCTGATGAGAATATTCTAGATCGAAGGTTATCGATGGAAATTCATTTATCTTCTTTTACGAGACATAATGTACATCGATAGAATAGAACAGACTTAGCTGTAGCAATAATTTATCGAATCCTCGTAGGTTAGCAACCACGTGTCGAAGCAAGATAAACTGTCGGACGGTTGCGAGAAAGTAGAAAAGGAAGTGAGCAGACTTCCTATTCCACTTAGCGCTTCGAAAGCGTAAACTCCGATATTATAGCGAGTGAAGTCTGTTTCCACTGCACCGCCATTTTCTCTAAAGAAACTCTGTACACCTTTAACACTAAACCTACCGGCGTATAATATATACTTAATCTCAGATGAAAAACGGAGTGAAAAAGTGAATGAACAAACGACAAAACATAAATTAGTACACATATTAATTCCTTAGCTTGATGTAAATCAATACAGATGTCAGAAGAATCGATTCAACAAATTGTGTCATTTATAATAAGGATCTTGTGGAACGGTCTTTCAACCGGTTTGGTAGTTTTAGTGTTAAGCATGTACACTTTTTTCCTTGGGGAAAATTGCTCTATCTTCGATAGCCGAAAAGTAGGTCTTGATGTGGTAAATTAATTTGTACGACGAGCGAAAGTGTGCGGTTTAAAAACGAATCGGAGGACCATTCTAGGTTATCCATCCTCGGCTTTCCAGGGTTAATTCGCATATCGACGGAAACCGCATGCACAAAAGCCGGTATTCAAAGTAGAGGGAGTCACGACAGAGGGTATCGAATTCGAGCGGGTCTCGTGACTCTGTCAACACGAAGCGAAGAAGGGTGGCAGACAAAAGAGAACCCCTCCGGATACAGCGAAACTTTAAATCACCGCGCGTACGTGTACACAGGGTGCGCTCGTATCTACCTGTTGCACGTTCGTCACTCACTCACCTTGATTGCCGAAGCCATGTCGAGAATGGTTGGTGTTCCTCCCGTTAACTCTTCGAGCAGCCACAAGGAAGAGAAGTAAAAAGAGAAAGAAGAAACGTGTCACGATCGAGGATGAATCGAACGAAACAGAGTTTACGGAGTAATGGTCGTGTGTCCTCTCGGCGCGAAATCTCGGAACACACTGGGCCCGAAAGTACGTTCGTGGCCTTTCCTCCCCTTCTTCACCCGATAAATACGAAAGTGTGTGTACACCGGCCGACGACTCGATGATATATACCTAACGGCGGTTCTTCGGGCAGCTCTGCACCGGCTGCTTACGAAGTAGGGGAAGCTTCGAGGCATGCATGAGTGTGCGCCGTTTTCTTCTTGCCCCTCGCTCTTACTCTCGTTAAACTTCCACCACGCGGTTACCACTTTCTTTGGCACTCCGCTCCCTTCGAGTGGATCCACGCTCGAGCGTTCGCGCTTTTCAAACTCTTTCTTGACTTTAGAAGGCTTAAGAGCGCCGTCGAGAAACAAGAGATAAGAGGAAAAAAGGGAAAACGAAAGTCAAACTTGAGGATTTATTTTTCTAATCTGATGCTCCATTTGCTACTTTGAATTCCTATCGCGGAACCCTTAGTTTTTCGGTTAATCCGTTGACCCGACAATTTCGTTGCGCAAACGAGTTCGCAGTAATCATTGCAAAAACTGTGCGGCGCTTAAAAACGTGAATCGACGTAAGAGCGCCTCGGGGAACAGAAATTCGAAGCTTCCGAAGCGATTTATTCCCGCAAGAATATAAAAAAATTGTTGAGAGGAACAGAAAAGATCAACCTTAAACTCGATACTGGTTCAACGCGCCCCCTTCAATCTCCTCGACAAAACAGCAGTTTCGTCGTTCTTTTTTCTCTAGATTCTTCCTCATTTCCTCCCTATACATTCGATACACCTCCGACGATTCGAGGATCGTCTGTGCTCGACGGCGATCCTTTTTGCGGATCCGTGAACGGCGTTCAATTAACTTTTACGAGCGACAGCCTGCGTAATGACCTGTTTTCCCTCGTCCGTCGTTTTTATTCTTCTCCATGCTATTAATCATTGCAGGGCATCGTCCGCATCATCCTGGAGAAGAGGACGTATCGATCACGTCGCTCGTTAAAACGAGTTATATCCCGCGTTCTGTAACTAAATGCTTGTTCCGTTTCTCGATTCGTTTATTTTTCTTGCCTATGCCATCGGGAAATCTTGTACCGCCAACGATAATTTCCGCTGGAAATTGAAACGTGTTTGCTTCTGATCGAAAATGTACAATCGTAAACGAGACTCTGGAAAGATAGCGGGCCATCTCACCTTTGTCTCGCTTATAACTTTCTCAAAGTAATTCGACGGCAAACGGATAATTTCGAGGCTGTCATTAGGCTGTTCCTAGATTCTCTTCTGGTACTCTCATAACACGAATCGAACCGATCGTTTCTAAGAATCGAGAGACAGTCGCTTGGAGAAAAGAGAAATCCCAACAAAGCCGTGGATTTAATGGACGATTGACTCGGTTACACTTTCGCGTATGTCCACCACGATATCCTCGCTGAATTGGTGTGAAACAAAATAAAAAATAGGAAACGATCAAGCAAAAAGAACGGCTAGGTGATCTGTCGTGAAATACGATTAAACTGTTCACCGAAGTGTGGAAGGGCAGAGCGAGAAGGAAAGAGTAACTAGGGGGGAAAAGTTGGACTCGATATCGGCACGAACGATAGGAAACTAAGGGGAAAATCATGCCTTGTATCGATAAAGATTACACGGTCCGGACTAGTCGATCTACTTTCGATCTGGCAGCTCGAAGCTTTCGCGGTGTCAAGGGGATTCCTCTGTCGATGCATCGAACGATCCACGTCCCCGTTTTTTTTTCTTCCCTATTTTTATTTCTTCCATTTCCTTCGTTTTTTATAGAGCCAGCTCTATTTCTTCTTTTTCACGTTCGCAGGGATCCGTTGTCCGGTGCCATTCGAATAGTCGTCCGATTTGAAGGTGATCCGAGCGATCGGACGAAACGAATTCAACCGCGATGAGGACGAAGGAGAAATAAAGGATTGATATGGCTCATTGTCCTGTTGGTCACGTCGAACGATCCCTCGCGGACTGATTTCACCCCGCGGGCAGTTTATCCGATCATTTCGCGGCGAACCGTTTAAAATCATAATGGACCCTCTTTACCGTTTCCGCTCTCGTTTCTCTCATCGATAAGACGAATAGTCGTTCGCGTCGCTCTTCGAACACGGGAATTTTACCTGGTGTATGAAGCACGAAAACGATTCAACGATCTGGAACGGTTCTACGTTGCGCCACGAAAGTCACGGACGACCAAAAGCTGACCAAAATTTACACCAAAATTCGAGCGACCGTTTCGAAAGGGTGCTGGTTAGTCGGTAATTTCCCTACACGATGAATCCTTAACTACCAGATAAACCTACCAGCTTGTGGGACGGACCAACCGAGCGGACTAAACGCGGAAAGGGACGGAGAGAACCAACCCCTTCTAACGGGGTTAATCTTCTTTTGAAAATATTTATGTGCCCTAAGTTTCTGCCAATAAACTGTTCTAACAATCTCTTTAGTCTTACGAAAACATTACGTTTTTCTTGTTCAAATTTACGAAATTGTCGCTGAGCTTTTTCGATGATCTACACGATCATAAACATGGGCAAACTAGAAATTCCAAGGCGAAAGTTCACGAGCACCCGTTCCGCTCGTTGAACCGTGCGCGTGTACATCGGCCGCTGGTTCCACGAGAGAAAGTGGGAAAAGTCGGAATCTCCGTCGTCGAATGTACACGAAGGAACATCGATTTCCTGGAAACGATTCGCTTGATCGTTCACCTCGAACATAAAGAACAAAGACCAGTCAAAGATCGTACGATTATCGTGCGAATACCCCGAAGGCTCGAATAGCCTCGATTTCTCGCGACTTTTGACATTCGGATCGAGAACGAGTGCTTTACGCTATTCTATCGTTTTATTTGTATCAAATTGGATCCGTTCTCGAACTATCGTTCTAAATATTAAATCGTTACGCAACGCGTGTGAGACTTTTATCTCCGATCATGAACATGCAACGTAAATTTTCTACGCATGACGATAGAAAACGCGGCGAATGCTTAAGCATCGGGTCAAGGACGGTTTCTCTCGAGTCGTTTTCGTTTGCCATGCAACACGTAGCACCGCTTACGCCCTTAGTATTTGATGAGAAAATGACGAGAAACGCTCGACGGAGATTCGAAGCGTTTATGCGATTTACAGCTTGCGAGGATCGTGGACGAAATATAAGAAAGTACCCAATGATACAATTTGTTCCCGCTTATGGTCCATTAGATCGCTATGAAATATCAACACTTATTTGGTCCGATCAGAGGGTCGTTGGCCTCCGAACTGACATCCAGATTTATTATATCTCAGACTATTCGATTCTTCCGAGAAAATGTTTGCCAGTGACTCCTTGTAATTCGCAAAAATCGCTCTTTCTTATTCGAGTCACGAATACACTCGACAGATTGATTGGCATACCGTATTTGCTTGGGATTGCTGCTATTTATGTCGTTCTCCGATTATCATGCTGTAAAAGCTTCCAATCCTTCGTCCTTTCTTCTTTTCTTTTTCTTTCGCGAGAGGCTGGTATTTATTAACACGTTGACTGCCACATGAAAGTAATTTTCAATTGCTTTAATTCTTCATCAGTTTTTGTAAATATTTGCACAATATGTTGTTACAATTATTTTTCATAGATCCATGTAATTAATGCGAGAATTTACGGTTAGTAAAATGAATAAATTTTTAACAATACATGTGCTAAAGCAGTATAGATATTTAAATGTCACCCATATAAGGCAATCAACGTGTTAAATGGGCACCTAAGGAAAGCGAGAATACAAAAAACAGAGAAAGAGGGAGCATTGATTTTTTCTCGAAAAGGATTTACTATTTTCCGTACATTCGGACATTTGGACAAAAGAGTGGCGTCCTTTTGTTCGCGGGGTACACTTATCGAAATAAAAGTCGGCACAGATAAGATACCTTAATCGCAGTTTCGCGAACTGTATTACGAGTAGCTGCGAGCCAACTGTCCGCAGTAGATATGCGCGAAATCCATTTTCCAGTTGTTAAACCTTGCTAACTTGCTAATGTAACTCAAATAATTAAAGTGACGTGTACAGGCGCTACTCTGAGGTTACAGGGACAACTTCTGGATCCTAATGTGGATGGAAGATATAACGTGCGAAACTGGCTTGTAAAGGGGCGAGAGGGGAAGGGAACGAGAGAGGGGGATGAGAATTTCAAGAGCGCGTAATAGCGCCGTCTAAGTAACGTATGTTCTAAACTAAACTGCTCTATCTTGCGCGAACTTCCATCTTGGAAGTCGCATCTCGAATTTAGAATTTTCTCTTCAAAAATTCAGTCACTCGGAATTACTTGTCCGTATATAATAGATCCGTTACTTTAGACTGCAATTATAGAGATAGGTTCATTAATACGCTTCCTCATTACTCCTCATAACATACGTGTATTTTGGAATATTTAAAAAACTGCTGGAATTATGTTGGCGCGTGTACGCATACGATTCAAGTGTGCTTCCAGCCGAAGGCGTGGATATCGAGGACTCTGAGACTTTGAAATCTTTTAACTTGGGAACTGCAGATTTTACATCTTCAAACCTCTGGAATTTTTAAAGTTCAGAACTTTGAGATTGTAAAACTCTTGAACTTTAGAATTTCGGAACTCTGAAACTTTGGGACTTCAGAACTTTGGAAATGTGGAAAATAATATAAGCGGTTGGGTCGTGAAAGTGGACCTCGATTTGTAAAAGTTTGGAAATTCCTGCCGTAAAGAAAAATAGGTAAGGGACTATTATACAAGTTTCTGGTCCCGAAGGTGCAAGAATGCAATTGGTAACGCCATCTGCACGATGCATCGTGCAATATTCTCACGCGAACAATACAACTACAGGGACACGCGTAACGCGACAATGGCGACCTGAAAAGCTGGCGTGCGCTTCTTTGCTCTATATATTTTTGACATCTCACTAGTGTTTACCGTGCCCTTTTCGTATATTCGTGAATGTGAAAAACATTTGTGCCACCGTAAAATATGTGACTGATGAAGTGTAAAGATTAGAAACAAGAAATCGCATCGATCCAACCACTGAAGCTAGTTAGGTGCACGACACAATTCAATGGTGTTGGTCCCTGCCGAAAAAACGGGAAAGCCATGTACATGTCGATGCCTTGCCAACTATAATGCGCTGGTAAGCGTGCGAATTTTTCATATCTTGTGTGGCTTACACGGATTTTCAACCGTACACCCTTTATATATCGCTGAATCTAATAAATAGTTTAGAAAATCGTGTAGGTTAGGTTGGCCTGAGAAACGCATCGGCGGATTTTATTTTGCTCTCTTTCCAAGGGGTTGGCTATTTTTTTTACGTTACTTTTATCGTTTCGATCGTACCGTTGTTCAAGATCATGCATTATTTTTACGTGAACGATAATTATTCGAACTGGACAGACTGAAATATTTCTTATTTATATTAGCATACACAGTATAGTAACTTGCAATCATGTATGTTTGTAAGCATGTATTTGTATTCATGTTGTTGTGAATGTAACATTATAAATATATTCTTGAAAGTAATAGCAACCAAATATATTAATAATAGAATTATCAAATGCTTTTATTCACTGTATATGTATTCATTGATTTGTTTATATTTTCCTTTTTCTTAAGTATCAATTTTTTTAATTTGTTCAATGAAATAACATATTTTATCTGATCTGAATGTAATTAAAACACCTAAAACAAAAGCTGTTCTGACACAAATAATGAAACACAATATTTCTTTACTTGAAAATATCAGTGGGATACCAGTGGAAACTTATCGCCAAAATCTAGCGTGGTGCTGATACGGCATGGTAAAATAAGGGAAGCGAACGAAGGAGATGAGCCACAATATTGCAGGCATGCCACCCTTTGCAAGGATGCCTTTAGGGGGTATGGGTATGGGTGTGAACATGGGTCCTAGTGCCCCGCATCCTGAAGCTTCTGGACACCCCCATCCTCCACCACCGCCACCTACTGGTGCCAATCCTAAAAAGAAGCGACGTACAAATGCTAATGTTGCTCAACCACCCCCTCAGCAACCTCCAACAGTGCAGGTAATTCTGATGATTAGCGATAAATGTTATGTTACTTACAAGATACACGTTTGCAGGATTTATTACCACCCCCTTTAACGGGTTATGGAGATACAATAGTAGCAAGTAACCCTTTTGACGACACACCGCCGCAAACAACGCAAACACCTATGATGCATGGTGGACCACCCCACATGCACCCTCATCACCCGCATCATATGAGTGGCCCACCTATGAGAGGCATGAGTCCTCTAACTTCTATAGGTGGAATGAGCCCTATGATGCCTCATAGTATGGGTAGTATGAGCCCTATGGGAAATTCACCCATGACGAATCATATGAATCATATGGGAGCAATGTCTCCTATGAATCACGCGCCAATAGGTGGTATGAGCCCAATGAACAATATGGGCCCAAGTATGCCACCTGGCCCAATGAATACTATGAACAATCATATGAATATGAGTCACATGGGTAACTCTCAACTTAGTGGTCCACCTATGGGTAGTCCAATGAACAATATGAACAGTGGACCGATGGGTAGTCCTATGAATAACATGGGGCATAGCATGGGAAGTCCTATGGGAGGTCCATTAGGTTCCCCTATGAACACCATGGGTGGATCAAATCACATGCCCAATGGACCAATGAACATGAACAATATCAATAACCACATACCACCCAATAGCCCGTTAAATGGCCCATCCATGAACAGTGTAAACAGTCCATTAGGCCATAATGGATCTCAACCACATCCGAATCATATGGGAAATAATCTTAATAATCTAGGAAGGCCCATGAACGGACCTATGACAACCATGAGTTCCATGGTATCCAATAATATGAATATGAGTGGTCCAAACCAAATAAATAATATGAATATGGGTGGGCCACCAATGAACAATATGTCCAATATGAGTATTAATCATCACAATCAAATGAGTCACATGGGTGGTCCAATGGGCACAATGTCTAGTAATATGGGTGGTGGTCCACCAATGAGTCATCCCATAAATATGGGAGGTTCTATGCCACCTCATGGTTTCCAAGGTCCACCAGGAATGGGACCAAAACCAATGCCAGTTTCTGCGGGAAAGGTAAACCGATAACGTACGTTGTTAGCACGGTGCTAACATTAATATTAATTAACTTTAAATTCCTTGGCTGTTACAGATATATCCTCCAGATCAGCCTATGGTGTTTAACCCACAAAATCCCAATGCTCCGCCTATTTATCCTTGCGGAGTATGTCACAAAGAAGTACACGACAACGACCAGGCGATTCTTTGCGAATCGGGTTGCAACTTCTGGTTTCACAGGTACGAAGAAGTTTGCTTTATTCCACACGTTCGATAGAAACAGATCTCTTCTGTTAACTTTTAACGTATACGATGGTAATTCTATTCTAGGGGATGCACAGGATTATCGGAAACTGCTTATCAATTATTAACGGCAGAAGTTTACGCGGAATGGGTGTGTGATAAGTGCTTGCAGTCAAAAAATATACCTTTGGTTAAATTCAAACCATAACAGTTCTTGACTCGTCGTATATGCGACGCACGAGTGACTCTTTGTTAGCGTTTACACCTTGTACACGCACACATGCGCGTGCGATTGCACACACATAAAAGTACATACGGCATACACTGATGCAAAATCGTGCGCGAAATCGTGCATATAATATAAACATGCGCTGTTTGTTAATATCTTAGCTTTAACTTGTTGAAATATTAGGATATCACTATGAGTCGTATCGATGAAGGAGGTGGCAAGAACAACATATGTTCGAAAGTTACGTTACTTTTTGACTCTGTTTGCGACAAGTGGATTCGCCTGTTTTGAAGGAAAAAATTATTTATAATTTGACTTTACGATTTATAAAGCCGGTGGTCTGTTTTTAATTGCCGTGGTGACGATAAACGTGTTAAAATAAAGCTCAAGACGTTTTTTAGCGAGAATTACGGAAAAAGTAACAAAAAGCACACGCGTTAAAAAATAAACAACGGTCGATGAACCTTATTCAATTTCTTACTATTAATTGCATTTAATTCGAAATTAAAAAATAAACATATTCGTAAAAAAAGGGGATAATATATATAAATATATATATATACAAATGGACGATACAAGCTGTTGGAACTGCATATTGATAGAAGATAAACCAACTACGTGCATTCTTTTTCTTTAGATTTGGTTAAACGTTCCTGATAATGTGTAGTTGATATAAAAAAAAAAGAAGAAATTAACAATTGTATATTATTTTATAATATGTCTAATTATGTCGTTGTCATTTTATCATCGGGCTCGTCGCATTAAGTAAATCCAAAGGATCTATTGTAAATGCGCATGTAAGTATGTGCAAATCTAAACATGAACTTGAAACAATGTAAATTCTTCTCATAACGCTATTTGTATTTATCAAATGTTCATGTCTACCATCGAGTATCGGAATATGGGAAAGTTTCTAAATCTACTTCCTCGTATAATTCAATTATCATCGAAGTATTTTGGGTTTCCAAAAAAAGAAAAAGCGCTTTTGAGTGAGTCATGTATACACTCGTCGCATTGAACGCAGTACTTTTGTTCTGAAACGTTACATAAAAGTGTTGTGATTATTTTTTATAAACCATGGTCAGTTGAGTACTTTAAAAAGTGTGTTAGCGTTACGATATATTGAAATTGTAAATAGAAATTCGAATACCGTATGTATAAAAATATTTCTCTCATCGCGAGGATCAACCTAACGCGTGATAAGAAACGACACGTGAAAGAATTTATTTTCTTTTACCCACGCTCATATATTGTTTCTTGCCATGGTTTATGCTGTTAATTAATTCAGTGCGAGCATGCGTAACGAACATTGGAAAGAAAACAGTTGGAATTTATTTGACTGATCGCTCGCAGGGTTCTTTACATTGTACCTAAAGTCTCGCAAAGAAACAAATTGGGTACAAACGTGATATAACGAAGTGTCAACGGAAAGATAAGTCGTGAAAACGCACGAAGTATTTCTATGTTTTGCAAATTGATAAAAACGCAAATTAAACTCAAGATACTTCGCGAAATGTATTAAACGGAGTCACGTGTTTAGTTGCAGTATCGAAATTTCTGCACTCGACACACGTACACCTGCGAGTACATACATTTACATTCACGCTCTTTTTCGTCGAATTAAGATTCATCATCGTATCTGCCAGACTATTTTGGTGTCAGTTAACGTGTAACAGTATATTACGAAACAACAGAGAAGTATTATCGACGTTAATCGATTAACGCAATTAAAGAAACAAAATAATTGAAATTCCGTCGGCAGCTAACGCAAAATTAACGAGTCCACGGATTGTATAGTTTTATATGCATATACATATATAATTATATAAAATATATGCAGTTATCATTTTACTATTTGACGCCTGTATGAAACGAACGACTGATTTCGAAAACTGAGTTCACAGTACTTTTCGGGATAACTAGTGATCTGCGAACAGAAGACCAAACTCAAATCTTTCCACGAGTAAAACCTGAGCTGTAGGAAAAAGAAATTCGCTCTGTTATTCGAACCATGAATTTCTCAAAATTTCTTCTTCTCAAAAGTAAAAACATATCATTTCTTCAAATTTTATCGAAACTAGAATTCTGTAGATGTACCTAGAATGTCCGCACATATGGGAACAAAAGTAAGATGGAGATACTCTTGGAAATATTTGATCCAACTAGTTATTGCACTCGTGATCTGTTTATTACGCGAAGCTTCGCATCTCTTTTACTGTAATCGTTTTTAATGAATATTATACATACACACACACATACACACATGATCCTATAGCTACATAATGCTCATACTAGTATTACAACGAATAGAAGTACCATTTTCACATATCTTCATTCTATATTTTGTCATTGTCATAGGATGGGCGAGGGGGGAGGGGGGTTATTACACTCGGAGATCGTTAACCTTGCTTTATTTTTCTTTTTGTTTTTTTCTCTCACTCTCACTCTCTTTCTCTCTATTACAGAAAATTCTATTAACGGGAATGCAGGGGATTAAGCGAATAACGAAATGAAAGATGTATGCTCTGCTCAACGGGATGGAAAAAGGATGCGCAACTATAGACGATTGCTAAGAGACTCGGATGGTTAAGGATAATCGTTTTTCTAGTACAAACGAACGAATCGTAATTTTAAGTAAACTACTAGTAGCGTCTATTTTTCAGAGATAACTTATATAAGTTGTATCGTTTACGAACAAAAACTGTTATGCGATCAGCGAAATCATGACGCACGCCTAAAACGATAAGTTAGAATATCTCTCGTTCTTTTATTCAACTGACAAGTTTCTTCGATTACGTTTTTATTTCTTTTCACCGATAGCTTAATCCCTGTACAATTTTTTCGAGGCAAATGCATTTCATGTTTTTTGTCGCTCATTTTCTATTCTTTCCATTCGTCGTCGAGGAACGAAACGTTCTCTTGGAATTATCTGTAAATCGAACGTTTTCTTTTATTTTACTTCTTAACGTTTTGACTACCATGATATATAGAAGTACATGGAAATGTAATTGATTGATAAAATTTAATGGTGGTCAAACTGTTGAAACGATCGTAGAATCTTGTGTTTATCGACTTTACTGTGTATATAAGTTATTTGAGAAACGATGCAACGCGTAGATAATTTGTTTTAGACGATCTGTAAATATAATCTCTTTGTATCGCCTTATCGAGTTGAGAACGCGTCGCGGTTATTAGCTTCTCTTCGTTTTCTTCTGCCTTAACCAACGCAACAGCAAAGAGGAATTTTGCAAGTCAATAGTACAGTTAGTTTTCCTTTTTCCTCCCTGGACAACCATTGTAACGAAATCAGGGGACTCGGTTACGACCCGAGGTTCATAGAAAACTTGAGAGCGTATCGACACTCGATTTGAAAGCATTGCTTGATTATTACCATCATCATTACTATTATATTATGTTAGTTACTATTATTCTCATTACTGTATTATTACTTTGTACGAGATCAATATTTGTTATTGGTAACTGAATTCATTATTATATTCTAATATTATATACGATATACACGATTAATTTTAATGCTTATATGTATCGAATAAGCTGATTTTCAACGTGTTACGTTTCCTTTTCTCTTCGAAGGGAACACCGATTCGGTTAATCAGGAAATTGAGAAGAAAAGATTGAAATTATTTCGCGTACTAATACAAAAAGAAGAAAGTTTGAACGTATTATGTGAGAAGTATACACGACGAATTGTTTATAGATTATTTTTTGTCATGTAAATACTGACATACATACATACGTACATACACATTATACTTATAGGTGTGTATGATCAAGGATAAAAAATTGTTATACATATATTAGAAATCAACGTACGTATGTCATTATTTCGATACACGATACAAATTGCGTGCGAAGATATCCTCGTTTTTCTGCAACGTGTACGTGTTCACTCATTGTACATATTTATATGGCACTTGAAATAACAAATCCATACCATGTTGATTTTTATATCGTTCTTGTATCCATTTATTAGGATTTTAGCGAGCTCCTTGTATGATATAACAATAAGTCTATGCTATACAGCTGCGTGCACGTCACTCGGCGAACTTATCTTAAAATCTTAGATCGTTTAATAGTTAATACTTTATTAATCACAATTTAACGTATCAAAAAAAGCTTCAACTTAATATTTATAAAAACGAATGAATCGATATCTAAAAGCTATTGTTTCGATGAACAGTGACTTATATACGTTACAACAATTTGCAAATTACTTTCATCGTTGATTTAAATTGCTTTTTCTTTTTTTTTTAATCGTACGATTTGAACGAGTTAAGTTCCTCTCGTTTCTCAAGCGTGTGAAGTCGTACAATGTTCGACAGAGTACGAGCCACGTGTGCCTTCGTAATTCGAGCGCTTCTATCGTTCGAATTCAGATCCTGTACCCAAAATTTCTGCGGTATTTTTGGTCTGACGTAAACGGGTGCCTCGTTGCATGTCACTTGGAAATCTGTAAAGATCAAAACAACTTTTTTTCGTGCTGAAGTCTACGTTGCACTCGACTGTACTACGATAACCACTTTACTTGCATTCAGGCAAAACTGCGATGTATGATTCGACCATGGTTCGTATTTCGAATCAAGTTCAGGGTGCTGGTGAAAATGACACCTGTGCCTGCAGAAGTTCACGCCCTTGTTCTCGTCGTCCATGTAACCGAGTCTCCCGTACAATCCGTACTTCTTTTCGTCCACGGCGCGCAGTGTTCCATTCTTTTTCATTGCCATGTAAATTTGCTCCAGCATGCCGTAGCTCTTAATCAGGAAATCACGTTGAGCCAACGAAGTGACTCGCTCCCTTTCTTCCGACTCGCAAATGATCTCCGGCTCGAACGAATGAGAGGTGTTCGTGGCTGAATTAGTTTGCTTTTTCACCTAAATTGAGACGTTAAAATGTACGATAGTTTACGTTGTTGTTTTAAGAACACTAACGTTCGATAGATTTCTTTTTGCCACAATCGCAGATTTGCTCCTTTCTTGATTATTCGGACCGGCCGATTTCTTTTGGGCTTCCGGAGTGATTGCAGGCAGCTTCGAATCGCTCCATTTTCCGCAAATCTTCTTACTCTCTTGTTCCTTTATTTTATTCTGCAAATACAGTCGTATATCTCTCGTTCTAATTATTAAAGTTTACTTTGGTAACGCAACACACATCGTTTTCTTCCTTCTGAGTTCGTGCCGCCTCTTCTCTGGCTCTGGACGCAATAGTATCTTGATACGCGGAGATGCCTGTCTGCTTAAAGAATGGCTGATACTTGTCACTGTCGGAACACGGATAGATCCTACGGAAATTACCCATATGATCGTCTTCCCACTTCAATTGCTTCTGCAGATGATCCTCTTCTAGTTTATCTGGTTTCGTCGGGCCGATCGTCGAATCGTTCAGGCTATATTGAACAAACGTTTTAAATTAACCTATCGCGAAAAAAACAGATCGTAGTCTACAGATACCTGCTGTCCTTGGAATTTATTCCCTGTAGCAATCTGTCTCTCACTCGTTTTCTATCTTCCTCGATGATTTTCTTCTTATCGCATTGTTGCAAGTTCAACATCTCGAACGTGTCCGTCAGCAGACCCTCCTTTATGTCTTTGTCGATTTGCGCGTCCGTGTGGAAACTCGGCGAATGATTAACCTGACGTATTTCTCTTTTTATTTAAATTTTGTCTCTGTTTAAATTAACGCAGGTCTTACTGCTTCCAAGATCTTTACCTCCAAAAGATACGGTTTCAGTTTCCAATCGAGTAACACGTCGAAGCCCAACAGTTCGAAACACGCGTACGTTTTATCGTGTGTCGGAAAACACGTGTGATAACTGTGCTTCAAAATAGGATACGCGGCCAGAATCGTTTTAATTATAATCTCGTCGATCTTGCGCCACAAATCGTCCACGTTTATTTCTTTCAATTTCAACCACTTGTTCAAAGTCGATATTTTTCTACGTTACGAAATAAGAATTCCAAAGGACTTTTATCGAATTACGATCAAAGCAAGAACGATGATGAATACCGACCTTTTGCTACCCATTTCATCGTCGATTACGTACATTCGACTGTGCTTGTTCACGGCATAGTTCGTCAAGTGCATGAACACGTTGGATGTATTGTGCCCGGTCGGTTCTTTGTACCTGCTCGTGGCAAATCTGCAAACAATTCTTGAAATTGGATATGTAGGAAGAGTAGGAAATAAGAGAAACTACCTGGCAAGGCCGTCGTTGTAGACGTAAACTCTAAGGGGATCGCAGGAGGTAATCAGCGTATAGATACGAAGATCGAATTTGTAGCCGTCCACCAGAAAGGGCTACAGACACGAATGATCTTCACCAAAAAGGAGTACAAACGAATTGTTTAACGTTAAAATTGTTCGCGTACCCTAGCCACGTAAACCTGGCAAATCATACGTTCGGATGGTTTCACGTCTTTCAGATTTCTCGTCAAATAAATCCCGCGACCTTGGCATCCCGTGTCTGGCTTGATGATAAAGGTTTTCGATCGTCTCAGCTTGGCGTACGCCATCGCTTCTCCGTGACTGAAAACGTTTACCGTTACTCGTTTCAAAACGAGTTATCCCGAATTAATTTTCGAGCATTTTTCTTACTCTGCGGGAAAACACCAAGTTTTTGGGAAGAAGTTGTAGTCCTTGGGAAACAGTTTCAGCATACGATTCAAGTTTCTGGCAAGTAGGTCCTTCCTACAGATTTCCGTCATTCCAGGGAAATGATTCACCTTCTGATATCTCTTCATGTCTTTCGCTCGCTCTACACTCACGCTCAAGTCCGTCCAATACAGGTTCCAACTGCTGTCCTCGGTGACCTCCTTCATCCCGAAACGAGCCGCTACTCGTCTCACCACATCGTACTTGCAGTTGCTCGTGCATATCGTCAGACATCTTTTCGATCGAAGAAAGTCTGTTATGCTCGTAATTTTCAGTGTCGTTAACTGTACCTTCGCTTTCTTTTCCGCTTCGTTTTACTCGCGATTCCGTCTGCTGTATCCTTTCGCGAATCTGCGTCTGTATCTCCGAATGATAAATCTAGCGATGGGAAGAAAATATTGCAATACTCGAATAAATAATTAAGTTCGCTCAATAAGGCATTAGGTTAGAAAGGGTACCTTTATCATCTTTCTTATTAACAAGGTTTCTAGAACCACCAACGATTTCACGATGGCTCTTTGTAAAATCGGTAAACGGAAGGCTATTAGACGAGGTGTCGGAGACTACTAGCTTCTTGCATCGATTTCTGTACACGGTTTGACATGACCGTACTTCCGTGCTGGAATCGGACTCGCTGCTAATCTCGCCGTTCGTTGGATGACTCTCCTTCGTGTCACTGGCTTCGAATTCGCGTACGACCATCAAAACACGTTTGTCATTGCGTTCGACGACGTTCATGACCGGTGTATTTCATTATTTTGAACGATCTGCCCTTGCATGGCGTCAATTTTGATCGTACGTCAAGCTAGACGCATCGTATTACCAATTTGACCGTAACCACAAAACGCGAAGCGAAGAGAAGAAGAAAGTAAAGTAAAATCAACGATGTTCAAGGTAAAAGAGTGATTGGACTGTGATCAATTTATTGGCAGAGGAAAAACCAAAACTCGATGGTATTTTACTTTCTGCCTCTCCCGAAATGGTCGCGTTTCACGCATCGCTCCTCTCCTCAATTGTTTTTTCCATTTCACGAGGGAACGGAACACAGAGGCGAAATCAACTCGAAAACGTTTGCGCACGATTTTAATTTACAAAAACCAATATTCAAATTTTATTTTCTGTTCTCAAATTTTACAAATTCGATTTCAATCCAGTCAAGTTTCGTAGGATCTTTACGACGTCTACGGCGCAACCCCAGCTCAAAGTTACTCCGCCTCCTCCGTGTCCATAATTATGTATTACCTAAGAACATTATAAAAATTAATCTACTTCATCATCGAAATTTATCAAATATCTTTACCGTGATTTCTTTTCCTGTAGACGATTTATAAATTTCTGGTTCGAGGCGAACCTCTGGTCTTCCTGGTCGAAGACCGGCCCACTGTTTTATCACGGTAGCTTTCTGTAAAAGAATATAATTAATAACAGTATAAATAAAGTAATACCTAGGAAAAATGAATGCCACCTGCAGAGAGGGCATAATTTGGCAGCATCCATCTCGAATAAACTTGAAGTCCTCCTCCCGTGGAGTGCAATCGTAATCATTCTCTTGATGCGTTCCACCAATTACCGTGCTATTCAAACTTTAGAAATAAAAAGATTATGTAACAGTAAAAGGAAAATACGGAAGAAAGTTTTATCATACTTTGGTATTATATAGTTTCCGTCGTTGTCATGCACCAAGACCCCATGCATCACCCAGGAAGCAGTCACCTGAAGCGAAGAGAAAAATGAAAAATGTTCCGATCGCGTTTCATCCACAAAGGCTACCAACCCTGGCAACTTGACCTCTGATAGGTACAACCGTGTTATCGCCAACGAGTTCACGTGCACCGAGACCGCTGCAATTTATTATCAAGTCATATCCTTGATCGATCAACTCGTCGAATGTATGAATGTTACTTTTTTGAAGCTTTCCACCAACTTTCTCAAACTGCTCTGTCAACCACGGTAGCAGAACAGTGGGCTCGCAGGTGTAAGTGAGGAACAACCAGCCGTCTCTAAAATAATTTTAAAAATTGCTATCATTCTATTTCATTGTTCAAAAACATAAGAATCGGCAATACTGTACTTGTAATTTGACTTGTGTTCCTCGTTCAGTCTCTCCAACTCTTTGTCGGTCAATCTGTGTGCACCGTATGTCAACTTTATCCAGTTAAGATCGGGAAGTCCCTGGGGGTCGCTGATGACATTGTACAGAGGTACCAAAGCGACTCCAGTTTCACTGGACAAGCCTTCTTTCCATAATTTTTCCATCCACCGATGCGTGGTTCCTCCCCATCGTCTGTCAATGCATTAACGATCTGAACTCGACACGTACATTCGAGTGCAACGCAAATCTTTAGCTTTGAGTGAACCAAAAGGAAAGAGGTCAAAGCACTCGAAACATGTGCTAAATATGGAGTCTGGTCAGCTCGAAATAAACATTTGAAATTCATGATAAGGAAGCAAAGATAACAGCATGTTGCAGAGTGATAAAGATGTTACTGCTTCTAATTCGTACCTCAAGTTTGAAAATACTCACAATATTTTGTCAGGGGAAGTGTTCCCGAGGAGGTAAGGACTCCAGAGTCCCGCACTTCCATCGCCAGTGGTGTCAGGTGAAAACTCATTCGCGAACACGTGTACGTCGAACATCGGAAAAGAATTTTTCACCGCTAACGCGCTCGTCATCCCAATTACACCGGCACCAATTACCGCGACACGCATTTTGACGAGAATTTTTATTGCTTCGGGAAGAGAGTTTATTAAATATGCCGTAAGCAACCGCAGGCAACTGCTCGTTAACTTCTCGCTCGGTGTCGCGATATCGTTGTGCGAGAACATAAAAAGAAACTGGATCGCTTGAATGATAACCCCATGTTCGATCGAGTTCTACAGATGGTCTACGCGGAGACGAAGCTTTTATGAATCTCACGAGGATCGTGTTGAACTTACGATACCACATATTTTTAGCATAATGCCCGTTCAAATCTCGGCAATAATTATGCTAAAATATGGGAATCGTGACAATCATTGATCCTTCGAAGGAATTACCGTATCGAGGTCCAAACGATGATGGTCTCGTGTCGCACCGACGATAAACGGAGCATAATTCTTTAAATAACGTGTCTCAAAGGTCTTATACTCTGCTTACCGATGGCGCAACGCGTGATTTCATGCAGATCCCAACGATTATATTATGCAGATTTTATTCGATGCACCTTCAACGATCTATAGTACAAAAGCAACGAGAAGAAATTTTTTTTTAAACGATCTTTTCAACGCGCGATCAGTCGACTGAGGCCTGCACGAGTATCTGACTCTCAAGACGGCTGACCAAACTGCCTGATGACAGTTCATGATACAGAGTATTTGTTTACATCGCATACGAGTGCCCTAGACATAATATAGCCCGGAAGTGCGATAAAGGGTGTAGGTGACAGAATAAAAACCAAGAGATTGCATTCGTTTCTTCGAACTCGTTTTTCATTTGTACACCTTTATCAACCCCTGTAGATCCACTGTCAATTTAAATTTTGACTATTATACATATGGAAGTCTCGTTTGAAAATACGCAGAAGCAATATTACCCAAAATTGTAGAAATCTATGTCTGACCAAATGTTAGAATCTATACTGGTCGATGAATCATCCCCGAAACATCCTCAATGAGTCAACTTTAAATGGGTTTGAGGAACTTGTAAAGACTGAAAACGTTCGTAGTATGCAATATATATTAACACATTACCTGACTTTGTAATCGCCGATAAACGCTGCAAATTATTAAAAAGACAGAGATGTGTTAAGCATCGCGGTTCACCCTGTGAAGTCGCTTCGTCCGCGATCTTCGTCAACTCAAACCGTGTCAATTATTATAATTTGCAAAACTAAGAATGGAACTGATTTGAAATATCGAAGTGTTTGAATATTACTGTCTGACAAAACACCAAAGCTTGACCACTGGAATGGCTGAGAATCTTTCTTTGTTACGCTGCAAAGCGTTCGATAGGTTCAGATAGCAGACACCTGAATGTCCGTTATCCGAGATTACTATTGAGGCGATGCATTGTTATTACATTCTACTTCACGTGCCAATGCCCCATTGAAAGGTGAAATATTACCAAAAATAAAAGAGACGTGGTTATTTCATATTCCATAAATATAATTTGGCGGCAATAAATAGGGTTTACATGTATATACAATAATATTAGATATTTTATAAACTATAATTACTAGTATGGAAATTTAGTACATTGGTATTTTTTATTTTTTGTATATAAATTTATCGGAAAATAATGTAAAACTTTATGCTACCTATTTTCGTTATCGCAATAATATAAAATACTTGAAATAGAAGATTCTTACAAAACATACGTATTGTTATACAAAACTGGTTCACCCTGGACGATTTTTATAATTTACTTTATAATTAATGGTCTGAACATAACTACACCGATTCGACGTCTTGCGACATTCTTGATTAATCTGTTATGCTCAGAATAACATATGCAGTTACATCGAGTAATAATATTCCCTTTAAATTAAAGTTAATTTGGTTATTTTAAGTACGATGTTCTAAAGTTGCCATACTTAAGAAAGTAGCACGGATACAAATCAAAGCATTTTACTAATCCGATAAATGACAATAAAGTATAATTAAAACTGAAACTATTGTACATGTACTACTTTCAGGACTGGTATGAAAAGTTTTCCCATAGACAAAATATTTATCACAGATGGAGTTGAAGTTACCGTTAAAATCGCAATAAAAGTTTGACACAAAACAATTCATAAACGTAACAAATTTTACGTAATTATATGAATAACAAATTATATGTTAACGAGTATTAAATTGCTAAAGAGAATGCGTAAACCCATTAGGCATAGATCTTAGCAATTTTTATTGCGACTTTATATCGTATTTTTAATAACCGATGTAACATCTGTAAATGATCAATAGCTTGTATAAATCAGTGTCCCGATAAACTTCCTATATGTATAATTAATATACAAATTAATTTGTGTGATGTATTTTATTGTGTTACTTTAATTATCGCATTCCTAGCCATTACTTTACTATCTTATCATTCGTCTAAATTTATCCAGCTCGAAGATACTCTCTGACAACCTGTAAAATTAAATTGTAATTTATTTTTATATTCAACGTATATAATAAAAAATTAGGGACCAATGAACGTACCTTCCGAAAGCGTTAATAAGAGCAACGATTTCGCTTCTTTCTAAGAAAAATTGTTTCTTGCTAAAGTGGTTTAACGTAGATTCCCATTTATCAAACTTTCCCGAGAATAAAATTTTCAATGCTGTACCCAAACCGTGCGTTTGAAGCTTCCCCCAAAGTTTACATTTATCGCATCCTACGCAATCCATTATGCGAGATATATTCCTAAAATGTTGTCTAAATTGTTCTTTTAACAATTGAGCTTCATCTCCGCCAGTGAACAGAGCACTTTCATTAAAGTGTTCAGGAAATGATCTAAAAAAGATGAGAAGAAGATATAAGCTGAACATTATTCTATCCAAATTATTATTTACAGACATAATTGAACTTACTTAACAACAGATAGAATATCATTTATTGCTAGACGAGTATCCGCATCTTGTGCTTTATTACCGGTATAATATTCTTCCCTTTCTAAATACGGCGCAGCTTTAGCTAAAGCTCTTAATTCGAGCAAATAGGTAAAGTACAAATTTTTTAACCAGTTTGGACCTTCACCTCCAGTTGTATCTGGAGAAAATCTCTTTTGAAATTCGTCTAAATTAGGACCCCATAGGCCACCAGGTACTATTTCTAAACTATCTTTAGTGGATAATAAATACTTTGCACATAAATGGATATTAATACTGGCATGGAGACCTGATATAACACGATAGAATACTCTTTTCTCCAAACACATACCTAAAATTGTAATGATATATTGCAGACCTATATGTAAGCACATGTTGAGTAACATATATGATGAAGACAACATTACATAAAAGGATCTTACCATTTATCTTTGATGACTTGATAAAATTATGTGGTGAATTTTCAGGTCTGAAATTAAGCATAACATTTAACACTTGCATTACATTTCATAAACTTGGAAAAATTACATTAAACTTTAATTGTACAAACCTAAAACAGTTTTCCATATAAATACTACGCCATATCCTGTGAGCACTAGGTCCTTTATAGCCTGTATATCTTTCAGGATTTAGCAAAAGGTTCACGTATTCTCCAGGACTTGATTCTTTTACACAGAAATTATCTTGGGCATCATCATACTGTTGCCACAATTCAAAATCTTTGTAGTTTTCTAAACTAATGGTAGTGTTCAAATAGCCAAGTTCTTTATTATGATCTTTAGCACTGTATAGACAATCGTCAAACTGAGAATAGGATTTATATTTATCTGCAGGACTTTCATTAAAGTGTATATTTCTTAAGACATCTCCTTTTAACCCATCTGGAATATCCTCCTGCAACAAGTGTTTTATGTTGTCATCCAAATATCTTAGAATACTACACATTAATATATTAATCACTCACATCTTGACAAGGCTGCACATGACAATACCGCATAGCACATTTGCTATCATCTGTCCAAAAAGGGCATTCTTGTTTTAAATTTACTTTATAAAAACGGAAATAATCTCTGACTAGAAGACTCTGAAGTCTTGGATAGATTTTCATGTTATTAAAGTAATCTACTGTATCAACATTGCAACTGCAGTCATCGATTGATCCTTTCAACTGAAAGTTTCATAAAATAAAATATAAAATAGTTTTCTATTAAAAAAAAATGAAAATATTATAAATACTAATTGCTATGATAACAAGAAAGTGTGCATAAGTTTATAACATACACAGTGTATTAAATAGTCTTAACAGGCATATAATAATATACTATTTGTACAGGCATATAAGAAATACTACAATATGTCACTATGACAGTTCTGACATATCCTTGTAGGTTATGTTTATTTTTTCTAAAGAAACTTGAATAGCAAAAAAACAACAGAAACAATACCTTACAGAAGCACTGGTCGTTTTTTTCATTGTTCGTCCCAAAATAATTACAATACGCGATAGAAGGTAAAAATATGGTAAGCAGTATTAGTAGACGAGACATGTTTTCACTGGGTTCAGTTCTCATGATAAAATTCACTGGTACACCTCAGTCACAGTTAGAAGTGATAATATACCACTGCGGTAAAATACGTTTCCCACTTTCGATAACATCAACCATCGACCGGACTACGTGCCACCAGGAACGTAAATCTTCCTGTTGAAAGTAAGTTCCATCGACACTTTCATTATATCTATCGATCAATGTTATACTATTTGTTACAAGCAAATATGTATGTACATATAGATTATTTATGTAAAAATGATGTTCTCTCTTTCGTCTAACAACGAATAAGTAAAACGATATTATAAAGTATAATACACGTGTAACTATTGATACTTTCGACGACGTGACAGATATCACATTATCGCGAACCTAGTTCCGCTTATATTTTACAGTACAGTTATCTCAATATACGTCAATTTTGAAATGCAACATCGTGCGATATCTTGTGAAATAAGATACAAAATGATTCGAAAATCTCAGATATTAGCGGCATATAACAAACTTTATAGACACACTTGATCAATTTCAAATTTGTTGCTATAGTTTTAATTTCGGTTCTTGGACGTATCATTTAAAACATATTGCACTTACACAAAATTTCGGGGGACCTATCGAAATATACACGGTGTATCGCCCTTTTATCAGCACTTCACATGCCATACAAATTTTGTTCCACGTGTACTTACAGCATTCGACAAGAGGACATAAATTATTTACATAATATGTATTTAAAAAATAGTATTTAGCGGATACTGTATATGACTACGTAATAGGTGCTAAGTGTATGTTAATAATTCTATTAATCGGCTATATTTATTGTATATGTATTTGATTCGGAATATTATTTTAATGAATAAATAATAATCAAGTTAATTACAGTGTAATTAATATTTATATCCTGCTGCACCAACTAGAATAAGTCGATAATCCAATATGTGGGAAACTAACAAAAAACAATTTGATTGTTTCCAAAACAGACGCATGATTCTCTTATTTTTCTTATTTCTTTTTTTTTGAAAAATGTAATTCTTTTCTTTTGATAGTTGTATCATATATTACTAGATGGTACGAGTGTATTATTTTAAATTTAAAAAACGATACACGTGGCGTCACCTAGTGAGAGTGCGTAAGAACTAACGAAGCCGCTGTTTCAAAAGTATGTAGTTCACCCTGTTCGCCGGAGAGATGGCGCCACGGGTTCTCTATTTTTTTAATTTAATTAATATCGATTTTATTGGCTTAATTAACTTTAATATGCATTAGATTACATCAGGGAGCAACAGTAATTATCTTCTGTGTATCGGGGAATAAAAATTTTCGACAAAAACTTTTTTATTTTTCTTATATTAGTCCCTACCTTGCCAACCTATGCACGTACTATATGCACATATGCATATTACAGGGTGTTTCACAATTCGTGTAACTCCCAGAAAGAGGTGATAGAGGACGTAATTCTGAATAAGATTTTCCTTTGCAAAAATGGGTTGTGACGCTTCGTTTTCGAATTATTAAGCAAAAACACGAACCAATCAGAAGGTGTCGCTCTCGCGACTGCGCGCCGTGATTGGCGCCGAATCCTCGCGCTCTGATTGGTCTCTCCACCACTCCTTTCCAGGAACTACACAAGTTGTGAAACAGCCTGTATAATTTTCCTTAAATTAGAAACACTGTCTAAATAGATTTAGTGTAGTTCTACTTCGCCACTTAAAATAATGTCTCTTAATATGTACGTTCAAATTTATTTACACTCTTAAAGTTTAACATTAAATGTTAGGAATATTTATCCTAATATAGGATACACGCAATGTTCACCTATCTGTCTATCCTTATTTCCTAAGACTACTTCAATCTATACGTAATACATATTTTAGATATTTGTATTAAATACATATGATACAATTGTAAATGCTAAGAGTATCATTATGTTTGCTTCCGTGGTTGATGATCCACTTTCATCCGAGTCTAGAGGCGAATGTTGCGACATTGATGCCAGTTGCACGACTATAAAAATATTGTTTAACGTCCATGTATAATCATATTTATGTACTTTTATAAATTGGACGTTAAACTACTTACCTGGTACAGTTTTATCCTCCTGTATAGCGTTCGTAATATAACTGTCTTGGTCCACTGTAACAAATTATATAGGTCACGAAAACGTGGAGAACGGGATAGTACCGTTTTCGAGACATAGACGGTCACTTGTCTTTATTACTTACGAGCACCTTCCGTGGCGAATCGTATTATATCCGACGGTTTACTCCATCCGTAACGATTTTTCGACAAAACGAGCACCTCGTAATGCGTTGCTTCTTCCAGTCCCGTCAAGTTGAAAGAGTACGTGTGTATGAAACTGTTTCCATCACTGCCACTGGGTATGTACAAATTGTGCCATTGACCGGGAACTCCATTCTAAAGGGGAGTATTACGCGTGAAATGGATAGATGATAAACGTCCCAAATGTTACTCGATATTCGGATGATAAACGTTCGCGACTATTCACTTAAAGTGTTTCACACGTTAGAGGAGATTCGATAGCACGATACGTTTCAAGTACTATCTCCTTTCGTTCAATACCAGATAATGGTTAAATCACGAAGAAGCTCGAACTGATTACGTTCGGCTAAAGCTCGGTATTAGAGTCTTACCATGTATTTACGAAACCTGAACTCGTATTGGACGATGGGGCTGTAACTGTAGACCTCCCAGACGAAATTGTACGAGGTCTTCGAGAGACTGTGCTTCTTCTTGAAGACGGCCGGATTCGCTATACCTGATAATTCGACCGCCGCCTCGGTGATTCCTAAGGAATTAGAAGCCCTGCATAGGTAGAATCCATAATCCGTCGTTCTGACGTTCCTTATCACCAAACTGTGATCACTTCCCGAGTTGTGCTTCACTATCCTCGACGAATACTTCACGCTTTTGTTGTTGAAATACCATTCCACCTACGGACAGTTTCTTAGCTTCACAATAATACGATTTTTATATTTTCAGGATTAAATCGGTCCTCTAGATCGTCGACACAACGAGACTCATATTTACTCTTAAACTATTCACGACTCTATAAATATTTCTTGATCATGAAATGTTTAGAAGAAAGCCGTATCAACGAGGGTAGCAGGTACTTTTCGCGGAGAGAAGTATCGTCATGTACCTCGTGAATCAATTTGTCACGCGTTACCGGCTCTAACGGGATAACGCTGAGAAATTGTTCTGCGGAGAGGGTTAGCAAGGCTTTACCTAGTCCTTCGAAATTACGATGTCTCGTGTAAACTGATTTTCTAATTTATGGTGAACGATTAAGGTACTTAAGTGTCGATTCCCGAGTGGTTCGATATCTTCGATAGAGAAATAAGGTAATACGTTAACCGATGTGCTATCGCTCCCAGTACATTCAAACTCGATAAATCTTACTTGTTAGCTTTGCGATTTTTTTTCTATCAGATACACTTTCATTCAGCGAAATTTTAAATGCAATAGTGTTTATCCGAGGATGTTCTTTAAAACAAAAGTGCCTGAGCAATAAATAATTACGACCCAAACAACGAAGATCGTAGTGAAAACTTCATTCTGTGCGAACTACGTTCATTGTTCGAACTGTTAATTACTAGCGTCTTGCAAAATTGCTCACCGTTGCCTCTGGCCAGGCAGTTACAGCGCAGTGTAACTGCACTCGTATCCCAGGGGGTGCATGCATCCAAGTCTTCGCCATCTCGATCCTGGGTTTAACTGAGCAATTCCCAATCGATCAATCGGATTGCGGAAACAGAAACGAGAATATATGCAGATCATGACGATTTTTTATTCTATGGCCTTTAGTCAGGCAATTCCAAAAATTTTTTGTTGCTACAGCTCTGTAACGTACCAAAAAACTACTTGAGTCACCAAGCAAATAACTACGAACGTTCTCAGCGTCGAAGCACCCATTACTAACGATTAATACCTCGACAGTGTTAATTAAGAAATTATTTAAGACGATGAATCAGCTAATTACAGTCTGAACCTCGGCGAAATGAACTGATGCTCGAGTCACTCGGTCAAAGCTCTTGTTTCGTGATTTCCAATAGAAATACTGATCGACTCGAGGAATAATTATAGCGCACAAACGATTTAAGTTACTCGAACATCGTAGTTACTATTAGATCGTACAGACATCTGCTCGGAATACTAAAGAGGCAGCTTCCTAATTTAATTAGAACCGTTTAAGCAGGATAGTGTAGGTTATTACTTCCGCACGCATGGGCAGGCATGCATAAAGTCGATTAAGTAGAACGTCGATGCATCATCAAGATGCTGCTGCACCTTTGCATAGTCGTAAGAAAATCAATGTTGTGAACTCCCTGATCATCCAGAACTCGGTGTAAAGTATACTTACATCTAACGAACAAATCTATGGTGGCCACAGCGGATTCACCAACGTCGTTGTTCGCTACGCAAGTGTAACGACCAGCATCGTTGGGGCTCTCGGCGTGAAATCGCAGACGTGATCTATCATACAAAAACGGTATTTCGCCATCCTGTGAACGAACGTTTTCACTGTTTACGGTGCTCGATATTCCATGTGGAACTGAATCAACGCTACGTGACACGTGTCATCACGGTCTGATGTTTCGACATCGTTTACCTTGTTCTTCCATGATATGATAGGGGTTGGCACACCTTTTGCCACACAAGCCATATCCACTTCCTCTCCCAAGTTCACTTCCAGTTTGCCGGATTCTGGCACCGGGTGGACACTGGGTGGATCTGCGAATAACGTCGACTCTTTTACGTGATAACAATCGTGAGGTAGCACTTCAATAATTCATTTGTGACGCAACGTCCTCTTTGATAAATAACAAGAATAAAAGCGTAGAAATTGTGCGATATCCTAATGAAGAAGTTCTCGACAAAAGCGCTTTGATAATTTCGAAATTAGATTTTTAATTATAAAGTACCGGAGGAATTCTCTGCGCAAAGTCCAGCGGTGTTAATTAAACTCAAATCAAATACTCGTAAGGATAATACGATCTCGCGCGAACGTGTGTGTTACTTGACGGGAAAAGAGTTGGAATCCCACGAGGCACGAAAAACACCGCAAAATTCGATTCCACGTAGAGGTGGTCGTACCGGTGATTCTTTTTCTTATTTTTACGCGCAATGCCTGTGCGTTCCACGAAATGGAACCGAAATCCTGGCGGCTGGAAAAACTCCGTGGAGGATTCCCGGACAGAGGAAACTTTCTTGAATTTGTTTGCGGAATGACGTACAGCTCGAAGGTATTCTCGAGTTATCCATAAATTCGCGGTGACAAAGACAATCGATAATCGTATTTAACTTGGCTCAAAAGACTTTCCCTTCTTTTTCTAGTAAGTGATTATTAATTAAACGTTTCTACTTAATTGATCCGTGTCTCGGTTTCGTGTCTCTAATCAATTCTGTTGGAATAAGTAATCGTACGGCTTGAGCACACAGCTCGAATTTGCAAGCATTATACGTAATTCTGACGTACTCACACATTACTTCGATCTCGTGTACTTGGGTTGCATATCCCCAGGGAGCTGGTCGAGACGCCTGGCACACATACTCCCCGGTATCGTTCCGTTTCACATGAGAAACCTCCAAGCTTCTGTTTGAGTACATTCTAACTCTTTCAGGTGGTACGTGTTGTGGTTCACCGCTGTCAGCCAAAAGGAAGCCGTCTCTCCACCATCTCACCGTGGTTTGCACGTTGTCTGTGTACACAGATACACAAAAATTTCGACTCGACACGAAAAAGTCTGCGTTTATTCGAGCGAATTTATCAAGATTTATTTGACAATGCAACCATTACAGTAAAATGATTTTCTCGTTTCTAATTTATTAAACGAAATTTTTTAAAACGTGGGAAGTTTCAGGAAATTTGAACTGCGACATTGTATCAGAGTAAGATTTAATGAACCTTAAACCGATAAGTAGCTGAACGTGTAACCGAGTATCTTTTGCCTGACCCAATTTAATGGTAATCCTAACTGGGATAGAACACCGAGGTCATAGTTCATCGAGCTAGGTTCGTGGTTCTAGAGAAATCCGAAAGGGTGAAGTACTTAATCCCAAACAAGTCTTTAATCCGAGGAGATTTTACGATCGTCTTAGAGCATGTACTTCGCCTGTCGTAGTTGCGACAGGGCAAAGTGAATAAATGACAGGCAATCCCGTTAGGCGAAATCACCGATGACAGCTCGATCGATTCTACAACATATTGTTTGCGTTCCGAGCTGACACACCTCGAGCCTAAACGAATGGACGTGTTCCTGTTTAGGAAATTAGCATCGATCGCTGTCCAAATTTGCCGCGTCCTTCTCGTTTCCCTCCGTCGCATAAATATTTAACACTATCCCCGGGAATTATTCAGTAGCGAAATATTAGAAAAAGGCGCATAGCGATATCGATCAAAGCATAAAAGTTATAAATGGATATCGTTTATGTATCTCTTCTTTCGCAAGCAAAGAAGTGTATCCTGATGCAGGTGGTACAGTGAAGGATCACATTTACCTTATTACAGGTGAAAACGATCACGGCACAGGTATCTAATGTTACACCATTGTTGCGGTTTACGAGATGCAACAGGTGATATTTGTTTGTAATAGATCTAAAGAGAGAATTAAGCTTTCTGCTGGTTTTACACCATCCATTTTCTGCCTGTCTGTTTACTCGGTTGAATTTTTATTCGATAATTGATCGTATTGTCGCAAATTTTAGAAATTTAATGTGTAAACATTTCTTTGTTCACCTTTTCAATGTTGACACCATATAGCGCTCATTGTATCGATTATACATATGTATCGATATATAAGGCGTTTGTTTAAAAGCGAGCGAGAAGAGTAAGAGCTTAAAATGAGTTGCGTTGGGAATGAGAATAAATAAGCGATTCATTCGTTACCGAGATCTTGTAAATTGCGGTTGCATTTTTGATTAAATCCTGACAATACATTTTGATTCTGTTTTCTGTTAATTTTTCGTGATACTCTTACAAATGGTTGAAATCTTACCAAGATCCTCGACGTAACACGGAAGCAGAACCGTGTCGTTCTCAAAAGTCTTCACGGTTGTCGGGTAGCTTTTGAATCCACTGTTCACCGCTGCCCAACTTCCTGCAACAACGTGTAATGCTTTTTAGATGATTTGCCAAGGGAGAGCTTAAGGGAAACCTGGGATTTCGGAAGAGTTAGTAAAGTTGAAGTCTAGGAAATAAGCAGAGACAAGGAATCGAGAGAACATAAAAATATTTCAACTAATTCAATTTCTCTATTTTTTTCTTTTGATTAAAGCTTTATTATTTCTCGATTACGAGAAACCTACAAACGGAGCTCCGTTTAGAGAAGCAAGCGGGAATTCATTCGCTCCAATATTTCAGAGTTACTTAGTTTACATGTTCTGTCCACTGCATGTTGATTCTAACTCCGAGTGTAGGGTTACACGATGGTATTCGCTTTCTATTTTCTCCGGAATAGTGTAACCGCGCTTCCGTGTGCGGCATTCGCGAAAAGTCACATGCAGATCTCTTATGCATTATGTATATGCAATTTTCGCGCGGTGAAACGCCGACAGGTAAGCAAACGTTGTTACGATTTTCCTTGCCGCTCGGTCACCTTTGAAATTTCCCTTGCCGCGAGAAGTTGTCTCGTTTGAAGAAAACGCGGCAAACGGTTAGGGAAGCGACGATTACGATATACATCTCGATTTGTAACATTTATTTCTTGTTGAAAATAGCAAAAATAAATATACAAATATGTCGGTAATTTATCAATGAGTCGGTAATTAAGTTTGTATATTTATCTACCATTTATATGATACCGCTCGTTTAAATTAGATCCTCAAATGTTAAAATAAAATAATATTTATAAAATTATTCATTACTGTTTTCCTCTTGGTAATTACGATATTGAACAGGTATTTGGAAAGATCTTGTGTTTTATTTAAAAGTTCCTTTCTGGTTATTGTTTCATGTTTTAAAATAAATTCATTCAGTGTTAATTTGCGTTAATTGTGTTAAAGTTATTAATTAATTTTTACACCCATTTCCATTATTTCTTTTCTCGGTTTTTAGATTAAAGGAAAAAAGAGGGAATTGAAAACAAATTTCGGTGGATTTAATCGAGAAAGGGAATCGTAAAAGTTCCTCAACATTTAAATTAAAATCGTTTCGTTACAGGGACAACGATAATAAAAAAAAGTGTATCGTTTGACCTGTTTCGAAAGTAACGCGAGCATGTGCATTCCGCTGCGTAAAAATTCTGACAAATAGGAATCCACAGGATCATGTCACAAAGAGTACACGTGTCAAGGATTTTATCAGACAGACGTTTGTTCAATTTCGACTATTGGTGACAGCGAAAAACACGTTCCTCTTTTGATAAAAAATGCAATTTCATCGAATGGGTAAGATGTAACGTCATCAAAAATAGACAAGTTTTCCTGTTTTTCGAGTCTTTTAAGTTCGTCTCACGAAGTGCAACGAAGGACATGCACGAATAGAACTTTTGCTCACCTATGATAAAAATGCAAAGCATCCAACCGAAGAGCACCATTTTACAAAAACATATAGATACGTTCCACCACCCTCGAATCACGAAATAAACGGAGAAGAGGAAACGATTCGATGATGTCGCGAAGCGCGCGAACTCTTCGACTTTTCACGAGACACTGATCTTGGGTTAAGATGGTGATCGTGTTCCTGCGATCTTAGCACGCACACGTGTGCACACGTACACGACAGTGCGCCCCCTCACGCACACTTGTCGTCATGAGTAATTATGTCCAGTTGTCCATTGTATGAATCAGGGATGCTCATACTGTGACCCACGTCCATGGATATTTTTAGATATTTTAAAAATTCATTTTGACAATATTTAGATCATCGATCGAGAAATCTTAATTGACTCGTAATACAGTCTTCATTAGTTACTTTCAAATTTTGATGTTTAACTTCGCCAATTATTTTCGCATTATGGTAGCGTTTCGAACGTTCCATATTTTTCGAGGAGATAAACGTATGTAGATATTCGAGAATGAGATATACGGATATTTTCGGGAAGACGAAAACGAGGAAGAATTTTGATGCAATTGAGAACCATCATACCCTATTGCAATGCTACCACTATGTATACGTGCATAGGGTGTCCATCTACCAACACGAAAGGCATTCTTCTATAATTTGTTCAATTTACGCACCGACACGTAGCATACATAGAGTCATTCATCGAGTTATCCATTAAATCGTTAATCTAATATGTGAATCGACGACCCGTTTTAAAAGCAGTCGACAAACCCGTACCCTCATTCACGATTGTAAACAAATGAAAATGTCACTGTCAGAGGTTTATATGCATCTGACGGACAATGCACTCTAATGAAATAACTGTTATTGTTAGGGACACGAAATATATGTAATCAGCTGTAAATTGGGTAATTTTGCAACTGATTTAAGGCGTGCTCGATAAAAACGTGAAAATGGAAGAGATTGAGCAAGCGAACGATAAAAAGGCAACCGCTTGGAGGTACTTTGAAGCATGGGAAATTAACGAAACTTCTACATCGTGATTACGCGTAATCGCATTTTAATTTCCCTCTTCTCTGCGCTTTTCGAGTTATTGCTTCGGCGAGACACGATAGGACGCTCTTAATTATTTAACGTAGTTTCGCGCCACAAAGTCCGCATCGCGTAACGAATAAAAAAATTTTATTTCTACTCAGCGATAGCTGTCTAAGCTTTCTTCGAGACGGGAACAACGAAATCACTCCGAGGAACGTTCGTTTTCAGAATCAGCCATGAGTGGCAGCTTGACCCCATCTGCCAACAATCCCAGGGATTTTATACTTCTGTTCCAGTAATAGCTTGAAACACAATTTCAACGAAAATTGTATTAAACGCTTCATTGTTCCGTCGAACTTTTCTTCCCTCTTACTGCTGAAAAATTCAACCTCTTTTATGATTGCCCCTTCTTACGTCTGTCAATGATAGATGTTTCCTAATTCCTTCGAAGGTCGCTTTAACAACGATCTCGTTTTCCTTCGCCCTTAAAAGAGTAAAGCGTCTCGTTGCAAAATAAGAAGATTCGTTTCTTGTTCGATCAAGTTGCGCTTTTTGTATCGCAGATTAAATATTTAACGGTCCAGCGAACAGGAAGCTATTAATAGACCTCCCGTTGTTAGCGATTATGAAACGAAAACTAATTATCGAAGCCTTGATCGATAATTATTTAAAAATTCAAATAAATCGATTCGAAGTTGTAGACACTCGTTAAGGGATAAGTGCATTCGGAAAGAATTATGAGAGTCGAGAAATAAAAGCACGAAAGTAGCATATGAAAGGACATATTGTGGTCTACTTAACTATCATTGTTGACCCATAGCGCGCTGTTGAAGCGCGTAACGAGCTGACTACTGTTTACGCTATATCAGCTAGAATGAATTTCATTCGGATTTCAACGTGACTATCGAATCCATTCAATGTCCGAAAATAACGCGAAATTTACAGATGGTTTTGATAAACGTCGTTCAACGCCTGCGGACTGACAGATCTAAATTAGTTGTATATTTAAATCGTTTCGTGCAGAGTCGGAACTTTATAGCGTTTTATAGCGGGAAAAAATCTTTGAAAGTTCCTTGATCTTTCGGCTCTAAAGATAAAAAAGCATATCCTATTAAGGCTACTTAAAATTCTAGTAGGTAACTCAAATTTCTATGAGTTTTTTTTTCGTTCGAAACACGCGATCGTTAAACACACGTGAACCCACGAATGCCGTGATACAACACGCGAGTACGATAAAAAATGTCCAACAATAACCCACATTTTCTCAAAGCCAGGAGCTCGTCAACCGTCCATCTTAATTTACAATTCAAAGCTTTACTACCCCCCGATATTTTATGCAACGACATGAAAGTTTTCTGCGTGAGCGTGCACCGAAACCTTTTACGGTCATCCGCTTGGCCGTGTCCCGTCTGCTCCGAGACCTTTTTTCTATGTAAATGCGATAAAACAAGAAAACCACCACCGACCAAAGTATCACCCATTCGAAACTGCTTCGTGCTCCCTCGAAATCGGTTAGAATATTCCGATCCGCCGGCGTCGCGCGGAGGAATCGCTTTTCTACTTCCTTTTCTTTCCTTGTTTTCGCGCGGTATTAATTTTCTCGCGAAACACTCGATTTAAAACGCAATTTTCTCCGCTACCGTTTTCCAGCCGGTGGCTCGTCTTCGAACGAAAGATCGTAAATATTCATGAACGCAATGAAATTCGTTCTTACAAAGTCTAGCCGCGTGAATATCTTTCTCCTCTTTCGCGTGCCATTCACCAGCCGCTGACAAATTGTGCAAACCGCCCACGGCGACACGAGCTCCAGCTTTTTTTTCTACTTCTCGCCCCCGAAAACAGAAGGAGGCGCTTGTCTCGCGCGAGCGATTCAACGAAGCGCTGTCCTGGAACCATGTTTGCGCACGGCTTTTCCAGCGAGTGCTCGCTTTTCGAACAGTTCGAGGATTCAGAGCGTGTCGTGATTTGTAAGCAGGGTACTTTTTCGGTCGTACCAAGTGTTTTCAGCAACCGGTGCTTATTTTCAGGATGTCATTGCAAAGGTCAGACTCAATTTATTAGACCCCTAACGAAATAAATATCTCTGCAGGAAATTTTAACAATAGCGAGCATCAGCATTGCAAATAACTCCTTCGGGAAACTAATAAAGAATAATCTAAATTCAAGGATTACTCTTCTGCTACTTATTTGGGTTAAAATGTTACGAATGTTCCATATGTGGTATGTGTGTGTGTCTGTACTTTGTAATTGTATGATCAGCATGGGTGTATATTATGAATGAAGCTTGCGTATGGTATAATTAAAGTTTGCATGTAATGAAGATTGCTAGAAGATTGTCTTTTGGGTGTGTTTGAATGTTTTTGAGGAACGAAGCGAAGAGGGCATTGCTTTGAGAGAAATTGTGAGATAAAGACGTATGAGATTTATAATTCGAGAGATTCCATTTGTGTTGTGTTTAATTAATTATATCTATTTATTTGTTAATAAATTAATCTTCTCTATTATTAAATATTATTCTACACATATAACTTGGAGGTTTTCCGTGTCTGAAATCTGCAGCGTTTCTGAGAAGGAAGGTAACGCGTCGAAGATGAAGGGATTGGAATAAAAGTGACCGCCAGTGCGTGGATACGAATAAAAGTGGTTGAAACCTTGAGGAACGTAGGAGAGGATCAACAGGAAGCAGTTAAAAACTTGCGAAAGAATCGAACAAATAAAACTCTGAAACTGTTTTTAAATTGAAAATACTTGAAGAGTTTGAAAAGCTGGGCAACTACGGTACTGTTACGAAAGTAAGCTAACTATCGAGTAACGCGTGCGAATTATTCCAAAGATATCGCGAGAGCTGAAATATAGTATTGTAAATGACATTCCGTCGATGTACGTGTGCAATTTAAAACGGAAGGGTTAAAGAACGTAAGGAGATATCCTGTGGCACGGTCCGACTTAAGCTTCTGAAGTGGCGAACGGGAAAGAGAAAACGAGCGAAAGAAGGAGCCAAAACGTAGGGGCGAGAATAATCTCTTCGAATCGTTTGCACTCGTGGTCGTGTCTGTGTGAATATGCTTAATCCAACGCGAAGAAGACACTTTGAGAGCGGTTCTCAATTATCTGATACACCCGACGAAGTAGCATAGAAGGCCTGTTAAGCTGATTGCAAAATCTGTTTACCGAGAGGTCAACGAATCCCAAATGTTTGTACGTTTCCCTGAGCTATTGAACGGCTTTTATGAAATTAATAAGCTCCGTGTACCGAGCGTTTCTGCTCGATACTCGATAAGTTTTCCTGAAAACGTGGAGAAGCTGCTCTGTCATTAGCGTCCGAAGCGGCTTAAAGTCGACGCTGTTACGCGTCGTTTATCGTTCCGTTAACGCTTGCACTGAAAATTGTACGTTGTCATCTGGTATTCGTGCCAGACAGTGCAGACAGTGGCTAAAAACTCATGCTTTAATTAACGTTAATTTACTGAAGCGGTAACCCCAAGTGTACCATCGTCGGCTGTAGCATGTTTACGGAGGGCTCAAAGGAATATCTGCTAGTTAGGGTCGGAAATGGGATTAATTGCGCAGGTCATGCTGGTATACCGGAAACTTTTTACACGCCGATTCGTAAGCGAACACGTTTAATTGTCACAAGTTGGATTAAAAGCACGATGCAACAAAACTCGCTTAATACCGTTAGACTAGCCGCTATTACTCTTGCAAGTTTATGTAACTCGTTTACCGCGAGCAACGTTGTCGGAAATTCGAAAGACAAAAGGAAAGGCAAAGGGATTTAAAAAAGAGTTCTCCGATTCGAGAACGATCGTTATTTTACGAATCACCGTTGATTGCTCAAAGTTACAGGGGCGTTCGTGTGCGTGCAACGTCTCTCGAAATGTCGAGCTCGTTTATTCGATACGCAGTTTTATCTACGTGTTTGCGTGTGCTTTTGGAATTGCGGTCGACGAAATAAACGATACATCGTGTAGTACGTGTAATGCGACTCGAAATATTGGTGTTACCACCTTGTACCGGGCAGAACGTTTAACCCGGAGCACTGATAAAATCTGCCGTTGGGTCGCGTTAATTCACGAGGACCAATTAATCCGTTACTTTTCTCCAAATATTTCACGCGTGGTTCAACTAACAGCCTCTCTAATTAATTCAATTTTTTGAATTCCAAGTACTTTGTCCTGGATCTCTTAGAGGACTCATTAGTAAGGATATACATGTAGGATGTACCAGCTTTAGACGTTGGAAAGTTTAAGTGGAAAGGAAGGAAGTTGGAGGTGAACGTAGGAGAAAGTTCAGCCAGGAAGCCATCTAGAGGCAAAGGAAGGTATTATACTAAAATTATGTGTTAATACTGCATTAATTAAAAATGTCCATTCGTACTTGCACTTTTTACGTATCATATAAAATAATCGATACACTTCTAGGAAAACGTCCACACAAATTTCTACGTGGTTTTTTATTAACAACGATGTTAACCGAAATATTCTCTACTTTACCGAGCTTTGAACACTCCTGTATATCAAGTATCGATTCGGATAGTTGAATGCTTTTTCGGGAAATAGACTTTCGATAGCACTTTTAACGATATTAGAGTGTGCGATGAAAAAAAGTAAAATATGATCGA